>CM075856.1:48048069-48573069 GCA_037975125.1 Latrodectus hesperus
ACAACTTTAATGCTTTTGAAAAAGAAAACATTGTTATGACGTCTTTTTTAATCATACGAAGACATGACATTAAAGTGAAGTTAAAATTTAATGAATGTCTTCGAAAATATAACGAAATATTAAAACTAATTAGTACCTTTTATATCAAAACGGATTAGTACCTTGTATTCCAAAACCACTCTGTACCAATTGTAAATCAAAACCAATTCGTATTAGTACTTCCCCGTACCTAGCCCAGAGTTAAACTCTACTAGTCAGGTAGAAGACACTGGGTAAGAGTTTTTTTAAATTAAAGGAAAAAATCTTTGAATTAAAAGCAAAATTAGGATTATATATTAACAGATCAAATGATTACTTAAGCAAACAAAATTATACCAATCTTCTTTATTTTGCATTCATAGGATTGAAAAATATAATTCAAATATTATAATATCTGCACACCAAATATTACGTTATAAAATTTTTGAATACTTTTAATTAAAAAAATTAAAATATCATTAATTTCATGTTTTTAAACCTTATCGCAAAGAAAGATAGAAAAATTTAAAAATTTAAGCAGATATAAAGATTTATAAGGTTTTTTTCTTTAAATATTCAATCATATTTATTTATGTAATGGCTTAATTTAATCTATCATTTTGACAATCTTGAATTTAAATTATAATCTAAGATTCACACTTAAATCTTTTCTACTCAAATGTAAAATTTCATGCGATAACGTTTTTTTATTATTGACCTGATTTATTTTGAATATAATACAAGGATTTCAAGCCTACATGTAATCTTGAATAATATTGGGAAGTTTCTTCTCTTTTGATGAGAAATAAATAAATATCAACTCATAATTTTAATTTGTTAATGAAAAAAAATTAAATTTTATTTAAATACGATATTGTTACATCATTCAGTTATAATTTAAAATATACACTTATTATATTTCATTTCAAATGGTTTCATTAACTATTTTCATTTGATAAAACTTTCTTCATTTAAGTGAATTCTTACCTTTATTAGAGATTTTTTAAATGAAATTCTAGATTTCCAGAACGTTTCTAAATTTTATTCTGAACAATTTTTTTAAAAGATTATATTACATGATAGCCAGGTATTAACTAAATCATAATTTGCTAAAATGAAACGAAAAAAATCTTTTCTGTTTTTGTTTTAAAAAAAATTATAAAAAATAAAGAAAATTATTTTATATTACTTTTAGTTTTTCTGTTAACTGCAATTCTAATTTTTAATTAATTAATATTTATTTTTTGAAGATTTTAATTAAATTTATAAGTTTTATAGAAACTGGGATTTTAATGAATTGGATTTTATAGGATAATTTTTTATGTTTTCTTCAAAATGTGTGCTAAACATATATTTCATTCACCATGAAAAAAAAAAACTATTGTTTTTTAACTAAGTGTTTTTTACCAGTCATCTTTATTTCATATAAATATATAGTAATACTTACCAACCACTTTAAAAAATTTTATTGGAAGGACTTATATGCATGGCAAATATTTTCTTAAATATTTATGGCAAATAGTTATGAATTTTTTTAACTACAATTTTTGTAATATATGTTAAGACTTATTTAAATATTTTTACTGGTTGATTTAAATAATACATTTTATTTAACTCTTATATGTAAATCCAGCAATCACAAATGTTCTTTTTAAAATTACAGAAATCGCATAAGAAATATATTTGAATAAAATGACTTTTGATATTTTTTAAATCATATAAACTTTCTTAGGAATAAAATAAAATATAAAGGATCTTATTATCTTCAACTTAATGTGATGATTTCAGCATTACAGGTATTGCAAAATTAAAAAAATCCTTTATTATCGTTTTCATTTGAAATGAAATATTTTACGAAAAAATATTTCTCATGTAAAATCATGTTTTTTTAGGAATCTTGAATAATATTGGGAAGCAGTAAAATTTAAAGTAGATTAAATTTATATATGATGTGATATATCTATGATGTGTTTGTGCAAAATAAAATAAAAAATACTAAGAAGATTAGTTTAATTTTAATTTTACAAATTCTAACAAACTTGTAGGCAATTTTATAAATGATATCATACTTTTATAATCTCTACAATAATAAATCAACAATAGATAGTTTACTCATTCACAAATGGGCAACAAACTTATGTTTCAGTAGAAGCAATTATTAAACAGTTGAATTTTTAAATTTTTAACATAACATAAAGTAAAAATTTCAAATACTAGATTGAGTTCAATATAAGCTTGTTTACCAGAAATTTTTCCTTTATATTTAAAAGGAAAAATACATATTTAAATGCAAAAATACAAATTTAAATTATAATATTGAATTTCTTCACTCAAAATTGTGTGTTGACAGTGATTGATAGGGAAGAACTAATAATAGAAGCTATTCTATAAAGATTAGCATATTTAAATTACTTCTAATCAAGGAAAGCGCATTATAATGTTTCATTTTATCAACTTTCCCTTGTAAAACTTCATAAAGTAAATATGAAAATTTTGTTTTTAATTGCATTCCAGATGAACATATTGATAAGATATATATTTTTTATTTCTAATGGCAAGGCAATACAATGTTAATAAAATACAGTTGATATTATAAGATATAATTTTCCAAAATAAATATATACAATAAATCATACATATCAGTAAAATACAATTCTTTAAATTATACGCTAACATAGAGAAATTATGACGGAAATCATTGCCTTAGGAAATCTGTGGCATTTCAATATCGAGATATTTTGGAGTCACAGAACAGAGCAGTGCAAGATCACAGAATAAGCAAAAAGATTGGACAATAACTGCAATGCGGTAAAGTTACTCGAATTGGCCATCATGACCACAATGAGTATTATAACAGAGGCCACTATATAAATTTGTGAATAATCTGACAAACTATCCAGGTTGTCGATTTTCCATGCTTAGGCTGAAATTCACCAACCATTTTCAACTGCTGTCTTTGTCCAACAGATTGTTTCAGGTATAGTTTCATGGTCTGATATGGCACATTTGAATATTTCAGCTTTGCAAGCGTTGCGCCTTTTGGTGCGAGGGCATTGCAGAACATTCAAGGAAACTCTTCGATAAATTTAAGTTTAGAGTAAATGATGTCCAATATGTGTTATTAGTAATATATAGCGATGGTAAAAAAGCTGACTCAAATTGTGTAAGAGATATTAAAGAATTAACTCAGCCTAGAAATAAAAAGTATATTCGAAGACTCTGGGGGTATGTTTAATTTTCTTTCAAAATGTTTGCTCAATATAACAATGATAACAGCCCTTTTAAGACAATTATTGAAAAATGGTGTTGATTTTCAAAGATAGCATGATAAAGGATTTAAAGATATTAAAGCACTTTTAAGCTCAACCACTGTTTTAAATGTAGTTATTTGTAAAAAAGGAACAGTTTTACCATGCGACAGCTATAAGGAGGGAAAAGGTGTTTGTTTAATGCAGGATAACCATCCTATCTCATTTGCTTCTAGAAATCTCACAGACAATAAGAAGAGGTATGCTCATATGGAGAAGGAATTTCTAGGCATTGATTTATCTTTTGAAATACCACAATTTATTCTTCAATCGTAAGGCCCTCATTCAAGCAAATCATAAACCATTAAACAAATGTTCAGAGGCCAATTAATAAAATTTTGACTGGTTTGCAGAAAATGCTCTTAAAATTGCTAAACTAAAATTATATAGCTACATATTTATCTGGTAGTCACATGTATTTAGCCGATACATTATCTAGAGCAGAGAGCATACAATACAAGGTAAGTGATGACCGAGAAACGTTAAATTTGGTATATTTTGTTGTAAAACATTTACCCATAAGTAAATGCAGAATCAAACAATTTAAGGTATGCTCAAAAGTATTACAAACTGATAGAGAGCTTAAAATTATTTTAACTTATTGTAAGGAAGATGGACTAAATAAAAAGAAAATACCTGTGTGTAAAGGACTACAAATTATTATAAATTAAAAAGATTTATATGTCATTGAAGTGATTTACTTATTTTAACAATAAATTAGTAGTTCCTGTATCATTGTGTAAAGAAATGTTAAGTTTAATACATGATCCTCACCTTGGTATAGAAAAATGTAAAAGTAGGGCAAGAAAAATATTTTATTGGCTCGTTCTTAGTTAAGATATTGAAAATATAGTTGAAAAATGTTTTATTTGTGAGAAGTTTAGGAAGGCTTAGTTTAAAGAGCTATTAATGCCTCATGATGTACTGAGCAGACCATATCAGAAATTTTGTATTTACATAATGTTTAACATAAATAAAAATCGTTTCGTGGTAATTGATTACGAATCAAAATGAATGGAAGAGGAGAAATTAATTACTAAAACTGTGAAAAATATGATAAAATCCTTAGAAATAATATTTGCTTGATTTGGTGTACCGGAAATAATTGTATGCGATAATAATACGTTTAATAGTTTTCAGTTTAAGAAATTTCTAAAAGAATGGGATACAGAATACCAATTTATTAGTCCACATCATTTACAATCCAATGGAAAGTTGAGAAAACTGTTAGGATTACAAAAGCAATTTTTAAGGAAGGTTATGAGGATAAGAAACGTCCTTTTGGGGGATTGTTAGAGTATTGAAATACTCCCATTTCTAAGTTAGGTTTGTCTGCTGCACAGTTATGTCCTGCAAAAAATTAAATATAAAATTTCCCATCAGTAATGAATTGCTAAATGTGGAGACATTCGGAAAGGTTCCAAAATTATTAAAGCAACGTCAAGAAAAGCAAAAGTCTTACTTTGATTGAAGAACTAAAATATTAAAGCCTTGCAAAGTAGGTGATAATATGTACGAATGGAATTTTAAGAATAAAACTTGGAAACCAGGAATTATAACTTCTGTTAATAAAATCCTAAGGTCTTATAATGTGCCAACGTCAAATAATCATGTCCTCACGAGAAATAAAAAAATGTTTAAAATTACCAAAAGTTAATAGAGAAAGAGATTCTGAATCAAATTACTTTGACTTAGATTTTCCCTTAAGTAACGATAAGAATTCAGTTTGTTACTCTCAAAAAATCATGCTTGTTAAGAATTCCTCAAATGTATTAAATTCTCAAGATAATATTCATTATTTTAATAAAAGCACATTTATATTTTACATATCTATTACTACTTTATTTATATTTTCAAAATATATTGTACTTTTCTTTCTACAATGTGAAATTTTCCTAACTCATTCAATTTCATGCAATTTAAATTTTTTTACATAACCTTATATCATGATTAAATCATAAATTTAAGACTTATTTTAGTATTTAAATAATATAAATACCCTAATTAGCACACAATTATCTTTTAATTTTCCAATGAGATGTTTTAACTTTACTGAATATATTGATTTACATACGAAGAGAGTAAGTTTTTAATAATCGTAAAAAATTTAATATAATCAATCAAAAATAATGTATATAAGTAACGTATATTAACACTGAAAAGTCTTGTGAATAAAAATTGTTCATTATAGTTTTGCTTATTATGATGTCGTGAGACAAAATTCACTGAAAGAATTACATGCATGTTACTGATAGTATTTACAATTCATCTCCATATAAATACATAATATTATATGCTTAGATTGCATTTGCAATTCACCCCGTAAAAAATCAAAAAAAAAATCGCCAGCGTCCATCTCAAAAAATGAACATATCGAAAGAAATAAGCACAATTCCCATCATGTGTTATTCAACTGTGGTTTTCACAGAGATATCTTTTGTATCAGCTGTGAATGCTAAACTTTGAAAAATGTTCCCGCTCACATATTTTTTAATAATAAATATATGTAATACTGTGTGTAGAGTATTTAAATTTCTTCCTTTTGGGGAAATATTTCAAAAACGGTTGTCGTATTCAAATGTTTCAAAACGGAAATCTGAAAATCCTCAAGTACCTAAGGCATCGGGCATTTGAATTTCTTATGAACAGTTGCGCAGAAAAAAGCAGAAATACAACTTTCATCTTCCGTTAAGTCAGGCCCAACAGCACAAAGCGAAAATAAATCCTATAATGTAAACAAAAATGTGTATTTTTTTCCTTGTTAAATATTTAATCGCAAATTACATTTTTCTGTTAGATAAATGAAATTAATTATTTAAAAAAGCAACTAGCACACTGCAAAAGAACTGTAATAGTTTCTTTTAATATTTTGATGTTTAAATTTAAATTGTTGTCTACCTTATTTTACCAAAATGTCTCAAAAAATTAATATTTTCTACATTTCAGAGAAATTTTCAGTTTGAATATACTTTTATATTTTTATATATTTGTAATTATTTATATGTGGATGTTTTATATGCATTTATACATTTTTTATACATGTATATTTTTAAAGCTGTATATCACATTTTATGAATAGCTATTCATTCAAATTGTGTTTTTAATTACATAATTTCTCAGTTAGTTATTTATTCCTTAACAGAACCACGCTACATATTTTTATTTATGCACTGCTTTTCTAATGATGTGTGAATACATTTGAACAATTTTCCTTAAAATTTTCTGACATTCTTTCGCTTAAAATGTCATAACATGGATTTTTCCCTCTTTCATAGGTGTAAGGAAAGTTGCGGTGAATAAATGTAACACATAATTGGGTTTTATGATTAGTCTATATTAGAATATTTTACTAAGAAACGCATGATAAGCAACTTTTCTTAACTTTGTGTTCTGATGTAGCTGAAGTTTATCTTTTGATATGCCAATTTTTGTTTACAGTAACATGTGAATAAAGCATTTACATTTACAAAATATGACAAGATAAATTAATGTATTCCTTGGATACATAACTTGTGAATGTCTTCAATGAAAGATAATTATATTTTCTCTTCATAGTAAAGCTTTATTATAATCTATTAATCTTTTAACGTTTCCCACATTCAATTTAAAGGGAATTTATCTTCTAGCTTGATGTTTTTTTTTTCAATCAGTAATCATTATAATATTCATCAGTGATATTTAAAGTTATTTTAGAAACAGTATTAGGAAACCTTTTAAGAAAAAAGTTATTATTTTCTTACAGTTACCTTGAAAATTTATATGGGTACCATTTAATATAAATAATTTAAAAGAGATCCACCCAAATTGTCTAGTAGTCAGCGTGCCTGACTGCGGCTAGGAGGCCCTGGTTTCGAATCCCGATTCGGGCATGGGTGTACTTTCTCTCTCTATCCTGTCTTTATCCTTTCCTTGTATGAATGGGGTGTGAATGGTTGCCTACCCTATAAACGGGTACCTATGGCATGCGTGTGCTGAGGAATTTGGATTCCACACCTAATATGGCTCAATTGGAAAAGTGGAGCAGCGCACCCCATAATGCCAGCCTAGCTGACACACGACAACAACAATTTAAAAGACAAAATAAATAAAAAAAAAGATTAAAAATTTCAATTATATCAAAATAATTGCAGATCACAAATTTAATTTTAACAACATATAGGAATTTGTTATTTAACTCTTTATTTTATAATTATATTGAAAATGACATTTTTAAAGCAAAATTTATGTAAGCCATTTAGATAAAAAAAAATTAAAATTTATTTGGAGAAAATATATTTTTATTATAATCCATAAATAATTTGTTTATCACTACTAATTTGATCATTATTCCATGGATTTTGCTCCTAAATTTTAATAAATAATTTATAAACATATAATAAATGATATTTATTTAAAACTAGTTTTAGAAGATACTATTTAGAAAATTTATTAATTCTTTAATATTCCTTCTTCACATCAGAAAGCCATAAAATATTTAGGATTATTTGAATACAGTATATATGAGCATATGTGAATGGATTCTTCAATCAAGAACATTACCATTGTAAGATTTTAAGCTAAATTTAAATTCAGAGCATAAGCAATTGCTCTCAATTAAAGTGATTTCTTATACTTGACAGTATCTTTAACAAGAACCATGATCAAATCTAGTCTTATTTTTAATGACGTAATGTATTGTTTTATATTTTTTTTTACTTTTTTACTTAATAAATTATATTGCGCAACTTTAAGCGATTTCTGTTAATGATAAAAAAGTAAAACATTTAACGACCAGTATAATTGTTTACTAAGTTCTTTACGAAGTATGTATTTCACTTTTAAGAACGATATAGTACATATTAATGATTAGACAGTCTCAGAAAAGCGGCGATTTAATGTTTACGAAAAATTAAGATGCTTCACAACAAGCCACATCAAAGTTTAAGTTTTGATTCATCAGTAAAAGTAATGGAATACTAATAGTTTCTTAAGCGTTTGATAAATCTGAAAATTCATTTGTCTTAATTAATGCAATAAATGTTTTTCAACTTTTATAATTATGATGCATCGCTTTCAGTACAATCATTGAATCTTGTATACTTTGGGGAAAACTTGATTAAAAGATTTAAAGTCATAATTTTAAATTAACTTTTCTTCTCAGTAATTAATTATTTTCATGTCAAAATTCAGATATTAATTTAAAATTTATTATTTGTTTTTCACAAAATATTATATTTAAATTGCTTCTGAAATGTTGTTCATTTGTTGAAGGTACAATTTGATGTCATGCACTATATTTTTAAAGCAATTGTTTTATTCGTTCAAAGTGTTTGCATATTACACAATAACGAAAGCATAGTTGAACTAATATTAATACAATTAATTCAGCATGGAATTCAACAAAAACGATTTTTTGAACTCATAGTATTGTTAAACATAATTGTCAGTCTAAGAAGAAAAATAGCAAGCGAATATTCCTCAGTATGGGAAAGGCCTACTTTTTAATATCCGCTGTATCGCACCCTCTCTCCATATTAATAAAAAACCGTATCCCAACATATCTGCAAATTTACTGGTATCATGAAGCGCTTTTTTCAATGAAACGCCTCTCATTCGTAAAAAGGATAACTCTCTCTTGATGAGATGCCAAGCTATTGTGCTCTTAAAATTATTCTAAACGGAGACGTGTATGGCCAACTTTCCAAACAAAGAAGCATTTAGAAGTCCAAATGAATACGCTACCTTTGTGAATGCACCAAATCATGACACATGTCAATCCGTTGCTGTAACAGTGTTAGCTTACTGGATGCTTTTCCTTTACATGATGATTTATCTTTCATTCAATGTACATATTTTATTGGTGTAACCACCGACAACCCTTCTAAAAGCCGCACATATGCTTCGGAATGATTTCAAATCAAGTGAAGCAAAACTTTTGTTAACACCAAAATTTTCCGTGATACTGGTATATATATACAATGTCCATGCAGCTTTCCAACCATTCTTCTATATGTGATGTCGTCCAGGTAATATCTTTTAGCTACATTTCACGAAAAAACTTCCTGCCAGCAAATGTCTTTAAATGCATCTGCATCCTTTATTTTATTATAATCATGAGCGGTGCTAGCCAACCTCATGCGTTTTGCATACGCTCATCTTACAGCAACGTTATGTGCCTGACATTTGCATAAGCTTGACCTTTCTGCTGAATTGTATGTTCATTGCTCTGAGAGCAAGAACATTTTTTCTGCACCAATTGAATATCGCTATCTACATATAAAACTTATATTATTGCTTAAGTTTTGACATCAATATATGTGTACAGGGTGACAACTTTATACTGTTGACAAAATCGTACTGCAAATTATTGGTTTAATTCATGCCCACCACTTTTTATAACAATTTCATTTGTTTAAGACATGGGTGTCTAAACTATGACCGTTCATGGGCCGCATGGCAAAAAAATTTTTTGCTGGGCCGCACATAAAATATTTTTTCAAAAAATTGAAATAAAAATTAACTTTATGTAGTTTTATTAAAATAAATTAACTTCTTTTTATTGTAATTTTTTATTTTTAATTTAATATGTATAGATACATATTTATTTTAAATTTGTAAAAGTTTCGTTTCATTTAGTTTTGATTTCATAAAGATGGAAAAAATAATCAAATTAATGAGATGGATGAATTTGCTTTTGTCGAACAAGCGAATCGAGATCGGGTTCAATAGACGAGGTTGCAATTCTTAGTGCATTTTCAAGATGTTTGTCGGTAATTCGGTAATCTTTGTCCTATTTTTGTTTTTGTATGATTCATTCTTGAAAATAATTGTTCACAAATATAGGTACTACCAAAAGCTGAAGACATTAATAAAGCATGATTGTGAAAATTAGGATATTTATCTCGGGGTAGGTAATCTTTATAAAACTCCAGTAAAGAAACATTTCCAAATTTTTCTTTCAGTTGAATGTCACTTTGCAGTTCAATGCATTCCATTTGAAGGTAATTTATTTATTTCTAGAGAAAATGGAATAGAAAATATGTTGAAATAATCTTCATTTTTTCGAAAATCTTGAAATCTACTTTCAAACTCTTGAATTAAATCAAAAATTAATGCAGCATATTTTGTGCAACTCACAGGTTTATGTACAGCCAAAGTACTGAAATGCGTCAAATCTTTCACTTTTATTTGATTGTGCCAAAATTTCAACTTTCTTTCAAACGCTGTTATTGTTTGGAACATATTATTAATAACTTGATTTTTTCCTTGAAGTATCAAATATAAATCATTCAAATGCTCTGTTAAGTCTACTAAAAAAGCTAAATCTGAAACCTAATCTACGTCTTCAAATTCAGTCACAGGTTTCCCTTTTGATTCCATAAATATTTTTATTTCAGTTCTTAAATCGTAAAATCTCTTTTGAGCATTTTCCCCTTACTGAGCCATCTTATTCTTCTGTATAATAAATAACATTTGTAAATTCAGTGCCCACTACCTTGAGGAACTCTTGAAATTGTCTATGATTAAGTCCTTTTGCTCTTATAAAGTTAATGGTTTTTATAACAACGCTTAACACACTTTCTATTATTAAAATTTTTCCACACAAATTGCCCTGATGTACAATAAATACAATGATATGCCATCAAGATCATATTGCCGGCAGCGACGGCTTCATTATTAACCATTTTAACGAGTCCCCTATTTTTACCAACCATGGCAGGTGCTCCATCGGTTATGATAGCTCATAAATTTTTCATAGATAAGGAAAACCTTTCCCTAATCGTTTTTAATGCATGGAATAAATCTACAAACTTGGTTGTGTCTTTTAACGATACTAAAGCAACCATTTCTTCCGTGATATTATAAAGTTCATCGATTCCACTTATAAAAATTGCCAACTGAGCCGTATCAGAAGCGTCAGTGCTTTCGTCCATGGCTAACGAATAAAATTAAAATTGGTACAATTGCTTTTTAAAGACTTTTCAACTGCATTCCATAACTCATCAATTCTTGTGGCTATAGATTGGTGAGATAAAATGATTTTAGAAAAATCCAACTTTTTTTCAGGGCAAATTATGTTTAGCTACGCTTTCCATGCATTCTTTTATAAATTCGCCATCTATAAAAGGTTTTGATTTTTTCGCTTTTAAATTTGCTACGACATAACTTGCTTTTACAATGACATTATTTTGAGTAGCTGTCTTTTTAAAAAAAATTTGTTCAGACGATAGCCCTTTTTTTAATTCTGTGATTTTATCTTTACGGCAAACTCCGAGATATACATCGTATTTTGTGGCATGCTTTTGACTATAAAGTCGTTTCAAATTGTAGTCTTTAAAAACTGGCACAACGTCCCTACATATAAAGCAAAGTGCTTTATAATTCTCCTGAATAAAAAAGTATTTCTCTGTCCAGTTTTTATTAAAAACTCTTTTTTCAGCTTCAATTTTTTTCTTTTTTAGGCTCTGTTTTTTTAATGACATGGAGACCATCAAAAAATATATATATTTTAATTTTATAAGCAAATATCCATAATGAATATGATTTATTCATATCTTTTTAAAGAATTTGATACAAAAATTAGAAAATCAAAATACAATGCAATATATTGCATACAAATATTGTAATTCTTCAAAGAATATTAAATTTTTATGAGATTGTTTTACACGATATTTTAACAAAATACAATGCAATATATTGCATACAAATATTGTTATTCTTCAAAGAATATTAAATTTTTATTAGATTGTTTTACACGATATTTTAACAAAATAGTATAAATAATTATATAAATCTTGAAATTTCAAATGAATATGTAAATTTTATAAATCAAAACTGAATACTGAAACTGGGACACAAGGCACCTACCGGTACAGTAATGGAAGTAAGGCAGATGGTGGATGGAAAAGTAGAACAAGGTGCCGGAACAGTCAGATTTGTGCATTGAGATGGATAATATACTCTCGCAGACGAAATAAAATACCTCTACTCCACTACTAGCTAATTTGATGGCTGGTAACGCTGTCTTGAAAACTGATCGTGGACCGGTCAAGGATCCCTTTTATAGACTCGGAGAGCATGAAGAATTTTCTGGAACACCCCCAGCTGCAGCAGACGCGCGACTGGGGCAAGTCGGTGCGCGACGTAGGAACTGGCACGTGACCATGCGCCAAGATGATGCGCAGAACGGGATTCAGCGAGAAGAGGGCCGGGTCGATTTGGCGAACGTTTGATGGCCCCTTTTTCTGTGAGGTGTTCCTTTGGCCAAAAATCAAAATGCAATTAAATATACTGCATACAAGTTTGACCAGGGAAGAACAATGCAGTGCAACACTGCATTGTACGAAACCTCGGAAAATTTATTGCTTCTACTCTTACACCGGGGAGGGGGAGGAGGAAATCTTCGGAAACGAAAAACTACATTTTCGGGCGTTTTGGTATTTTGAGTACCCCTAAGAATTCAAGCCTCGGTATTCAAAGGGTTAAAGAGTTAAATTTTTATTTCAAAAGAAATGTCAGCGAATCGATTATATATGATAAATATTGCAACATTTATTTTTTTAAGAAAAATGTGTAAATTTAAATATTTTCATAATTTGCGTTTGGGCCGCATTTTAAAGGCTTTTGGGCCTCATGCGGCCCGTGGGCCGCACTTTAGACAAGCATGTTTTAAGAGATATTAATGTTAGTAAAACAAATAGGTAGTTTTTATTTCCTTGATTGAGATAATATACCAAACCAACGACGACAAATAATTGCTTTATTTGTGGCTGGATTAAAGCAAATTCAGATTGCCAAGAAGCTGAATATCCACAGAGAAATGGTATCATTTACTGTAAAATGATTTTTGGAGCTTGGCCATGAAGGTAATAGACCACGAAACCAAAAAATGAACTGTGAATACAAATAAAATTCACAAAATTATCAAGAAACGAAGTAACTGAAATTCAAGCAACTCAATGAGAAAGCTAGCTAAAGAAATAGGGTTAATAGAGAATCAGTTAGACAAATTGCAAAAGAAGAACTTGGACGTAAGCCATATAAACTTCGAAAAGTACCGAAACTAACTGAGCAAAATAAGCGTACACGGTTGCAATGATATCGAGCTATCCTTCAAAAGTCCGCAAAAGGCGCATGGAAGAATTTTATCTTCACGGACGAAAAACTTTTCACAATTGAACAATTTTATTATCGACAAAATAACCGTTACTGGTCATCTGATCATCCTCGAACTTCCACAAGAGTGCAATGTCGGAAAAAACCACAGTTAGTAATGGTTTGGGGAGGCATTTGTGAATCTGGAAAAACTCCCTAGGTTTTCATAGGTCAAATCGTCAAAATAAACAAGACCATGTACTGCAACGAGATTTTACAGTCGCTTTTACTTCCTTGGGCCCAAAAACATTTTAAAAACAGTATATGGACAATTCAACAAGATTATGTCCCTTCTCATAGTGTAAAAGCAACGCAAGACTGGTGTCAAGCAAATTTTCCAGATTTCATTCCTGTGGGAATGTGGCTCCCCTATTCACCTGACTTAAACCCAATGGACTACAGTGTTCGCTCTATTCTGCAATATGCTCTAAGCCACCTGTAAGCTTGTAATGCCTAAAGGCTACTCTTAAGAAGGAATGGGCTAAGTTGTCACCTGAAGAACTGCACCCCGTTGCAGAAAATTTTACGCAAAGTTTAAGACTCTGTATTGATGCCCAAGGGGGCCATTTTGAAAATACAAAAATATGTTGTATTTAAGAAACAAGCGACTTAAATAAAATAAGCTTTTTGAAAATAAATTCCATGTTTTTATTTTAATACAATATTTTTATTTTGTCAACAGGATAAAGCTGTCACCCTGTATTATATATATAATTTAATAAATATATTCACGTATTTGTTTCTGTTTCTTTAATATAAAAAATCGAAATTTTATATTCCCTTAAAAGAAACCAATTAGACACTTATACTTGTTTTTATATTTTTGATATAGCTAATTTTCCTAATCTCTTATTTTAAATTCAAATGTTGGAATGGCCAAATTACGTATGATACTAAATATACTTTTCTTTACTTATTAATTCTTAAATTTATGGTATATTTTCATCAGTGTAAAAAATCATATTTCGTAATCATTGTATATATATATATATATATATATATATATATATATATATATATATATATATATATATATATATTATTCTGAAGGGCTGAATACATAAACATCAAATATGTATACCTCGGTAAAATAATTAAAATTTGTATTTTATCGTAATTTCAGACTATCAGTGACAATTTAGAGATATTTCAACAATCTCTAAAGTGTTCTGGGAAATGCTGAAACATTAAAATGATTTCAACAGAAAGACCAGTACCTCATTAAAGTTTTTACTTTGTTGCAATTGAATTTACGGTTCATGTATTTGTTATATTCAATATCAGTATTGTTTATGATCTTATTTAGTATTTCATAGCTCTTGGAACGTTTCATTAAATTTACTTGTATTCAATATTTTAATTTATATTAAATGGGTAATAAAGAGTGAGATTTGATTTTTTTGATACCGTATACATTAGTTACAAGTAAATGAGAAGAAAGTAGTTTTTACTTCTTTCTCATGGAAAAAGTACTCTAAAAACTTGAAATAACTTCTGATAAATTAAATTTCTCACAATTTTATGCAAGTTAATTTGCATCATAAAATGTAAGAGAGCCATATTCGGTGACATGCTACTAGTAAAGAATTTATAAACTGGCTGCCGAAATGTTATCATTCAGCTTTAGGTTCAGTTAGCCACGAGTTCAATTCTAGACCAAGGATGCTTGTAGTGGATCCGTGTAAAGTTTAAACTGTGTTTCTCGGTCCTAAGTCTTTGTGTAAAAAATGTCCGTTTATTGAGAAATAAACAATGAGGAATTATTCAGTGTAACAATTTAATTTCACACAATAACTGCTTATGATTGAAGAACATGTATGTTTAAAGATTATAAATTAAATTACATACATATTTTAAAATACAAAATTAAATGCAAATAGAATTAAAACAAATTATGCACAAAATTATTATTAATTTATAAGTATATTTTGTATATAAATTTTTTTAGGAATAGAAATATAGGAAAGATATTATTATTTAGCCAATTATATATTTGCTATGAATTGAAGTTTTAATGTCAAATTTATCTGATAGGCCTTTAACAAAGCTGATAAAGTGTATATAAGTTTATTATGATGTATAAAGATTTTCAGTTACTATGTGCTAAATGTCTACAACATATATCTATGTAAGGCAAGGTAGATAAATAAGCAGATATTTGTATATTTTTAATTCATTGTATTTCACTTAAATGTCATGTATGTAAAAGTGGATCATTTAGAAACCAAGTCATATTTGAACCCGGGATTATTTTGATTGATGTGAATATAATTCATTTTAAATGCCACCTCAGATATAAAGTCAACACTCAACTGAAAAGACAGTTAGAATATAAAGAATACATTAACTGTCTGGATAAAAGATCATAAATATAGGGTCAAATGATTTGCTCTTTGTTTAATATGTCAAAAACGCATACACCGCGAAGGAATACCAAAGTGTTTTTATGAAGCCATGATTTATGCTACAGTGAAAAGAAAGAAACTGCGTCAAAATAATTTTAACCTTGTGAATAAATCGTAAATATTAAAAAATAAATTACTGAAAAGAAGAGTTAAATAATTTCAAATACAAAATTTGTTGAAGTCATAACGAAAATCACGTTCAAAGAAATTTTTGAACAGGACTTTCCCATCTGACCATCTTTTTATATCAAGATCTGGCTCAATAACTCGTGTTCACAATGGTAAGAGAATCTTCATTGAAAGATAATATTCTACTTTAATAACTATAAATTCCTCACATTTTCTCCCCATTCAAATTAATGACACTGTACGAACAAATATATGTCACTGATGTTCAATGAGATGATACGGATGATCAAAATGTGTTGATAATTTTTTCTGGAATAGAGAACTTCAATTTTTATAAACAAGCGAATAAATATTGTACTCTAAAAAAATTTCTATGCATAATTACTGCACAATTTGTAAAGAAAAGTTACTTTTTATATATGAGATTTTTTCTCAAGAAATTTCACTCCGAGAAGAAGCTGCAACTAATTTAAGACATGCAGGGTAAAACTAAATTCACCGTCATTGCAACAATAAATATAGATGGTTTGTATAATTTTCGGATTTAAGGCAGGAAAATGTGCAATATACTTCACTTTTATAGACTAATTTACAAAAGATATGAAATGTAGAGAAAAAGAAATAAATTTATGTTTTTAAATAACAATTTAAAAATCAAAGTTAAGCATAGAACAAAGTGAAAATGGTAATTCATTTTGTTTGGGGAAACTACTTTGACAATAATAACTTGAATGAATTTAAAAACCATTAACATTATTCTTCATTTTAATATATTAATTATTTATTTTAACTAATACTGACAATTTTTAGCTGTAAATTGTGTTGTATGATTAAAAATAATATATTATTATTATGAGTAATACAATATTAATTATGAGTAATAACAAGCGAAAATCACAAGTATTTTAGGTTTAAAAGCATCTCTCTCTCTGTGTGTGTGTGTGTGTGTGTGTGTGTGTGTGTAAAAGGAAGGGACTGCTGTGTGCAATTCAAATCACCATACCAATTTAAGTTGTTGCAATAAATACTCACTGAATTTAATATTCTGTTGATATTTTCTTTTCTAATCTAGAATCTAATTCTTAATTTAAGTTCCGGTAACATTGACGATTTTTTATGATATTGAATTTTATTAATTCACAATTTTATGTTAGGTAATACATAAAACTATTCCCATTTCAGAAGCATGAAAATATGAAAAACTTCATATTTTTATATTTTCACTAAACTGCTAAAATATTTATTCTTTTTACTACGTTTTGTTTTTCTATACTTTTGAACAAATTACTTAGTACACCTTGAACTATATTTAAATAAAAGAATGAAATTTTATAAAATATGGAGTTAATTATTAGAACCAAAATTAACTTTGAAGGAACACGCTTACAGAGTTAGCAACAAACATATGCTAGAAAATAAGAGTTTGCCGATTTAATGACGATTTTATTGTAATATAGTTTCTGTCTTGAGAGAGACAATATGAAAAGCAGAATGCATGTATATACCTATTTAGCATATAGTACAAAAAATAATTTTTACATATATATATATATATATATATATATATATATATATATATATATATATATATATATATATATATATATATATATATATATATATATATATATATATATATATATATATTATTTAAAATTTATTAACTTTTCTAATGTATGAAAATATTGGCATCTGTTGTGTTGCTGCACCATGAGGCATTGATGCTTTTAATCCAGGATGCCAAATTCTGATTCTCTTTGGCGATGAAGAAATGTTGCTGAAATGACGTATTGTGACGTCTCGCGATGATGTAAATACTAGGATTTCCAAAATAGAATTTTCCACATAATTCTTGTAGGTCTGCATTTGAATGATATGATATAAAAACAGGTTACTAATTAAACATACAAATCACCAAAAAATCTCCAAACTCAGAATTTGGCATCCTGGATTATACGGCATCCATTCCTTCAATGTTAGCATCTGAATGACTTGTGCAGCGGAACTCAAATTTATATTTTACGGATTAGATTTCTACCCCACGAATGGATGCTTGTAATGCTTTGGACTGCATTTTAAGCAGTATGCCATGATCCATTTAACCATCAAGCGCAACAAAATGAGAGGTGAGTGAAAAACAAAGCTAATCATAAGGAAAGATATGCGCCACTAAAATTTGTTTTTAAGTAAAAGTAAATTTTAAATGGTCTAAATTTAGGTGTGACAACTTAAAGAGCAATGGAAATTTTTGGAAGATTTTCTTGGGAAATATAAAAGAATATTAAAGTAATATTTCTGTAATTATTCTTAAAAATTGATATTTTTAGATTTTGCACTTTCTCACAAATAATTTATGATTTGAGGACATAACGTTCAGCATTCCTTCTTCTCTTGCTAAAATCTACAGATATATGTCCAAGTAATTAAATACTGGCATGCCATTCAAATTTACCACTTAATTTTTTTTCTGGAGAGTTATCACAGTTAAAATTTCTCTCAGTTAAACGATTTGCTTCCCTAACTGTGATTGATCCTTACTCTTAAGAGCTTTTACTTCCTAAAAATAAAATTCTACTAGACACCTTTGAAATTCGCATGCTATATTTATAGGTATAAATATACCTCCCGAAAGGATTTCTCACCAAATCTGGCTGTTGCTTTTTCAGTTTTTTTAGTTGCGAGATTTTGTTTTTTCTCTTGCTTTACGTTATATATATGGTCTTTTTTAAACAGCGTTTGAATTGATTGGAGATAAAAAAACATAGCAAAGGTTGTCAATTGGGGAAATATAGTGTAATAATTCCAGTTTATATATTATTTTGAAAACAATTTACGATCCATGTTTTTATTAATGCGTAATCAATATACTGTTAAAACTATTGTTTATTTTCAATTTAATTTGGGATATTTTAAACATAATTGTATTTATAATTTATGCTGAAATATTTTCTTCAACCTGTAAAAATGAAAGATATTATATTATTACAATTTAAGCAATTTATGTAATCAAATCGGTAAGAGAAAACGTTGATTTATTCAATTAATAAAAAAGTAGCTCAAAAGGAATTTTCCTCACCCATCTATAATACAAAAATAGCAGAAAAATATTAATCCATGGAGAAGGCAATCTTTTGAAAAATAGACGCCAAATAATAATAAGCTTATAAAACTAAATACGTCAAAAAATATTTAAAAAATGTAATTAAACGGCAGTAAACACAGTGCTTATAATTTTTCGTAATTCTTTCAAGCATTTTTGTACAGTTTTTTTGGCCTCACTTAATTATTTCGCAAGGATATCATGGCTTTTATTTCATTTTATAACTTCAGCATAAATTCTGCAACAATATTTAAAGATATTTTCTTAATTAAAATTATTTCCATTTCCTTCTTTTATTATAACATGATAGACACTTGGCCGACTTTTTGAATAACGACATAACAATTACACAATTACACACACACACACACACACACACACACACACACACACACACACACACACACACACACACACACACACACACACACACACACACACACACACACACACACACACACATACTACTACATATATACATATATATATATATATATATATATATATATATATATATATATTTCCTGTAGACATTGAAAATGTAATGCGAAGAAGAAGTTGCTATTAAGTGATGAATCTACTCGGCAAACAGAGAGAGAGACAGCAACAAACAATAAGTGATCTGTATTTAGAAATGGAAGGCAATACATGGGCAACATGTCTAGACAAAGTGTCAATGAGAGTATGAATGGCATCCTGAGGAATGGTTTTCCATTTCTGGTAAACTATTTGACGAAGTGCGTCTTTTAAAGGTGGCAAAGTTAGGGTCTGCAAAGGTCTTTTAAGTGACCGGAGAAGCAGCTGCGAAGAATATGTAGAAAGGCGTTATCCTGCTGATAAAAGGAACCTTTTGAAGGTAGGGGAATGTCACCGGCCGCAGTAAATCATTCAAGCAACGTTGGGCTGCCATAGTGCCGTAAATACGAACTAGGGGTAATTTGAAATTGTACATAATTTCTACACATACCCTGATGCTTCATTATTATGCAGTTGATGCTTCAATGATTGCTATAGGATTGCACCTGCTTCCACCTCGATGCCGCACTCGTACTCGGTGACTATCACTGAAGAATAAGAAGAATTACTCATCTGAGAAGACGATCCTGTGCTACTTCGTCGTCCACATTGCACTAAATCATCACTATTCCAGACGATGGCCACTAACAACAAATCGAAGCAAATATTTTTGATCAATATGGGAGGAATCTAGGTGTATTCCCTGAAATTTTTATAATTTTTTGACTACTCTTTCTTGGCGTTGTATTTTCAATGTCGAGCAGATATATCTATATATTATATACTATATATATATATATATATATATATATATATATATATATATATATATATATATATATATATATATATATATATATATATATATACATAAACATTAAATTCCATTGAATTACCTATATAAGTCAACAATTTGAAAGAAAACACTCAAACGAACGGAAGAAGTCTAAACTTAAAACAAAGAAACTTTCATATATTTAGTATGTATTTTACTGGTCATAAAGAGCCAGTTGTTTATCATATTGTAACCGAAGAAACAACATGTTGTGTGTGTCACACGATGATATTTCTTTACTCACTTGAAAGAATTATTACATACACATAATATTCTGCAATTTATTCAAAAAACAGAAAATAAATGACAAATGCTTAAATTATGAATCAGTTTGTAAGAAAAGGAGATAAACCGATTCGTGGTTGGCCATCAAACAGAAAGCGGAGATGGCAGACATGAAATTCTTAATGACAATTATTAATCACGATTTTATTTGAATAAATATTTATTAATGTGATGACACTATAATTAAAAAAAGAAGTTTGACTATTTGGTGAGTGAAAATGATCTGACTCATTCTCTTAACAAAAAATTTAAATTGTTGAATAAGCTCAAAAGTATTCAGCAAGAACGATATTTACGGAAAACTTCGTTATAAAATTGGAACTTCGTATGAAATTTTGATAATGAATACGTTTATCAAAAGTAATTTTTTCTTTTAGAGTGTTGAAAAAAATTAAGAAAATTTAATCATAAGAACAAACGTATTATTAGTTTTCTCTAATAATTAATTTAAGTGAAGATACATAAGTTGTGTGCAGAAAATTTTGAATTTTTATGTCTTAAAATATAATTAAATTTCATTGATAATTCTACGATAGTTTTCATTTTATTCTTCATTATTATCTCCGCATTTGTTTTCAAAATCGTGGAAATGAAGAATAATTTTTAATTACTAAATATTTTTCAGGTGAAAGAAAGAGTGAGGGTATACAATGCTTATAAGATAAGAATTTGGAATATTAATAAATGTATTCAAAATATTAAGCATTGAATTATAATAATGATCATAAGAGGAATTATATAATAATTGTGTGATTAAAAAGTTGATTATTACTATACCAAAAGTAATAAATTAAGTAACAGTTTTTTTGCAAACTGAAGCACTATTGCACAGAACTTCGCATATCAATTTATTTTATTGATATAAAGAATGAAATATATGATACAATATCCCTTAGAAATTTTGGTCAAATTTGAAAAAAAATGAAATATTATTTATTAATTACATAATTACATGATTTGAAACGTATGATTAATTCGTCATTATTTTAAACTTTTAAAAAATTGAAAACCGATTGGATTTTTACCTGGAATTAAATTGAATTATAGTAATTATATAAAAATAGCCCAATTTTTCATGCGAATCAGTTAAATAACTTGATTTAAGAATGTTTTTAATTCCTTATTTCTTATTTTTATTTTATTGTTAAACGAGTCTATATATAATATAAGCAAGCCCTTTCAATTTTTCTTCTATTTTTGATATAATCCGTATGAAAAATATACAAAATGTATTAAATTGCGTTCCAGGTATGTAAAATATTTGAATATCTTTAAATATTTTTACATTATGTGTAAGAAAAAAATAAATAAAAGTTATAATAATAAAATATCATTATTTAAGAAAAATCAAATGAAAACAATACGAAAAATTTAACATTTTATTGCAATTTACAAGATTTTATGAGAATAGTATTGAGATTAAAGTACTAATATATAATACATTCGATCATTTTATTACATATAAAATATATTTTACCGTCTATGAATTTTAAAAACCTATTTCGTGTGAAAATATATTTTTTACTTCTCTAATAATAACGATGCTTTGGGATAATTTTGCAAAAATGAGTTGAGTAGCATTTCTCATTTTATTATGAAGCATTTATTGAAAATATTCTACAATGCTCATGTAAAAAGAATGTAGTATTTAAAATTAAAGAAATTAAAATCGATGCATAATTCTAAATAATTTTAAAATAGAAATATGGAAAAAAGTTAACATTATAAAAATAGTATTCTAGTAACATTTTCACACATGTATATTTATAATTTTATTTTGTGTCGAATTATTTCGGAAGGATACTCATCAATAATTCAGCTGTGAGCAATGAAATATTTTTTTAATTATAAAACAAATTATTTTCTTTAATTATATATTTTAAAAGGATACAAATGCATAATGTCATTTTACAACTCAGCTCCTTAAATTAACAATACAATATAGTAAAAGACAATTCGCATAAGATATTAGAAAATATCAATATTTTTTCTAGCTTGCTTTCATTAAGGACTAATATTTGTTAAAAGATCAAACATAGAAAATTTCTTATACTATGCCTTATAGCTCATACTATTACAAACAGAACTTTAATGAATGATTTTGTTTAAAGATGATAAAAAACAAAAAAGTGTATTATTAAATAAAATTATGTCAGTTAATTTATTCTGTTGACATATTAAAAAAGTAATTTTATTATAAGTTTAATAATAATATAAAACTAAACAACAATATCATCGGCAATGCGATATTATATTTTAAATAATAAATAAAGGGTTATAAAAATTTCATTTATCACATGTTGTTTTTTTCCTAAAAATATTATATAGAATTTAAACGTAACACTGTAATTTAAACTACAATTTCCCTCTCTGCACATAAAATCAAAATTAAAGATAATTTCGAAAAAAGTTAAGAATACAATTATTGCAAAAGTTTATTAACTAGTATTCATTTTTTAAAAGAAATATATGTACTGAAAAAATACGCTATTGTATTTTTAAATGAGGTACTTGATCTATAAGGACACTTTTCATAAAAAAAATTTATAGACAAATTATATCAAGATTTTAAGAGAATAAAAGCAAGACTATATTTCTTTAAAAATATTAATAATATTAATCAAAATTTAATAAATGTGACATAAAGTTATGTGATGTTAGTTCTATTTAAACTTATGATATTTCAATAAAGGAGTGACAGATAATAGGAAGAATTTAAAGTTTTACTTCAACTAAGAATTTGCTGACATTAAACGAGAATTATTTTTATAATTATTTAAAATACATAATAAAAATATATACTTTTTAAAATTATTTTCTTTTACTCAAGCAGTTTCTATCTGATTATCAGTGAACTTTGTTTTAATATAACTCTATTTTTGTCTTATTACCACAAATGTTTGACTTAATGATTACATTTTATATTATATATTAAATATTATAAATGTTGTTATTTATAGAATTTTTAATTTTCACTTAACAACATTTAAACATATAATGTGATTTAATTTTTAAACAATTTTAAGATAAAAATTCGATACAGCAATTTTTTAGAAATGTTTCAAGCATTTAAATATGAAATTAGCTTTCACACACACACACATGCAGTTAATTTTACTTTTCTTTACCTTGTAGGACTGAACTATTATTGCAATATAATAATTACTTGACACTTAAAAAAAGAAATAATAGTTATACAATGAAGATTGTGGTTAAGCTATTTTAGTGATAAAATATCAAATATGAAATCAAAATTTATATTTCAAGTAATGAATGTGTTCTACACACATTGATATTATATTAATTTCAATTCAATGAATAACATCTTTCAAGTTGAATTAAAACTTAATATTTTTGAGTAGTATTATGTTTTAATTAAAATTACTTTAGAATTGAGTAATATAATAAATTATCATCAGTATAATTTAGAGCATCACATGAGTACTTTAGAAGTGACTTTCACATAATTTAGAATTTAGCGTCATATGGAATCGACCAGCTTATTTATGGATGCAATTTTCATAAAAAAATTTTAATAAATAATTTGACGAGATAGTTTTGGTACTAAAAGAGGTATTTAATACAAATAGACTCAATCATTATGGATTTCATACTCCATAATTTAACATCATATTTTAAATTTAAATTATCAAAATAGCAGAGAACTATAATATAAAAATAACAGTAATAGAATTTTTTATCAATTTTATCCATTAAATTTACTTTATTAAATTATTTACTGATACGGTCATTTAAATATTATAGTTAAATTAAAAATACGTAAACAAAACACTGTGTTTTTTGTTATCAAAGATACTCGTTTAAATTAATCCAAAAATAATTGATTAAATGTTCCATATAAATGTATATATGTTTGAATATAAATATTAAATTATAAAATATGTTAGATATTTTATATGAAGAAAATTATCAAGATAGTAACAAATGTTCTCAAAATTATCAGAAAAATTAAAAAAAATTAAAAAAATGTATTTAATTTACTTTAAAGTAAATAAAACTTAAGATTTTGTCACAATTTTGAAAACCTAATTTAAAAATATACAAAGATTAAAAAATAAGTACTGTGTCAAATATCTCTGATATTAAAGAGCAAATATTAAACTTTTAAATGAAAAAAATCAAAAATTGCTTGAGGGGTAAAGACAAATATAATAACTAACTGTAAACAGATTTTGTACACTTTTTGTTCCGGAAAAAAAATACAACTTTATGAAAGTTTTTTATTATTGGAGTTCAAATGTTGTTACTGACAAATGAAAGAAATTGAAATTTTGAGGATGCTCATTATTTGTGGATTATCTAACTGATATGAAAAAGTTATGACATTTTATATAGTTCTAAAAATAGTAAATAAAATATTGAAGATTAAAAACATAAAACAGAAATGAGTCTGAAAAGTTCTCTTTCAAATTTCATGAAAAATAATCCAACAACATTATAATTTATTTGAATAATATTGAAACTAAAATATACAAACAATATTTAATATAACGCAAGCGTCGTATTATTTTATCAATATTAACGGGATACAATTTACTTATATTAATATGTCACTTGATTAGAAAGTTTCTGTCATAAATAATGATATTACGGTATTTCTGACATTATCTCTATCCTATGATGAAAATCATTTTATTATAAAAACTATACTTATTTTAAATATTAAATCTAAATTTCTTGTATGCATTTTATATAAATCTTTTATATGTCGCATGGACAAAATTTATAAAATAAATACAAATTTCAAGAAATTTATAACATCTTTAGAACAAATTATATGTATAATGAATTGAATTCATTAAATATTTAAGCAGTAAATTAATATAAGGCAAAATAAGTGAATATTTTTTAATAATTAAAGATCAATGGAATTCTTAATATAAAACATTGCTTTAGCTTTAACATTTCAGCGAGTATACATTTGAAATCGTTTATTAATGATCAGTTGAAATCACATTGTCGCTATACATAAGGAATTACGTTTTAAATGTAGAGAAAATATTATAGAACATTTTTAAGTAATTATTTCGTAACAGAGATTATTTTTATAAAGAATTATATTAATACGCTTATATTGGAATAAAGTCTTTTTAAAGTAATCTATTAGGCATAGAAATGGTTAAAAAAATCTTAACTACAGTAACATTAGTATTCTTATCTGAATGAAAAAAATAATCTGTGACTGGTTTACTTGTTAAAGTAAAACGGTATATTTTATATACGGTAAATTGTGGGGTTTAAATTAAAAAAAATAATAGCTATCGTGTGTACGCGTATTATATTTCATATAAACTTTTTTTTCTGAACAAATAAAGCTATGAGAAATCTCTTAAGCAGAAATATTTGAATGAAATAATATGTTAAAAAATAGAACCAGATATAATAGAATGTTTAAATGTTTTTTTGTTATTTCAATCTGAGAGTTAATGATAACAAAAAAATATGCCATAAAAACGTCTATTTGGATAAAAAGGACGAAATTGATAATAGAAATTACAAAAATAAAATAAAAATCAAAATTAAATATAGGCTTACATGTAAATTAATTAGCACTGTTTAAATTATGAAATTAATTATTTCTTATTTACTTAAAATACATATGAATCTAAACTGGTAACATATTTATTATTTAATATAAAATACGATATTATTACAATATTTATACAACTAGATCAGCTTTTTTC
Source organism: Latrodectus hesperus (assembly GCA_037975125.1). Taxonomy (NCBI): domain Eukaryota; kingdom Metazoa; phylum Arthropoda; class Arachnida; order Araneae; family Theridiidae; genus Latrodectus; species Latrodectus hesperus. Next base: position 48,074,505 of record CM075856.1, read on the forward strand.
CAGGTACATGGTGTTTTTTGTTTGAGTAAAATTAAACTATTTGGGGAAAAAAGCAACAATGTCAGCGCAACTCTGTGGTATAATTTATGTGCTGATGCAAAAGCTTAATGTTAAAAAAGAATTTCATTATTGAATAATTTTATTAAAGTTTGCAAACCTGATTAATTTAAAATTAAAAATAAGTTTTATATTTCAATAAAAAATAAGCATCTTTCCACACACAATCAACCAAACTTTTCCTATTCAAATAAATTTGTAAAAATTTTAAGCACAAGTCTAAATTAATGTGTTTGATATACTGTTATTGATATTTATGATACTTGGACAAGTCAAGCTCACTATTGAGCCAACGGCTATCTGAAATTAAGTCAGAAGGATGTGCCTTTAGCTTAACCAGAGCACCACAAAGGTGAGCGTAAGTCTTTGTTCTAAAACTCCTCCGATAGATGGCGCCACTAGAGGATCCATACCTTCAATTTTGACTTTGGTCTGGAGGGGGAGCAAATTTTCTACAGACCATTACATCCATGGTAACTGCTCAGCGAGAGACAACAGGACTTTCCATTCCACAGGTGTAATGAACAGGTTCATCGCATATATTCGGTGTGTTTGTAGAGACAGTGGGAATCGAAACCAGCAATTCTAAAAAGAAGGACGATGACCTAACTACTAGGCTACTTCGGCCATTGATGAATTAAGTACTGGAAAAAGTAATGTTAGAGCAATTATTTTTACTTAAGCTCTCAAGTTTTAAAAAATACATTCTGCAAACTTTAAACATTGCTTTTCCAAATTTGATACATTTTTATATTTTTATTTTTGCTATTAAATTCGTGATATTCATCACAATAGAACAATATTGTGGTTTTCATACTTTTTTAAATAAAATCTATTACAATCCCACCCAGTCTCAAAGAGGGCTTAAAACATATGAATAAATTCATTTATTTTATACATAAATTATTATTTGCATTTTTACCCATATTTTTACAGCCTTTATATTCTTTCTATTTAAGCACATCGAGATGTTTTTCTTATAAAAGAAGCTGTGGATGTTACCTGAAATTTTTGGACTTAACACCAGATTCAGATAACTTTTTACAAAGTCATTAATTTTTTTTTCAGTATTAACTATAACATTGTAAACACTAAGAAAAAGTGATAAAAAATTACTTATTCTAAGAATAAAATGTGTTTCTTGAAATGCAGTTAAGTAAATTAATTTTGAATGCTTACAAAACTTTGTATTCTCCCCGCATTTATATAATTTCTGAAAATTTCAAATGAACTATTCTTTTAAAGTTTATATCCATAATTCTACTTTATAGTAAATGAAGTACAAGGCTTCTTATAATGTCAAAATTGCTATATCTAATAATATGACTTGAAAAGTAAAAGTTTACTACCCTATTATTTTGTTAAAATGCAAAAGATAAAGATAGATAGCTACTAAAATATCGGAACACTTTTTAATTAATCATTATTAGTTGCATTTCACTAAAACCTTGCAAAACTAAAAAGCACAGACAACTATTATTGAAGGACGATGTGTTAAAATTATTTTTCTACAATTTCATATATATTTGAGTGCATTATTTCAAACATCTTCCTACATACGTGAGTGGAGTTCTTTTCCAGGAAGGTAACTGATGCATGTCACTTCTTGTACTATTAGAGATGCTTCCATTTAGTTACGGGAAAAACAAAAGGCGAGTTTAAAATTATACAGAAATAAATAAGTTTTTTTTTGAAAAATATACAAAATAATTACTTTTATAAAATTTTTACAAAAATAAGTGAGGTATATGTTTTAGTTTTAACCACTATTATATTTGAGTGTGCAATTCTTTCTAGCAAATAACTAACTACACACAACCCTACATAACGTAAGTGACACCAAATGAATCTATTGTGCTGTGACATTTTTTAGGGGTTAAGAAATTATCCCATTCAGTGAATGAAATCACCGAAGTTTTTTGACCAGTTCGAGGAAAGAGGGTAAGGAACGAAAAGGTACTACATATGTTTCGCATCTTCTAAAAGTTTAGACTCTGAGTTGGTGAATTTGCAACACCTTTGGATAAACAATGTTCCGTTACTTTTATGTATCTGAGCCAATGTGAACTTGTTCATAAATGTCTGCTGATCATCGAACAAGTACATGTTCTATGAGCAAATGAAACTTGTGTTAAACAGTAGTATTATGTAACCACTTTTTATGACATACATCAATTGTATTTGTTGCAGAAGTGATTGTCCAACTGGAGGCACAATGTAGTAAACACACCTATAGATCGGATAGTTACTTAAGAGTTTAATTAAATTTAACTGCTTAAGTGAACAGATTAACATCTGAATTATTATATAGACTATTAAAATATTGAAGCTCTGTGGCTTAGTGATAGCGTTTCACGCTTCCAAGACACAGGTCCGAGGTTCGACCCTCTAGTTTCATCCCTTCAGTGGGTCAATAAACTGAGTACCAAAAATACTTGGGAATTAAGCACTGGGGGTTTCGTGTTAGGCTGACCACCAAATAGGGACTTATGCTTCCCACGCCGGGAGTCTTAGGTCATGAAAACAGAGATAGGCACTGTAGGCCTTGGCCCACTTGGTCAGTCGTGCAGCAGAGTTTAGTTCCTTATTAAGAAAATATAGCGATATGTAATAAATGTTCTTAATTTGACTCACAGGTTCATCAAACTCATTCAAAGGTCATTTGTTCCAAGACAAATTTAATTAATTGATGATAATTATACGTCTTCAAATCTACACAATTTACCTTGTAAAGGATAACTAAATTAGACCGTATAACTGTCAGGGTAAACATTGATATACTCAATATTGTATGTCATTGACACTTGAATCCCAAATCGTAATACTTTTAACAATATAAATACTGTGTAAACGTGTCTCTCTCCTAATTGTTCAAACACTCTGTGCTCTTAAGCTCTAAAATCGTTATAAAGCAACGTAGTATCACACCGCTTAGTGTGACATATTGCTATTAAGACAAATCAGTTGTTGATAACCTAAATTTATTAGATATAACAGTCATTTATTATATAAATGAGTTAGTCAACAATTTTTAATGGGAAAATATTAGCAATTTCGAGTAAATTTTTAATATGGATAACATAAAACCACCGTTATAAAATGTAAAAAGCTGTAATTTATCATGAATTAATTTAGCAAATTTTTTAAGCACAGAGCAATACAAATGGTTATTACACGCAACATTTGATGATTAGAATTAATATAAATCATACTAGCAATTTATATAAATCATTAAATTAGAGCAGTATATGATATTTCATAATTCTGACTATGTATTTTGAATTACATATTTTGATACAGTAGTAATTACAAAATATTTAATATTTTCATAAGTATTTAAGTAAATTAAACTAAAATTAAGAAAAAATAGCATTATATATTTAAAAAATTATAAAAGAATAAACCTTTTTGAACATCATTCAGATTTCATCATACATAACTTACATACAGATTACAACAAGCAGATTTCATGAAACATAATTATTAAATCAATATTAATAAAAGATTATTTCTTTAGAGAAAAACAAAAATAACGTCAAAATTTATGTTTATTCGTTTGCAAGTTTATTCATAATATTTAATATCTGATTTTTCATACAAAAAAATAACAACTATAGCAAAATAAAATGGTGAAGACGTGATAAATCAAAAAAATTAATTAAAAGTTAAATGCTGAGAAACTATAAAATATATGAGACAAATCGATTGATAGTTCAAATATACAATTGTTTAGACATTTATAGTATGACATAAATTTTAGAAACAACAAAATTTCTTTCGTTTAAAATCAATTAAAAAGCATTATTAATTTATACTTTAAAATAAACTTTCGTGGAAATTTTCGTTAGTAATATTATTTTTATTTATATTGAAGCACAAGATATACATTTAAATAATGTATTCCTTTTTAATATTAGCATCTAATCTTTATAAAAAATTCCCATGAAATATAAAATTTCACAAGTGCAGACTCGAACTTTCAAATAGTCATTATATAACTTCAGTATTTTATACACTTTTCAATTAATATTAAAATAAATAATATATAATTATTATTTGTTCATATAAATATTTATTTTAAAATTGTAAAAGTATATCAATACAATAAAGTAGTGTTTAATATTATTTAATTAATTTAATAAAATATTTGTAGGTAAATCTTAAAAAAATGAATCAATATTTCATTCGCATACGCTTAAAAATTTAAGTTTATCATTAAAAGCACAATGAGTGTGGAAATTAATTTTGTTTCAATGTGGTAGTTATTGGATTTTATAATCAATATAGCAACTCATTAATTCCTAAATATCCAAGATAAATAAAATATAATACCAATATGTGTGTATATATATATATATATATATATATATATATATATATATATATATATATATATATATATATATATATATATATATATATATATATGTATATATATATATATGTATATATATATATATATATATATATATATATATATATATATATATATATATATATATATATATGTATATATATATATATATATATATTTATGTATGTATGAGTAACATTCATTTCATTTTTGACTATATTTGAAGCAATGTTTTAACACTATCTTCCAAATACAAAACATATTGTTTAACCAATTTTTATTAAAAAAGTTAAACAAAACAATGGATATTCAAGTAATTAATTTATTAGAGAAAAGGAAAATCATCTGATACTTTTTTCTCTATCCTTAAGAAAATAACTGAATCCATTCTAGTGCTAATGATGTTGGATGATAATTAAAAAATGATGAAAACAATAATGCCATAAAGTATGCCATTAAAACATAATAATAAATATTTTAATATCCAAAATAAAGCTCCTTTCATTATTTTAAAAATAACAATCATTATTTTTCTTTAAAAACTATTTAACTTCTGATAATAATTATATCAATATCAAAAATAAAATTATTATCACATTTTCGATGATTTGAATCATATTCTTACATTTTCGGATCATTTAAGCCTCGAAATATTTGATAATATATTTTTTCTAGATGTTATTTCTATTTTTCAAATAATACAAAAATTTTGTACTATAAAAGTCACATTTATTACCAGTTTTTAACAAAAACAATCAGAAATTTCTCAGAAATATTACTCGTAAAAATCAAAGCAATTGATGGAGTTTTACAAGCAACATTTCTATTTCGAATGTATGCGAAGTCAGGAATTCTGGGAAGAAATAATTTTATGCTCTAAGTAATCTAACAAATAATTTCAAACTCCTTTTAAACACACAACGTTTTCAAAAGAAATTATTATTTTTAAATGTTTTTACCCCTTTTATCTATGCTTTTCTTACAAATAGAATCGCTTATACATAATTGGTTCCACTAAAAACAGATCACTATTGTAAGAACGTCACGATGTTAGGTAGCACTGCTCCGCCACTTGTAGCTTTCTTTCTCAAAAAAGAAACTTGAGAAGTAGAAAAATAATCTACTTGGGTGAGATATATCATGGCCACTATTAGAGCGGAAGCACGATGTGAAAACTTTCTTGGCTGCCTATTTGCAGAATTTATTGTAAATATTTTTAACTTTCATTAAAATTTGAATTAAATATCAGGCTGGAATTATTTAAATAATTTCAAAAGGAAATTTAAACTCTGTCGTTAACAAACAATGAATGTGATCACATGTATCATAATTGCTCTTCCACCTTGCACCTATCTTCATAAAAAAGCAATTCTTCTTCTAAAATTTTTGATTACAGTTTATTTTTTAATTACACTAGTATGTATTGTGGTTTTCTCTAACTAGACTGGTGTGCAAAACTTTAGCAACATTGTAAATGTTAAGCAGATAGCAATGAAATTGCATAAAATGAGTTCCTGCGATCAGTGCAATGAACACGTAATTCAGTAGAAAAGTCATGCGTATGCAAATATCGGTGGCAAAACGTCAGAGTTGACGTGAGCGTATGCAAAACGCTTGTGCTCGGCGCGTGCAGTTGAATCCTAGAATAAAAGGAAGGAATGAGGAGCAATTAAAGACTTTCGTTTCAAGTGCAAGTGAGTGTGTCCGTAAAATATGGCTAGAAGAAATCAGCTGGACGACTTTACACGTGGAAAAGTGATTGCAAAATTGGAGGAGGGGCGTAGTGTGACCAGTGTAGCTGAAGAGTTTGGAATCAACAAAAGTGTCGTTTCGCGGACTTGGAAAGCCTTCAGAACCACAAGTACAGCTATCCGAAAGGTTGTGGTGGAACCCGAAACCAATCAGCATGCGCCATTGCTCAGCAACTTTTTACAGAAACGGGGCAACAAGTGTCGAGGTTTACTGTGGCCAGACGACTTCACAAAGGTGGCCTAGTCGCCCGCCGTTCCAAACGCTGCATTCCGTTGACAGTTCGCTATCGACGGCACCGTTTAGAGTGATGCAAGGAGCACAAAAACTTGACATCTGATCAATGGAGTCGCGTCCTCTTCACAGATGCGAGTCGTTTCAGTGCCACAAGCGATTCTCAACGCCAGTTGATTTGAAGAGAGGTTGGGACACGGTTTCATCCCAGTAACATAACGGAAAGAGACAGTCATGGTGGTCCTGGAGTTCTCGTCTGGGGAGGCATTATGCGTAACGGGCTCCACGTTTTCGACAAAAGTTCTGTAACCGGAGATCGTATTGTCAGGAGGTAATCCTTCCCCAGTTGCGCTTGCTCCGAGGTGCCATTGGAGCAGATTTCATTTTTATGGAAGACAATGCACGGCCACATCAGACTCATGCTGTTCAGCAGCTACTGGAAAGTGAAGACATCACCAGAATGGATTGGTCAGGGTACTCCCCTGATTTAAATCCCATAGAATATGTGTGGGATGCTTTGGGGATACGCATTGCGGCACGATTGAATCCCCCGGGAAAAACGCAGCAACTGAAAAAGATGCTAATTGAGGAATGGGCACTCATACCGCAAGAATTGCTGGACAATCTGGTGCTGAGTATGGGGAGACTGTGCGAAGCAACCATTGCAGTAAGAGGAGGACATATCACATACTTAGGAACATCTGTTTGTTATTGGACAGATGATCTTGTGCAGGGATACTGTGAGTTCAAAAAAGCCTATTTTTGTTGGATTCCATACAATATGCATTGTATTCCTTTTCGTGCAACTATGCTTTCTTCATCCTTTAAGTACAAAATGATGTGCCTCATGTCTGAATTTCATGTCTCTCAGATGATTTCTCGCGGAGTTATGGCAGAAAAACCACATGTTGCTTGAGTTTTGCACACCACTATAGAAAAAGCTAAATACATAATCATTATCTAAATATAATATTATATTTGCAAAATACACCATTTCTTGATTCAGAATTTCGATATGATTGCATGAACTTGTTAACACTTTTTATATCAAATATTGCCTTTTCAACTGCTATTAATGAAATGATGAACTCTGGGTAACTTTCCATGGAGTTTTCATTCCATGTTATTCAGTCATTTTTAAAACATCTACCAATTCAATCAGTAAAATTATTTTAACTATTTCAAAAATGTACTGAGTGTGTATAATTCAACTTTAATTAAATCATTATATTTTTCATGTTCATGTTTTTTTGTCTAAAAAAACGCTTTTTAAAATATTTAGGAAAGGAATTTTCATTTATATTTCCTGTATTCAATATTATTTTTTCATTAAAGCCTTAAAAAGCTAATTATCTTCATATGTAATAGGATTTTTATCACTTAGATTTAATGCGTTGGTAAATTTTGTTGTAATAAAAGCATGTCATGCATTTTTCCTAATTAATAAAATAATCATGATGATCATATAATATATTTAACTGCGCATGGAAATTTTTATGATAAATTATTCTTAAATTATAATGTCACAGCTTTAAAATACAATGAAAAATATTTCTAACCATGTTCAATTAATTACCGAAATTCCTAAAAGTAAGTTTTAATGTAATGCCTTATAATAAACATTTTTCAAATTTACTTTGTCTTATGATATGAGCCTTATGATGATTTTAGTTAAATTTTTGCTGCTGTTTTTAATGATTATTAAAAGTTTATTTTAAGTATTTTTTAATTCTTAGAACAGCTATATTGAATGAATTGCTGTAGGATATTTTTTTTCATTTTTCATTAAAATGTTTAATAAGTTTTATTAGTATCCACTACTATTGGAAGTACATAAAAAGCTCGGTTAAATTTTAATTAAGACTTTTAATCTTAATTGAATTTATTTAAAATTTTGATATTAAAATGTATTCTCCCAAAAATTTTTATAGTAAAAAAATTAGAACTATTTCCAGTTTTCTGTATGTTTTTTATTCTATTTAAATACATTTCAACAAAGCTTAAAATTTTAATATAAATTTTCAAAAGAAACTAGAAAATAAATTTACATAAACATAAAAGCAATTTGAGGACATTAGAAAATATTATTGAAAAAATATTTATAAATGTTTCGTCAATGACATGCATTGTTTAATATTTTGCGTAAGTTTGTTTGAAAGTAAAAATAAAATTCCTTATAAAATCTTATTTCACCAACCATTTATGTACTTTTAAAAATATATCATTAAAATTTTATACATTTTTAAATTATAATTCCAGGTATTTTATGAAAAATCATATACATTTCCAAAATATTTTCATTCTGGTAATCTCCAAAGCATAAAAACTTTATTTAATTTATAATTCAGACATATATTGATGTTTTGAAAATGTCTCTCTCTCTTTCTCTCTCGTGTTTGATTTTTTGATTTCAAATAAAAATGTTACTAACAAATAATTGCTTAAAACGAAAATTAGTTTTCTGCTTCTTTTTTGATGTAATAAAACTCTAATCACTGGTAGTTTCATTCCTGGAACAAACAAAATTTGCAATTATTAAGAAAGCATATAAGTGAAATGTATTCGTATAAAAAAATCATATCGCAATATCTTTCATTATAACTCAATTATAACCATTTTTAAGGCTCAATGAATTTAAAGTCGTACAAATAACATTGCAGCTTATCGCATATAATTAGGTTTTGATGAAATAAATTTTAACTTTTCTGTATCAATAAAATAAATTAATTTTCCAATAAAGAAGTTCGCTTTTTTAACTTATAAATTATTTCTATAAATATAAAAAATATAAAAAAAATTATAATATAATACTTATATATATATATATATATATATATATATATATATATATATATATATATATATATATATATATATATATATATATATATATATATATATATATATATATATATATATATATATATATAATCTGTAAAGATGACATTTAAAGTCATATTTGCAGTATCGAAGAATTCGAATTTCACCTTAATGTGTCAGGATTCGAAGCAAGGCATTCAAATTCCACACATTAATGCGATTCAAAATAGTGAGGACTTATTAGAAAGTGCTCTTTACTATATTTAACGCAACATCTTTTCTTTGGTTGCTGTACACACAGTCTTAATGAAAGAACCATATTTAAATGATCATTGGTGAAGTTGGACAAAGATGGCATGTTTGTGCTTCAATGCACATTAATGTGTCCTTGCAATCTCCAATTACTCAATTATTACATACTGTGGTCTCTTATTTCAATAGAATATGTATTTTCTCTTAGTTCGTGTTACCACCCAAGTTATATACTATAATTATGAATGAAACAGGAAACTTTTGTGGAGATTTAAAAATTGATGAATATAACTTGATAAATAGCAGAATTTAGGGAAATAAAAATACTGACAAAATATGAAGACTAGAGATTTTTTCATAAAGGGTTGAAAGTGAAATCAAATGAATAACACTATAGTCTATAAGAATTTACTTTTCTTTCCTAACAAAAATGGAATTAGGTGTATATAACTAGTTTTGTAGAGTAGAATTTAAAAATAATAGTATTAAAGCTGTAGCCCGCGTACAGTTTTTTTTGTTACGACTATCTTACTAGTACTGAAAGGAACTGAGAAATCATTTCAAACACACATTTTTTTATTATGAATTTAATAAATTGATCATAAAATCTACTGTAATTCAGATGGTATAGTATTTAAAACAAAGTAATATACCAAACTATTAAACATTAATTAAATACTATGAAAAGATGTCACTGTCTTCTTTTATGTGGCGTAAAATCTTCTTTCTTTAGAAACCAACAGTAGTGACTCATCATTGCTGGTTTCCAATGACTTTGATATTCAGTTTCTAGAGTTCTAATGTCTTGATGGAATCTTTCCTCTTGTTCGTCAATAACCATGCCAAGAATTTCTGGAAAAATCTAAGTGTGGATGTAAAAAATGACTTTTTAGTGACATTCGACACTCCATAGCTTAGTAGAATTTAAGCAGCTCTTTTATCAGGATTTTATAATTTTTGTTTCCTAAAAACTTTTTACCACTTTTACAAATGATTTCTAAGCTGCTAATTCCTTTTGATTTAGCTTTCCATCAAAAGCAGAGCCGCAAATCACTTTTCTGATTTGAGGTAAAATGAAAATCTAATCTTTAAGCTTAGCTTCACTTAATTGTGGAAAAAGTCTTTTTAAATATATTTAAATCCCTCACTTCTTTATCCATACCCTTCAAAAATTTTTTCATAAGTCCTAATTTAGTGTGAATTGGAAGAATAAGAACTTTTTCTGATTCAATAAGGGAAGTATACTTAATGTTGCTACTTCCAGGCTGAAAAGTTTTTCTGTTTGGCCATTATTTTTAAAATGATGTTCTGTTACACGACTTTACAGCTTAATACAGCTTTCAAGATATATTTGGAGAAATCTTTAAAAAGGGGCCATTCTGATAGTTCATGCTCGATATCTAGTTCCTTCATTAATCCATTTATATCAAAACAATCAAAAACTGAACCTTCCGTTCAATAAAACTCTGAGTAAACCACATTTCTTTTTCGAAAATATGTAATACTTGCTCCAGGTGCCAACAGATTCTACTCTTGAACGGGAAAGTTCCACCATCTGTTTCGATAGGCCCATATGCCGCACCAAATCATTGAGCTCATTTTGACGATGAAAATTGGGTTAGATTAGAGTCTCAGGCCTATAGTTAGGGTCAAAATTTTCTTCAGATATATGTGCTTGGGTTGCATCTTCAGTGTCAATCACCTCTTGAATGTCTGTATCTTCCCAATTCAATAGAGTTGCCATTGGTAAGCCTTTGTCTTGAGGAACATGTCAGAGTGCAGATGGCATTTTAGGAAATTCAGTTTTATGTATTTGCTTTTTTGAATATCTTTCTGTTTTCGTTTTACAGAAGTAGCAGTCATAAAAAAGATTTAAAGGTTCCTACCACATCATAGAGACAGCAAATGACATAGAACATCTGTTGCCTTTCATCTACTGAACAAGAGCCACATTACAACTTACACAGCACACGTGAGAAGCCCAACTTTTTATCTTAATCACCAACTTTGCAGCGAGATACAGAAACTAAACTTTTTTCACTTCTTGTGATAAATGTCTGAAATGTGATTTCAATTTAAATCGTACACAAAGGTAAAAAACTTTACCTGGCGTAGTTTTGTAACATCTAAGCTGAGAACTTGTCATTCAAATCACGCAATCACACTTAACAAAGAATTTTACTATTCTGGGAAGCAGAAATGACTATAAGTGACTAAGGTTACAGGGTTACTAGCAGAGGTTGGCACGGGGATTTGGTGCGAAATCATGGTGCGATTCCATTTTGTGTTATACAAGAATGAAACAGAGTGAAAATTTTTTGCTTGCAGTTATTCAGTTATTTAAAAAACAATATGAATTATTTATAAAAATAACAATTTGGTTGTTGTAAGCAAACCATTTTATATCAGTGCAATCATTTAAAATTGGTAGTCTCTTTAGCGGAGAGCAATTTGTTTTTATTACATATTGATCCTATAGACTAGATCAACACTTCTCAAAAATATTTTCACACTTTACTTTTAATCTTTTTTCCAGAAAAATATTTTTTAGAACTGTTAGCTTAAATTATGCAGGATTAACTGTCTTGATATTTCGGAAGCATATATACGATTTCTTAATATGATACAAAACGTAAATGCTAAAAATTTTAAGGCGTACTTGAAGATTGAAACCGTATACATAGGGGAACTATCACGCTTTTTAAACAGTCTATATCACGTTGGGAATTTCTTTCTGACCAAGCATTGTAAATGCGCTCCAGTCATACATGTGAGGAGAGCTGCTGATACTTTCTTTTCATATGTTAAACTCATTTTTGAAAAATGGGGAAATTTAATAATATTAAATGACACGTAAAATAATAACAATAGGAAAATTTACGAACTGTATCATTTTATAGGCAAAAAACTCAAGACTGATTGGTCATTTCATAAATAGTAAAAGGAAGTTATACATATTAGTAGTAAAAATCTAAAAACGCAAACATATTTTTTTGTTTCAACTTAGTAGTGTGTAAATAAATTTTGATACAATTACAAAATATATTCTTGAACGACTTAACATCAATTTTATATATTTATTAAAATTTTCAATAATTTCATTGGAATTCATTGATTTTTATTAATATATCCTTAATTCTGAGTGATAAATTACATTTAACGGACGTCTTTATCTCAAAATTATATAAATATATATATGATAAAAAATTTCACTTTAATCATTCCTTAAAATCAATGCCTATTGATTTTTCCTTCTCAAAAGATTGTCTTTGGACGTTGCATTTTTTAAAAAGCAGAATATTTTTCTGTGTGCGAATGTGTGGTTCATAAACCTTCGTGTGTTAAATAACAAAAAAGAGAGGAGATTTGTCTGTCAAGTGGTCAAATTTTCATTCAATAAAAGAAGCGTATTTAAAACTAGTGAAAGAAATTTAATTATGTTTCGACTGCCATAAATATTTTATTTAATGAGTAGGACTGTTGTTGAGTAGAACTGCTGTCTCATTATGTATCTTAACAAAAAGTAATAATATACTAGCGGATTTTTGTAATTTTATTTTGTAATTATCAAAAATTTGAATTACAATATTTAACTTATTTTATGTTTCTTACAATTGACTTTTGTGTTTTTAGTCACAAATCAAATAACAATATTTTTTAATTGGAAAAAGATTTTTAATAAACAGATCCATTGGAATATCATTAGAAATGCTGATTCTTTTTTAACAGATATGATTTCAAAAAATTTTATTATTTCATTCCAATATATTTTTAGAAATGTATGTTTCTAGCTATTTCTATGTTTTTAATAAAAAGTTAAGTAAAATAAACTTTCTGCAATAGGAATTTGTTTTAATTAAAACACAGGATAAGAAATCACTATGATATTTTAACCCAATAGTAATACTATGCTTCCGAAACAGGTGGTGAATGATGGTAAATAGCAAAAACTTTCTCATTTCTTTCTCTAATTTAGAAAAAAATGATTTTTAAAATTTTGTTTGCTTAAAATGTGGAAAATATCTGGTTTTTGTTATATGTCTTACTGCAACTATAATTATCACTTTTAGCATATGTTTTTCGTATTAATTATCTTCTTGAAGTTACAAATGTTTCAATACTTAATAAAAAATTGTAACTTTTTGCAATATATAATTGCCTACTATTTATAATTTAATTACATTAATAAGGAATGTCAACAGTTCAGATTATTAATAAGGAATAGACGACAGACCAGTTGTTATAGACAAAAGCAACAACATTTATTTTTCAAATGAAAAACAATTAAACATGCAGGAATTTTAATAGGATAACGTAGGTGTCGTTTTACCAGAGTTATTTACACACGTCTTCCCTGCTTGGCATACATGTGCCGTCTGAACGCTGAGTGCAAGTGCAATTTACGCGCATGCGCCAACAAGGAGAACGTTTTTCATGTTATAATATTTAATGAATAATATAATTATTATAATAAAATATTTAAATGATTTATGCACAAAAGTAAAATTTCATTCATTTATTAAAATTTTTCTGAGTGGTCGATAATCATCACGTGTGCCGAAACCACTAAAAAGCATTTTGATTCTAAATATTCATAGTTGTATTAAGTGCAAATTTCATTTATTTTTGTTTAAATGTAATATAATTCTTGGAGAACACTGAAAAATGTAATTTAAGTGGTAGAATATATGTATGTTTACTATGCAGACAAATATAATAAATGAGCACTTCATCAAGGAAAAGAAAACCAATCCCTCTGTCACAAAATGTGATGCACTCTAGTGTTAGTATACAGAGTGAAAAATTGGGTTGAGATTTTCAAAGTTCTTTAAATAAACAATCAACACCTAACATCATAGGTTTGTTGGTCAACAAATTCTCGCCATTTCTAGGTTCAAATCCATAAATAGTTATTCATTTTCTTCACCGTTACACGTCTTTTTATTTTGATAATGTATTTTCGTTACGATCAAAATAAAGAGTTCTCAAAAATTGTTGGGAAATGTAATTGGTTATGAAACTTTCTGGTAAATGCATTCATATAATAATTTAAAACACTTTTGTACATGATTTACAATATTTCTATCAGAAACAAGGCTATACATTTCATTTGAGAAATGGTACGATAAATTAAGAGATTCACACGAAAAATTAAGCATTGCCAAATTACAACTGAATTATTAATTGGAATAATTTTAATCAAGATTATATATCCAAATAAAAAAGGTTTCATATTACCAATTAAAATGTAACTATCCTTACTTTTTCATGCTGAAGAAAATATCACTGTTTCAAATATATCAATCATCGTAATTAAAAATACATTTGATACACTCTTTTTTAACATATTATTTCTAACTATATTATTTATTTTGCTTGAATACAGTTGCATTTTTCCATTAATAGTTATTTAAATTTTATTTGTATATCTTAAACTTTAAAAGAACTCAAATGATTTATGTAATGACATAATAATTGTGAATTTTTTGGATTGAAATAATTATTTTAACTGATGTATATTCATTATTTAAATAATGGCTTATTTAAATGTTGACTGTATATTGACAAAGAATCATTTAAAATTTCTTATTTTTATCTAGGAAACTAAAATTCTTAAAATGAATAAGAATATTAGTAATGAAAGAATGACCAAATTAAAAAATAATTGTAAATGTAATAGAAAAAATTTCAATTTTCAAAAAAAATGTATTGTCAATATTGTTAAATTCATTTCTAAATCAGTAATTTTGTACATGCTATATTTTAAGGATCAATCTATTTACCAATTATTTCATTTTACATAGGTGCTTCATAGTAAATTATTATTGATGTAATCTATTCTGACAATATTATTTATTCAATTCATTTAGAGTGCATTATTTATTTAGTTAATTTAGTATTTATTAATAAGTTTCATTATATGATTATATAACTTTAATTCTAATTAAAATAAAATTACTCTCAACTCGTTTACACTTCAAGTATTAATAATTATTAAGAATAAGCAATTATAATACAAAAATTCAATTAATTTAAGTATAAAAAAATAAATTTTATTTCCTATTGTATGCGATAATAGGAAATAAGAAGTTGATATTACAAAAATGCTTTTTATAAATCGCTGTATAGCATATATCTTTCATCTAACACACTAATGAGGGAACTCTTCTCTTTTGATATATTTCAATTATCATATGAATGTTACAGTTAGCCTTTCTAACAAGCATTTTGATTGATCTAAATCAATACCAATAAAATGTCGTAATCTTGTTGTGTTTTACAAATGAAAAATGCATAAAAATATTCGCAATTATTTATCACAATATAGTTAAGTAGATCTAATAATATATCACATAGGAAAAAATAATATTTAAGATCTTTTCATAAGAGTACAACTTAAATAATAAGATTATTTTTTAAAGCAGTTATAATAAATGGCTCTAAAGGAAATCACTTGAGGCAAATATTTGTCATCGCAACTTCCTTGGATCAATTTAATAAACGTACTAAAATTTCCTTTACAGCATATTAAATAATATTGAAAATTTTCTTCGAAATAGAATATACCACAGTATTAAAAATGCATGTAAGATTAAAGAAAATATGATTCTAGTGATAAGAAATAGTAAGAAATATATTATAAGCTATACAGAGCTGAGCAAAAAACTATCATAATGATACAATTACAATATAAAAGGGTGCAAACATTAAATTAATGAAACAGTGGCACATATTTTATATAATAAAATGTTTTTATACATATTTACAACTTGCATCTGCATAACACTTTTAAAAAGAAATAAAGTATATTTAAACATCTTTATTGAGTAACAAGAATAAAATGTATAGAATTTCAGAACTACAAATAATTATGTTTGAAAGGAATCTTTGAATTATTTATTTCTTTCAAGGATTTACTTTTTGATAAATAATTACAGCAAACAAATAACGATTCTACGTGTTGAATTAATTTGCCAATAAAGTTTGTAAATTCAAATTGCATCCAATTTATTTTTCCAATATTGTGTGACCTAACATTAAAATTTATCCTTGTTGTATGAGATAATTAATTGATCATCATTGTTATATAATTGCCAAAAATGTTATCTTTAGGATAATTAGCATTATTCGTGAAAAAAAAAACTTAATAGTTATTCTCACTTATGAGGTCAAAATTGCTGCCAAACTTAATAATCCCGGATTTGTGGATACCAAAACTACAACGTTTTAAATTTCACTTTTAATGATATTAAATCAAAAATACAAGCTTTAATTTCAAAATGACTTTTTCTATTCAAATACTATGAGAACTCATTCATGTCCTGAAATGTTGACTGTCTTGATTAAATGCCTTTAGTCTCTTTTACTGTTAAGCACTTCTTACAGATAATAGGAGAATTTGGTTACAGAACACTTTACCATTCAGTTGAATTGATGCCGATAATTCGAGTGCAGCAGGAACGTATAACATGAGCTCCTCGAAAACACTCCTCGTATAATCTGAACGGTCCTAATCCAAAACCGAAGACATGTTACATCATAGCTCAGTGTAATCACCAGCATTATCTTAATTAAATTCTTGGAACATCAAAATATTAGTTGGAAGTAGTTGCTAACATCACTGAATCGCAGGCATTCACGTTTGACCATTTGGTACTCTTACTTTATTTTAGTTGCTTCGAGTTCTAAATGAAATTGTTAAAGCGATTTATCTATTTAAAAAGCATTAAAAGTATTGATACATGTTGATTTAGCTAGTTTATTACATAACTATTATGATATAAGTTCTGCTTGAAAACTCCTGTAACTTTTATTTCTATCTATTAGAAATTATAAACTTTTCTGGTATCAACACTTTTTAAATGGCAAAATAATACTCATGCATGCATGCAGTTTTGATACACACACACACACACACACACACACACATATATATATATATATATATATATATATATATATATATATATATATATATATATATATTCCAAAGTCTTGTAATTTTAAAAAGTAGTTCAGTTAGGGCAAGATTTTTCCCAAGTATAAGACAAATGTTACTAAATATTTGTATACCTACACATTCATAATAATGTTACTTTCATTGTTAGTGGTGATATCAGTATTTATTTAAAATTGTTTTTAAATATTACATAAAATAATTTGTTCATTATGAATAATGCTTTCTATTTAACAGTTTTTAATAAATTAAAATATATTAATCAAACATTTACTTTAACATAACAATAAAATAAACTCAGTCTTTTGCAAATATCTTTGGAAAGCTTCAAAAACTAAAATTTTGTACCGATAAATGATAAATACATATATTTTTTCCAATAAACGAATTAAATTAGTCTTGATAGTAAAAATTTATTCTAATTAAAAAGATTCAAAATTTGTTGCTACGTATGGTATCATGTAATTCCTTTCTTATTGCATATTTAATAAAAATATATTAGTAGAAATCGTGCAATCGCTTATAATTATTTTTATTTATGATATTAAATCAGAAGTTGAATTTTCATTTAAGTAATACCTTCTAAAATAATAATGAAGTTTACGAATATCTATGCCGACCAACTTGTCCAGTGGTCAGCGTGCCTGACTACGGATAAGGAGGTCCCGGTTCGGGCATGGATGTACTTTCTCACTCTATCTATCCTGTCTTTGTCCTTCTATTGTATGAATGAAGTGTGAATGGTTGCCTACCCTATAAACGGGTACCTATGGCATGTGTGTAGAGAAAAGTCGTATTTTCACCTTTATGGTGCTCTGATTGAAAAAAACGAAAGACGCTCCCAATCTACATAATTCGCATAGCATAGCGATCTTGGCTTGTCCAAGTGTCATTAGTAAAAAAAACAACAACAACAACGAATATCTATACTTATGATACTACTGAGAAGACATGCAATACCAATAATAAGTGCAACATATTTGCAGTTCTTTTATCAAATACTTCTACCATAATGTTTATGAACATAATGCTCACTTGTACAAGAATTTCAAAGTTTGAATGCATCGTGTCAAATATTTATTATTATTGATAAATGTGACCTATGTATAAAAAACTTGTGGGTGTAAAATTAAATTTTAGGCAAATTAATAAAAAATAAAATTATTGTTATACGATAAAAACACATTTAATACAATATTATATTTATTAATGATATCTAACTCTGCCTATAAATTAAAATTGATTGGTAGCTTAAGTACTGATTTCAAAGTACTTCTTTCGTGAAAATCAACAGAATTATATATATTAGAATAATGCTACTATTGATGAAGAAATAAAGAACAGGCTTTTCAAGAAAAGGTACTGTATGAAAAATAAAACTAATTTCGAGCTTCTTAAATAAGTTTAATATTAAAAAATGATATTTATTTTTAATTACTTTGATTTTTCTGCTAAAGTTTTCCAAAATTCAATTAAATTAATTTAAATTTTATAAACAGACCTTTTCGCGAGATAATGACATTCATTATGTAAATTAATAGATGAAATAAAATCAATCGATCAATTCAAATCATTTATTATAGTTCATTTCATATAAAAAATGATTTACAAGCATATTTTATGATTTAAAGTTTTATAAACAAACTATAATTATATTTTAATGTCTGCAAAAATTGTCCCTCAGGGGATTTACCTACTTTAGGTAAACACGGGTCTCACAATCCCGAGGTACCCTAGTGCGATGTGTCCTTTTCTTTATTTTCTTTTCTCCTCTACTCTTCTGCTTTTCCTTCCTCTTCTCCCTCAGTGTGGTTGCCTCGAAAGAGGTTGCGGGCTCCCTTTGAGAAGCTTTTACCGCTCTCTTGCTATTAGCTTCTCATGGGGACTAAATCACCCACGTGTTTGCCGTGCGTGGAGACCCGTGTCCCTGGATAGGAGGGTCCTGGTAATTGAGGCCTTCAGAGACCAATACATTACTTTGGCTCTGCTTCAGGTAAACGGGAGGTGTGTTGTGGTCCACAGCACATCAATCGGCTTTATGGATCAAGTGATCGGTACATCTACTGGGTGACTCGTTAAGAGTGGAGACTACTTATGGGATGCATCGTGAGCGTATAGGGACTGACTGGCATTGTTGCACTTGATGTGCTGCATCCCCTTGTAGGGCTCAGTGGTGGGTGATGCCATCTAGTCCTTGAGTTTTATGATATGCTACATGAACAACACTATTAATTCTTCTCTCCCTTTGGAGCAACAGTTGTCAATGATAAATGTAAAATATTTAATTGTTAAAAGAACAGAAGGAGGTTCTTTTCAAGTTGTGTCACCTTTTCTCATTGAAAAGAGAATTTCATCTTATGTAGGAGAAGCGAAAAATATTCGAAGGCTACGATCTGGAGATATTTTGGTTGAAATTGCTTCTGAAAGGCAAGCAATACTCATACAATCACTCAAATCAATTGGAAATGTGGATGTGGTCGATCAGCCTCATACGACACTAAACTTTTCTAAGGGAGTAATTTCTGCAGCAGATCTCATAATTACATCAACAGATGAAATACTTGGAAACTTAAAGTCTCAAAAAGTATGTGCTGTGAAACGTATAACTCTTAATAGAGATGGTATATCAATCAATACCAAACATCTTATTTTGACATTTACCACTCCAGACTTGCCACAACACATAAAAGTTGCATGTATGAGATGCTCTGTAAGGCTTTACATACCAAATCCGCTGCGCTGCTTTCAATGCCAACGTTTTGGCCATTCAAAAATAGCTTGCACAGGTAACCTTACGTGCGCCTGTTGTTCTGACGTTGGCCACGATAGTGTTACCTGCAATGCTAAAGAGGTTTGTGTCAACTGCAAAGGCGACCATCCTGCTTATTCACGATCTGGCCCAGCATGGCAGTTGGAAAAAGAAATTACTTCTGTCAAAATCAAAAATAATGTGTCTTATCCAGTGGCTCAATGAACTGCCACCTCACGTACACTACAGCCAGGTATCAGCTATGCGACTGCTATTAAGAAAGTAACTAGATCTTGCAGCACCCAAACCGATACTATTTCAGAGCCTTCAACAAATCCTTCTCCAAAGCCAAAAGAAACAAAATCTTCAACCGTTATGCCTAATCTGACTTTTGCAAAATCAAGAGCATCACAAGCAAAAAAATTAAAACTTGCTAAGGAAAATGCTCGTAATTCATCCTTGACAGAAAGGAAAGCCAGGCTTGCATTAAATGAAGATATCGTCAAACTGTATCCCTTAGATGCTGATAGTTTGGCGGATTCCTCTGAGACTGCAATGAGCATCGCTGGTGAATAACATTTCTGACATTAATGACTTCCTTTGTTTTATGGAACTGACGAGGTTTTCGTTCTCGTATTGAACTCGTCAAATCTGTTATCTCTCGCTACAACCCCGCCTGTGTGGCTCTCCAGGAAACATTCCTGAAGCCCACTGTTATGTAGCCTATATTTACCACCACAAGACTTCGTAAATTCAGAGGAACTAAACGATTTAGTTGACCAACTCCCAGCTCCATTTCTACTCCTCGGTGATTTTAACGGCCATAATACTCTGCGGGGTAGTGAAGATACGAATTCTCGTGGTCGTCAGATAGGGCAGTTCATATCTGACAATTGCCTCTGTCTGCTGAATACCGACGAGAAAGCTTATATTTCCACGAACCAACATGGACATTTCACTCTCTTGACTTAGCTATTTTTTCTCCATCACTCCTGCCATTGCTGAATTTTGCAGTCGGAAATGAGCTTTACAATAGGGATCATTTCCCTCTAATCGTGTTTCAAGCTGGAAGTAATAGTGTGCGTCACAACTCACCTAATTATGTGTACAGTCAAGCCGATTGGACGCTTTTCACTCATTTGGCTATGATTAGTGAAACAAGAGTTAACCTCTTCGCGACAGGGGGTGCATATATGCATTTCGTACGGACGAAAGTGAAGGCCGGGCGGTGCATATATGAATTTCGTACGGAGGAAAGTGAGGGCCGGGCGGTGCATATATGCATTTCGTACGGATGAAAGTGAGGGCCGGGCAGTGCATATATACATTTTAAGCTGGAACAATTTTTAATAATCACTAGATGGCACTATGTGTCCATTACATTTAAACTGAATGTAGTTTTAGTGTTCTGACCTTCATTTTTTTCGTATTCCTGCTTTTTTTGGTATTTTGATTATCAGTTGAGGGTGGGGAGATGGAAATCGCAATGTAAACAAACACAGCTCGGCCACGTGATTTAAGCATTCTCGCTTCTGATAGCTCTCCGAACACTTTTTTTATTTTATTTTTTTTCGCTACTATTGGAAGTCTTTTAAGGTTTTAGCGTCAGTTTCGCTACAGTTTTTACTGCTTTCGGTTATATTTGCTCACTTTTCTTGTTATTTCGAAAGTTCTCGACTCCAGATTATTATGGCGAGGATTATCTGGTAGGCATTTTTCTACCCTTAATTTGAACAAAAAGGGAGAAAAAAGTCGCAGAAAGTGCATTGTTTGCTTACAAACTGTGATGAAAGAGAAGAAAACACAAAAAACATATTATACTTGCAAATCATGCAATGTCGGACTTAGCGTTTCTCCGTGATTTGAGATTTTCCATACTCAGTCTTCATTTTAAATTTTGTTATTTTTTCTTGTAAATAGCCCTTGTATAGTTTTTATTAATTTGCAAATATGTTGAAGTGTTTTGTCAATTAAAATTTTGGAAAAACTAGAATTGCACTGTCGAAAATTATTTCTCAAAGTAAGCAACTTTTTATGCATATATTTTCATATAAATTGAAGGAAAAACATTATTAAAGTCTAGTTTTAAGTTATAAGATAAATTATGTAATAATCTAAAATGCTACCAAAAATCACGGCGATAGGACTTTAACTTTATTATTTACGAATTTTTTTCTAAAGTTAGGCCTAGCGGAAAAAAACCCCGTCCTGTAAGATCATTCCTTTCACTCCAGCTTCGTCCTGAACGCGCGTCTTAAACAAAGGCGCCCCGTCCTGAAAAGGTTAAGACAGATGTGACAGATGATGCCGTTAAATATATCACCGACACAATAATCCGTGCTGCGGATGTTGCTATCCCTAAAAATTCCATCATTCCACATAAACACAGGAAACCTTGGTGGAATGAAGAGTGCCAACTCTCCTATAAGAAACAAAGGTAACAATGGAATATATTCCAAAGATACCCTACTACGGAGAATCTTGATGCTTTTAAAAAAGTCAAAGCTCAAGCTCGAAGAGTTAGACGTCATAATCAAAAAGAAACTTAGATTCGCTCTGTGTCGTCAATTAATTCATCGACAACAATCAAACAATTGTGGAGGAAAGTTAAAGCAACCAATGGTATTTATCAGGATTATTCCATTCCTGTATTGAAAACCGGAACTGCAATACACTCCTCAGCGGTAGATATTGCTAATGTCATCGGTGAAAATTTTGCTAGTGTTTCCAGCTCTGACTCATATAATCCTACTTTTCTAAGGATTAAAAGTTTTCATGATTGACTTACTCTACCCTATAATTGTGCTTTTGAATTGTCAAAATTGAAGACTGCTTTATCTAAGGCAAACGACACCAGCCCAGGACTTGATGGAATCTCTTATCAAATGTTCCGTCGTATAAATCACGATTGTGTATTGAACATACTTTCATTGTTTAATAGAATCTGGATTGAGCATGCTTATCCTACATCATGGAGAGAAGCGATAGTCATTCCGATTTTGAAACCTGGCAAAGATTCATCTGACCTTCTTAGTTATCGTCCAATAGCTCTTACGAGTTGCTTGTGCAAAACTTTTGAGCGTATGATCAATGCTAGACTCATTTAAGTCTTAGAGAAGAAGAATTGCATACCTCTTCATCAAAGCGGATTTTGAAGAGGATGATCCACTATTGATAATATAGTAGATCTAGAATCTCAAATTCGAAATGCTTTCGTGAGGAAAATTACCTTGTTGCAATCTTCTTCGATATTGAGGAAGCATACGATCTTACGTGGCGTTATGGCGTTCTCCGTAAAATGCATAATCTTGGCTTTAAGGGTAATCTTCCAATATTTTTTATGCAGAATTTCCTAGCCACTAGGCGTTTTAAAGTACGTGTTGGAACTACAGTTTCCAATACTTTTAACCAAGCTGAGGGTGTCCCTCAAGGTAGCGCTTTAAGCGTAACCCTTTTTAACCTTTTCGTCAGCAACATACTTCATTAGTTACCATCTTCTTTACATAGTAATTTATTTGTTTATGACTTACAATTTTCATATCAGGGTTCAAGCATGAATATAATTGAGAGACAATTGGAAGCAGCTGTAAACTATCTAATTATTTGGTGTAAACGAAATGGTTTTAGTATATCTCCTAGTAAGAGTTGATGTGTCCACTTCTGTTGGAAATCTAGTTTAAATCTTGATCCTGCGCGTCACATAAGCAATAGACCTATTCCTGTGGTCACTGAGATAAAATTCCTCGGGGTAATTTTCGATAAGATGTTAACTTTCCTTCTGCGTACTTTATATCTGCGGAAGAAGTACGAGTGATCGCTCCATATCCTCAAGGTGTTGTCGAATATATTTTCGGGTGCAGATCGTACTTCACTGCTCCGAATTTATCAATCAGTCATTTTATCTCGTATTGACTACGGTTGTGTTGCTTATGGGTCTGCTAGATCTTCCATTTTACGCAGATTGGACACCGTCCACCACTCTGCTTTAAGGATTTGCTGTGGAGCATTTCGTACATCACCCGTCCAGAGTCTATATGTAATCTGCCAATAGTTATCATTTGAGTTGCATCGGATACAACTGTCTCTTAATTATTATTCTAAAATCATGTCTACTCCTCATCATCCCTTACTTTCCATGATTCCAAGTGTTGCTCTTAAGAGATTATATAATGCTAGACCATCAAGCATTCAACCTTTTCTCTCTCGTATTAAATCTAGTATTTTCCTTTCTGACCTGTGTGATGTCCGAATTGAGTCTAGCGACTTGTTCGTACTTCCTCTTTGGTATGATTATTGTGCTGAATCCCTTTGAAAAAAATAAAAAAATTAGACACAAATACTGCTATTTTTCAACAGCTTTATTCCTTTCATCGCTGTCAGTATACTGTGTACACCCCAGTATTCACGGATGGATCCAAAACTGCAGGATCCGTTGGGTGTGGAGTTCATCTTGATGATATTTCCTACAGTTATAGCCTTCACAAATCCGGCTCCATCTTCACTGCTGAGGCTACGGCTATAAACCGAGCACTTCAGCTAGTAAAAACTAAAAATGAACATAAATTCCGTGTGTACACTGACAGTAAGAGTGTAATAGAAGCTTTGAAGTATAATAACTTTAATTGTCATACAGTTGTATCTAAGATATTCAAATTGTTTGATTCTGTTACTAATAAGGGATTTGAGATACTGTTTTGTATGATACCAAGCCATATGGGAATAGATGGCAATGAGAAGGCTGATGCTGCCGCTAAGTCTGCATCTACTTCCAATATGCCTTCAATACCATCAATGGACATGAGAAAAGGATTCAAACATTTCATATAATCTCCTAGCAGGAATCCTGGAACTTGCAAGTCACTAACTAACCCCATTCCATCTTTTTATATATCATTCCATTATTTGTTTTATCTCCACAAAGCGCAGACGTTAGAATTACTCGCTTTCGAATTGGTCACACGCGTTTCACCCACAAACATAGTGATCTCCAACCATGGTGTGAAAAGTTTGATGAACCATACACAGTATATCATATTTTAATTGTGTGTCCAGATTTTAACCATCATCGTTTTAGGTATTTTAATAGCAATATTTTAACATTAAAAGACCTGTTTGGGGAACCACCCCATCGCAGTCTATTTGCGTTTTTAAAGGATCTAAATCAGATAAAATATATGAATTTTATCTGATTTAGAAATATTTTATTTAAATTTCAAATTATTAATTTTATACATGTGTATATTGTATATTTAGAGACTTTTAAAGTACATTTTAAATATACCTATATTTTATATATTTAATGGGTGAAAAAGAAACTTATGTATAATATCTTGTGATTGGCGCAGCTTGTCCTCATCTGGATCTTCCGCCATTAAACAAACCAACCAACCAACCTGCAAAAATTGTTTTTTAAAAATATGAAAATAATTGAAATTTAAATTTTCATATCAAGTACACAAAAAAGAACAAACTTTGTTTTGAAAATTAAAGTTATTCAATATTAAAAGCTTTTCATAATGCTATGGAAGAAATACTGAAAATAAAATATAGTTAAATGCATTTAGTTTTACATATTGTGAACAAGGACGTGAATAATTTTATGATTCAACACTGAACTTGCGGTAATGCTATATAAGTCGATTAAGTCTTAAAAAAATTTTATATTTTCTTATAAATATTTATTCAAAAGTTAGTTGTAGTTGTCGTGTACCAGCTAGGCTGGCAATATGGGGTGCGCTGCTCCACTTTTCCAACTGAACCATATTTAGGTGTGGAGTCCGACTTCCTCAGTACACACATGCCCGTTTATAGGGTAGGTACCCGTTTATAGGGTAGGCAACCATTCACTACTCATTCATACAAGGAAAGGACAAAGACAGAATAGATAGAAAGTACATTCATGCCCGAACCGGGATTCGGACCCTGGATCTTCCTATCCGAAGTCAACAAAACTTAATAACATTTGTATGATATAAACTTTATAAGCGTGTTTCGCTATTTATATAAACTTTATATAATAACCTTTTATAATTTTCGAAATATGCATTAAATAGATATTACATTATTTTAGGACTATGTTATAGCATTTTGAAATCTTAAGTATATTTTATTGTCATTAATTTCGTGAAAAATATAATTTATTAAAATTTAAAATCAAAAATTTTAATAATATAATTTT
The DNA here is from genome assembly GCA_037975125.1 of Latrodectus hesperus. Taxonomy (NCBI): domain Eukaryota; kingdom Metazoa; phylum Arthropoda; class Arachnida; order Araneae; family Theridiidae; genus Latrodectus; species Latrodectus hesperus. The sequence continues at coordinate 48,100,855 of CM075856.1, forward strand.
TCAAATTTTATTTTGATGGAATTTATATTATTAAATGTAGTTATTAATATTTAATAATGGAAATTTAAACAGAAATAATATAAAATATATTTTGTTTTGAATTCTAATAATGTAAACTAAATACTATACTATTCATTGCAGTAAAATTTTGCAGGTTTAGGTATGAATAAGTTTTCAGAGAAGAGAATATGTAACAAGTGGATATAAAATACTTTATTTGACTGTTCAAAATAAGCACTATGTATTTCTAAAAAAAATTACATTGGAATTTATAGTACTAAATTAAATAATAATAGCAAGAGAATACAATTCTTTTTTTAAAAAACATTTACTTAAAATCATTTCATCTTCAGATAATTTATGAATTTATAAAATATTCTGCATGTATTAATTTCTATTTTCAAAAACATTATCCGTCAAAAATAATAATAGCCGTCACTTTAAGCTTAATATAATCTAATTTTCTTAAAGTATAATAAGTTTATATGCATATATATTTTAATCCATATTTACATATGCAACGAAAATCACAAGGATAATGATTGTTTAATTCAGGAGAAAACATTATACTGTAAAAGCTATATTTATTCTAATATAAATTATGTGCTTGAAGTTAATCTTAATTATTAAGTAATAGTGTAACGATATTCTTTATTTTAAAGCTTAGAAACTGAATGTAAATTTTATTCATATAAAAGTAAACAACTAACTTTCATTTATATATCATGAGAAAACAGCAAACATTAAAAAACCATATATTTACAAAATTAAAACTAATGAGTATTTCATAGAATTTAATAATTTTGAATTGAAGTACATTTAATAATATTAAGTTGATAAAGGGATGTATATAAATTGAACTAATTATTAGAATACTGCTTTTTAAAAGGAGAAAAGAATCTGAAGAGATAATAGAAAATCAACTACAGCAAATATTTACATATATTATTTAACTGTATAAATAATTTATTACATTAAAAATATTTTTTTAGCTTTTTTTCTAAAGTTCACACTTTTACAAATGATTTCTTTTATTTAATTTAATAATTATTAACAATATTATAACAATTATTGAACTTCAGAGAAGAGTGTTTTTGTATTTGTAATGTAATTTGAATTTGCTTTTTGTTATTTTTGATAACATTACGCGGATTATAAATATTGAGAAACGTATATACCTTTTATTATTATGTTCATACTTCCGGTAAGAAGAGTTACACACATTTTAAATACTAAGATGATATATGTTACTTAAAAAAGTGTGCAATTTATAATCAGATGCATTTTGAAATTAAGTGAAATTATATTCTTTTAAAAATGTAAAATTATCATAGAAATCTATTTTCAAATTGTTATTTTGGAAATTGGTTTATAGCATTTTTTGGAAAAAAACTCATCAATTCATATTCAATGATATATATAATAAAAAACTTAGAATGGCAAATACTGTTACAATTTATGTATTTCATTTTAGAAACATATGTTTTCTATTTCTTTTCTCAGTTTAATGTATTAACTTTTCGTTCGGAGGTGTCGGAAATAGGTGTCATTTTATATTTTATTTGCTGTTGAGAACATCTTCACAAATGAATTCAAAAACCATTCTATTGTCTCCTGAACCCTGATGAGAGAAAGTATTTTCTTCTGGTATTAGCTTTTCTCAATTTTAATCTTTTTAATTTTGATTTTCACTTATCTGTTTTTATTGTTCTAATTTATTTCTTGTTTCATGAAATAATTTATATTTTTATAAATGTCTTATTAAAAATATTTTCTATTTCCTTAAAATTCTTTTTTTTTCATTTATTTTGCTAGTATTTTTTGAGAGATATTACACAGTTATTTAATTAAGGTTTTTGCTATTTTACTTTTCTCTTACGTTAAAATCGAAAGCACTGTGAAATCAGACACCGCCCTTGCTTCTACACCTCTTGGATACTCAAGTCGAAGAGGAGAGAGTGCTTGAAAATTTAAACTGGGAGAATGTTGTTTATGTGCAGAGAAAAAAACAACTCTATAATTATTGTGTTAAAGCTCCTTGGTATATATTTTAAACAATTACTTTTTTAGAGATCTCATCATAAATAGTTATTTTATTTTCTAAAATATATATTAATGTTAAAGACATCATTCTAAAAAAAGTTTAATTTATTTTCTGAAATATATTTTAATATTAAAGACATCAATCTAAAAAAAAATCTCTTTATGAGTAACGATATATGATGTGTGACATTTATAATATTAAGCTCAAACTACTTAAAAATTCCTTCCACTTGTTTCTCCAATTCTTCAGTTGTAACAGAAATTTGCAGAAGTAATAAGTTCCTTAAATCCTGTAAACACAGCATTTCTCTCTTTTTGCTCCAAATGACCGTCTTAAATTTCTGAGGAAAATTTAAAATTTCTTTACCCAAGCCATAAAATGTAAAAACCAGTCAGCTAAATGGATTGGAGGCAGAAAAGTATAACGTGATAATTCTGCATTATTGGATCAGATATTAGTCCTAAAGCACTAGACCAGAGTGAAAGGTCCTAGATTCTTGCATGGCAAAAGATGGTGCATCTTGCACTTTTTTATTCCGCCTCCAAATTTCATTGGTGACAGGAATGTTTGGAGTTTTTCTAAATTCCCATCTTGTGTTACGTGAACACGGTACACTAAGTTTTAGATTTATTAAAATTCCTTATGTGGGCTCTGTTTTTATCAGGAATAATAACCGATAAATATTAAATTACTTAATTATATTTTCATAGAACAAGATGAAGCTATTTACATATTTAAAAAGGTACATTAAAGCTCATTGTCCATTCTAACATCATTGTAGTAAATAATTCAAAGTTGATTGTCATATTTGTTTAAACGTCTTTACGTCTTCATTTAGGCTCTCCTCGTTGCTGTCTTCTGCATATCCAGCGGCTAACATGTGAATGGCCCTCTGGTGGCGCTTTCAATCCCACACTTATGACAAGAAATTCACACTAGGGGAATTTGAAAAAAATTACATTTGTCTTAGAATACTAAACTGGTCATTACCAAGTCTCAAAAGTCTCTATTTAGTTCTGCGTTTCCATTTCCGTAAAAACACTAAATAAGCAAACAATATGAAGTTTCAACCTCCAAAGAATTAGCTATTCTGTTCAATTACATTTCTTTATTCTTGCATAAGTTTTGTCTGCTGTTTCGAAACTGAAGGAAATACTGTGGTTTTTTAAAACATGCAATAGTAACTGCAAGATAATTTTTTATACTAACCTTAAGAATACTTGCAATTTTTATGTGTGTGTGTGAATGGTTTACTCTCAAATAACATTTCAATAATTTATAGTTACAGGAATACAATTCTTACATCATGAAAATTATTTTGTTCATGTCAATGTCTGTAGAAATGTTGACTAATAGGTATTTATAGAAAAATAAATTCAGTAAAGAAATAGTTTTTTGTTTTTCTAATATTAAAGTGTTTTTAAATTGCTCATGATTCCATTATTACTATGAAGCGTAATATTTTGATACATTATTTTTTCAGAAAATGTTACAAATAAATGTGTCAGTTTATTAAAATATGTTTTTGAGTTAAAATTATTTAAGTTTAGAATTATATGAAGAAAACTTCCAGTTGAAATCACGATTTTGGCAATAATATAGTTTTAAATACATTAATGTGTTAAATCAATTGTAATTTGAACATTAAATAATTAGTGCGTAAGTTTGAATTTTAGCAAAATTATTTTCCTCATTTATCTGGGATTTTCATTGAATTAGGAAAATATTTTCTCGATCTCATTCCTCTTTAATTTAATTAATATATTAAAGTGCATCACAACAAAGTTTTAAATTCCCAGGATGAAATCATCTTTAATTATCTTCACAAGTAGAGCATAAGATGTAAAATCACTTATTTTAAATTAAATAGATCCAAATGGAAGCATTTAATAAATGCATTAGAAATTTAATCCTTTTATGTAAAATACAATACTAATAGACTGCATGAAACATAAGAGCATCTTTACATATAAATAAAGTATAGAATCTTTATATAAAAAAGTATGTATATCGGCAAAGAATATTTTCATGTAAATAATAAAGGTTACAAGAAAAATAAATAACATTTGATTTAACAATATTTTTAATAATTTGTATCAACATATTTTTAACACTGAACAGAAATTTATATACTAGAAATGTAATGTACATATTGTCTAAATTTGTTAATTTAATGTTATTATAAAAACTAGAAAAATTAAAATTTTTTTAAATGAATTTCCATTATATTTACTTAATTTTCAGGGATACTAAACCAGTTGTACAATGAGACAATATTTGAACTATATCTTCGTAATGATATTGTACTAAAATATAGTTCAGATAAAAAACAAGAAAAAATCATTTGGTTAATTTGGTTTGAAATGATATTGTTAGCTTAAGTATCCAAAATAAAGTAAGTAAAGAGCATTCTTGTTTTATATTCTCTTATAAAAATATAACCCTTATGCAAATACAAGAAAAATGTAATTTTTCTTGCTATTTCCTGCAAAATGACTATGCATTTCACTTCTTGAGTTAAACATGATTCCTGGATTATGCAGTACTTGCATTTCGCGGTTATATCTGTTGATAAACCTCACTTTTTTCTGTAATTTACAAATGAGTTATTTAAAAATGTGATTAATTACAAAAATTGCACTGGATGTAGGTAGTTTAACATTAAAAATATAATATCTAAAATTTACGAAATAATTTGATGTGTTCAAAAATTGCACAGCATTTCTTTCATTATCTGTGCAAAAATTAATAATAAAATGCCCGAGAATTTCTATACATATTATATTTACTTTTAAACATTGCAGAGAATGTTACAGAAAAAAGGAAGAGTTTTTCTCTAAAAATATTCATGTATTACTTAAATTCGTATGTTAACCAATAAGTGTCATTTTTTAAGAGAAATGTTACTGTATGAAATAAACAAGTTAGAACAAGTTCATGTTATCTGTCTTTTTTGCTTCTTTAATTTTGATACTAATTTTCTAAAATTTTTGTTTGAGTTTAAAATTTCTCGTGGATCTTCCAAGATCAGAAATTAATTCACTTTGATATCTTAAGGGTGTTCACGACTTTTAAGTAACATAAACATTACTAAGAACAGTTAGAAAATTGTTTACTGTATTTGATAATGTCAAATAATTTTAAATACTTTGTATTACTAAAACGTTTAAGAAAGTGAATTCATTTGAAAAAGTTATTGCTTCTAATAAAAGCTCATTTTTACTATAAAAAATAATACTTTTTAATAGAATATGAGGAAAATGTATCATGTTTCTATTTTTATAAATATTAAAATTAAAGAAATAGTTTTGGTGAAATTAATCAATTTATTTTCGCTGCTACAATTTTTTATTCAGTATACAGTCCTGTAAGCTTCTGTGCAATGAATCTACTGTTTCTTTATTTTTATTTTCAATAATAATTTTTTAAGAAATTGTGAATTAAAACGTTAACCATTTTCTTTTCTGAGAAGCTTATTCCAAATCCATATTTTTTGTATACGAGGTACCATATTTACGAGATAAGAAAAAAACTATTTACTCTATTGTGAAATATAACCATAAATATAATGTAATATATTTTGTGAAAGGTAGATGAAATAAATTTATCAAAAATCAGAAATATCCATTTCAGTTGAAAAATTAGTAAAACTATCAACACTTTGTTACCAAATTAAAAAATTTAGAGCATTAGAATTACTACTTATATTCAAAGATTTGCCATATTATTATTATTACACAATTATCCATAATTTATTTCTGCATAATTTAACATTTACATTTGCTCATAGTTTTAGTTTAATTAATTAATATTAACATTAATGTTCTAAGTCATTTTAATATTTTTGATTAAAAACAATGTATTTCAGGTTATTCCACTGATTAGTAGGATTGATTTAATGTACAAGCAACTAAAAGGATATTTTCTCAAGATGTTTTCAAAACTAATTTCTGAATAGTGCTGAAAAGAAAATATTTCCTTAGAGAATTAGAAAGTGAGCAATAATGAAAATACATAGTTTTATGTATTTTCATTATTGCTCACTTACTAATAGTCCAGAATGTCAATGAAAATACTTTCAAATTTTTATTACACTGCATCCAATACTTTATATGTACAAATTATTTATATTTATAAAATAATAAATGAAAATTAATTAAAAAATAATTAATATTTATCATATGCGTAAAATATGAGAGTAAAAGATTAAAGTAAAAATAATGCTTTCAGTGTACACAAAGTTTGCAACTTTTTTAATATACTAATAACTTTTATTCATAAGAATACACATAATATAATCAGAGGTAGTGAATAAATTACAAACGCTACAAGATCTGTAGTTAGATTTTTAAATATTTAAAATTAAATACAAATAATGTGTTTAATGATTTAAAATTGGAAAAATTTTGACATTATTTAAAAACATCTTATCCTTACTTCGTTTACATTTTTTTGAACTTCTTGGACGTTTGTACCGATAAAACGAATGGTTATGAATATTCACTGAAAATCCTTTATTTGCATTCATTATTTATTTATTCTGTGAATTACTTATAATTATAAAACCAAGAACATTTGGAAATATTCATAAAACAAAAAAAAAATGCGTAGCTCTTAAAATGTTTTATATAATGCCTTATAAGATGTCTTTATTTCAAAATTCACGAAAAAATTCACGTCTTTATTTCAAAATTCACAAAATTCTCAAAATCATTGTTCATGCAGATTGTGCTTTTGTGTAACTGGAAGTGAAGTACGAAAAAATTCTACTTTTTCACAAACGTAAAAGAAAGGTATGAAAAAGTACCATAAATGTTTTCTGGAATGACACTAATGGTCACATTTTGCATTTAATGGTATCATTACATTTTTTTTAACAAATGGATTATGTTATTTTAGTAGTCGTGTATGCAACATTATGTACGTAGTGGTAGATGTATGAATGATTGAAATGATTATTTATCAATGAAATTTTTCATTAGACAATTTAAATAAATAGTAGTTTCAACAAGTTCATATGTTTTTTAATCCTCACTTTTAAATTTAAAATAGTTTTAGATTTTAGGGTCGTGTTTTAGCAAATGCAGCGAAAATTATTATTCTGAAAGGGAGTTTTAAGAATTCCAAATATACGGTAAATTAATTTTTAATTCATTTTGGAGTTTTATAAATTTATAAATTTTGAGACATGATTTCATTTTTCAATAAAATATGAACAATTAATTAATCTACAAACTGTTTAATTTTTCTTCAATTAGTGTTACTTTATAAGCTACCTTTATTCAACATTTAACAAAAACATTAGTTAGTAAAGACTCAAATATCGTGGAACACTTAGAAAAATTTAAAGGATTCTGCAAACATCCCTTTAAATAATTCACTAATTTTAGGTATTCTTAATTATTTAAAATAACAACTACAATTTTTGTATTTTTTAACAGTTAACTACTGTGTAAAATACACTGATTCCCAAACAATATAAGATTTCTCGATTTGTTCTGGTGCAGCTAAAAATCACAAAAAAATGTATTTTAGTGTCGAGTTAGTGCGAAAGATATTTAAATTTACTCTAGTAGCTTAAAATCTATAAAAATAATCATAATTGTCTTGTAAAATATACAAGCATAAATAAACTCGTTTTAAATATTGTAGTATGTATATGATATAGATTATAATCATAAATATTTTTATCATTGTTGTTGTTGTCGTGTGCCAGCCAGGCTGGCAATATGGGATGCTCTGCTCCACTTTTTCAACTGAACCCTATTTTGGTGTGGATACCGACTTCCTCAGTACACACATGCCACGGGAACCTGCTTATAGGGTAGGCAACCATTCACAACCCATCTATACAAGGAAAGGATAAAGGCTGGATAGATAGAGAAAGAAAGTACATCCATGCCCGAACCGGGATTCGAACTCAGGACCTCCCTATCCTCAGTCAGGCACTCTGACCACTACAAAAGGTATGCTGCATTTTTATCATTGACTGAATGCATTAAATAAATATGATCATTAATATAAAAAACATGGTTTTCAATATGTGGCAATTTTTCTAATAACCTTGCTTTTTAATTTGAATGCATTTTTAACAACTTTACGTACAGAATCTAAGCAGTTAGTATAGAAGCGGTTTTCTCTATGTTACTTTACCTTCTACATCAATATAATATGAGTAATTTATATCGTAAGAATATATTTTTAAACTGTAGATGAATAATATATGCCACTAATTTTGTTGAATTTTGAACTTTTATTGGGGCCATCACAATATTTAGAAATTATATTTCAAGTTAAAAATCATTTGAATGCATCATTATTATATACTTTTCTAACACGAAATATAATTGTTTTATATGGGACTAGTTTAAATCTATTATAATTGCAGTTTATCACACAATTGCTTGCAGATTACTGCTATTGGTTGATAAGGTGAGAATACAATTTTAATTATTCTCAGTTCAAATAATGAAGATTAAAATTCTATAAATATTGTGCAATTTATAAATGCAGATTATATTATCTGTGATGATATTATAGAAAAATAATTTAATATTGCACTTAATATTAACAATATGATTTTATATTTATTATTAGTAATGAAGTTTTGAATCATTTAAAATTTAAAGGGGTGAAATATTAATAAATAACTAAATATTTTTTAGCCTTGAGAAAAAACAACTTAAATAGAGAAACCTGTAAATTATTATATACAAAAAACATCATATGTAAATTATATTATCAAAAACAATTACATTATACAAAATCAGTTGTTCCATAAACGGTATCATTCTGTTTATTTTAAATATACATTGGCTTGTTTGATAAATTTTCTTTTTATGCTTAAGAAATAAATTGACCGAAGCCTGTAAATTGAAATTTATTTTAAATGTATAAGCATCCATAGAAAATATTGGAATCTATCCCATTTACTATTGAAATGAAAGTCAGATAACGAATAACTGTAGTAACAGTTATCAAACAATGTATTATGCTCATTGTAATGCAAAATGTCGCTGTAACTTGTATTTAACAAAATTAATATGCAAATTCATTAACTGATAGAAAAAATATTCTTGTTACTACACAATTTCCGATTTTGCTTCATTAATCAGTTCTAGAAAATGACTTTTATCATTTTTCAAGGTACATGTTAGTTCTTAATTTTATTGGTTTATATATTAAAAATAAAAAAGTATGCAAATGTTAATTACAGTAAATCTTTTAAGAATAAATGAATGATAAATTTTTGAATCAATGTATCATCCATTATCTTCTTACCACAAAGTATTTAAAATCATGATTTGTAAATACAATCATTTTTAATACATATCTAAGGTGAATCTTTTTGTTAAAGTTGTATAAGAGCATTTCGGTTGTCAATATTTATATGAGCATTCTCTAAGCAGAATCGTTTTAAAAATATAGCAAATAATTAAAAACATACGTTGTTACTTAAATCAAAGCTTTAATTATAAATTTATTTCAGGCTTTTTTGCTAGCAAAGTTTGATTAAATAAACATATACTGAAAATAAATTAATATTAAATCAAAATAAACTGGAATTTAAAATAAATTAGAATAAAAAAATATTTGAAATAAATGTTAAGGAAATGAGATGTACAATTTCATAACTTAAAAGAAATCAGCTCATTTAAATAGTTAATGAAAGTTGTTTAATATTTTAGATTGAATTTTTCAGTTTAATTACATTATAAATATTTTGTTTTAATAAAAAACTTAACAATCATTTCATGATACTATTTATTTCTAATATGTTTTCTGCGAAAAAAGTTTAAAAGCAGCATATTTAAGTAAATATAGTTTTAAAAATTATATTTTATATTGTTTTAACTTTTTTACATTTCTAAATTAAACAATTTTATCAAATAAACTTTTTTTCATATTAAATATTTTCTCTCTTCAATATATGGTCAATGGTTATATTATGTGCTTCTTAAATTGATTAAATTAACTAATCTCTTGATTATGACTAGGCTTAGTGGCTTAGTAATGTATTAAAATGTTTTATTATATACTTACGAGGGTTACTCTGAAATGTTTGAGATATGCGCAGGCGAGAATTTACAAAATAAAAATAACGGTTTAATTTTAAAGTGCAAAGTATTTTAACACAAAAGACGATTTTTTACTGACTTACTTCAACTTGTTTAGCGTGGAATAAATTTTAAACAGAAGAGAAAATGGAGTTGACGCGAGAACGTATTCCGCGCTATGATTTTCTACGATTTCAAAGCAGGATTAAATCAAGAAGAATGCGTTCAACGGTTGCAATTAGCATTTGGTGATGAATCTCCAGCTCGTGCTACTGTATTCAGGTGCTTTAGAGAATTTAGAAGAGGTCGCAATTTTCTTCAGGATGAAGAACACACAGGAAGGCCACCGTCGGCAGTAATCCCGGAAAATGTGTCTGCCATACGAAAAATGTGAATGGATGATAATCGCTGTACCTATCAAATGATACAGAAGGAACTTAACATTGGATCCGCAGCCATACACAAAATCATTCATGAAGAATTACATATGAAAAAAGTAGTTTGCCGTTGGGTTCCCCATAATCTAATTGAGCATCAAAAAGAGGAGCGTGTCAGAATCAGTAAAGAAACTCTTAATATGCTGAATGATGGTGGCCACCGCATCATTTCTAAAATTGTAACAGGTGATGAAATGTTCATACCGTTTTTGACGTTCCAACACGTCAAGAAAGCAAAGTATGGGTCTTTGAAGATGATCCCACGCCGACAATGGGGAAAAACAAAGCGCACTGAAAAATGTGATGTATGCCGTTTTCTTCAAAAGTACGGAATTGGTCAAAGCCATCAAGTTGGAAGGACTGAAGACAGTAACAGCAAACTGGTATACCACTAAATGTCTCCTAGAAATTTTACAAAACTGAATGTTAGGGGACTAATGCTTCACCATGACAATGCATCTTCACATACAGCCGGATTAACAGTTGAGTTTCTTAAACAAAAACAAATTAATGTGATCGAACATCCACCGTATTCACCTGATCTAGCTATGTGTGACTTATAGTTATTCTTTAATCTAAGAAAGAACTTATGTGGACGTCGTTTTCATTCAGAGGAAGAGATTGATGTGGCTATATATGCATTTTTCATCTATTCGAAGAAATGAATGGCTTGAGGCATTTAATCTGTGGAAAATTCGTCTACAAAAGTGCATTGATGCTGGAGGAGACTACTTTAGACACACCTAAAATTTTGTAAGTATAACTTTAAAAACCTAGTTGTATCTCAAAAATTTCAGAGTGACCCTCGTATATATATATATATATATATATGTATATATATATATGTATATGTGTATATATATATATGTATATATATATATATGTTGTGTGTGTGTGTGTATTGATAGATAGATATAGAATGACATCGTCATTTTTACTTTTCTTTTATTATCTAATATTCCAATGGTTCTGTAGAGGATATGAAGGCATTTTAATATCCTTTTCATTGGCGCATTTTTAATTCTTTCTTTAAGCATTAGATGCTATTAAAAAGTTTGAATTAAATTAACCTAAATTAGGCATTAAAAATATAATTGTAATAATATCAGAAATATTGAATTAAACTAACTGATGAATATTATACAATTTAACACATAGAACACGTTTACATTTTATTGCCTATTGATAATAATATCTTAGAAACAAATTTTTTTATAATAAAGTGTTGAAATTAAAAATTTTATCAAATCAAAACAATTGCGTGAACATTTTCAAATCTTTTGATTAAAGTTGAAAATAATTGAAGAAAACATTTTATTCTAATTTAATTTAATTAATAAATATCTCATAAAAAATAAAATATTATTTTTGCTTAAAATTTGTAAGAAAATTTAATCGATAAATATACCAAGTTACAGCATTTAAATATAGCAATCATTATATGAACACCCACCCATCAACACATACGCACAAAACCATTTGGATTATATGCGTTATATTTGGTACTTTATTTTAAACTGTTTCTTAAATTGTTTGGCATCTTAAGCACTAAAATGGCCGTTATTCAATAGAACTAGTATTCAAGAATCATTAGCAACTAATAACCGCTTAACAAAAAACTCGTTCTTGAGAAATTAGATAATTAAAATAACCTTTTTTTCCAGCTTATACAGTTCCCCATTACCGTAACTGCTCAAATAATCTTGTATTGGTAATTTCTAAAGTCGTTACAATATTGTGGAACTCTTTTACGTTACGTTGTTTTGGAACTTCTGGAACTTGAAAGATGTTTTTTTTAATTCTGGAGCTTTAAAAAAGTTATCACTGTTTCAGAATTTTAAAGACGTTTTCGCTGTTTTGATTTCTAACGTTGAGTTTTGGAGAGTTTAAGGAACACATTCCAAGCTCTAGCTTGGGCCACTGCGTTGCTTAGCAACTAATGAGTGTCCTCTTCGGCTCCCCACAGTGGAAAAGGGAAGTTAGGTATTGAAAAGCAGAAAGCGAATTTATGAATAAATAAACTTCCCGGTGTGACTGATGAAAGTGTTTGTAAGAACGAGGAATTTCGAAGATGCTTTCGAATTTAAATGCTGATCATTTTATTGACAGTCCTTAAGAATTCTATATTTGTTAATTTTTTCATCAGACATGGATGATAAAAATATATATATTTAAAAATGTAAAATTCAGAAGCTTGCATTTAATAAATTTTATTGAAAAAAATGTGCAATTCATATATAAGAAGTAGGCAAGGAAGTGTGAGTTCAACAACGTTTGTAAATATATTTTGCGGTGGAATAAACAGCCAAAAAAAGCAATTAATGTGTTGAAATAAGTATGATGGATTACTTCAACGCACATTTCATTTTCTTTTGATCGCTAAATATAGTTGATGTAAGCAAACAATATTTAGATTTCAGTTTAAGTCCACATTTATTCAATTGCATAGAAGGAACGTAGTGTAAGGAAAAGCATTTTCTTCTCTAAAAACATTATTTAAAAAGTAGATTCAAATATATATTAATATAATTAATTAGTAATTTGCTATAATAAAAACATTTTATTTATGCAACACATTTATAAAATCGATACTATTGGTAAAATTATAAGTAAAATTTATAAATTGTAAAAACATAATCCGCTATATTATAACGGTGTTTACAGTTACATCAATATTAAAAGTTAAAGTATCACTTTAATCATATCACAAGTTATATCGGGAGTCACACAAGTATATAAATCTTAATACTGTTTCCGATAGTATAACAAATTTTCATACTTATTTCAATTTTTTCACTTGCTTTATAGTTTCTATACAGTTCGCAAAAGTTGTTGCCCATTACATGTTATTGTTCTATTCCACTAATATTGATTTTATTGGAACACAATCTCTCTTTTTAAGGAAAGATACTTTATTTAGCACAAATAGTTCTCACGCATAAGTAGATAATTAAGCTTCTTTAACACATCTCTCTGTTTCTCTGATCTTCTAAATATCAACTGTACGTATAATCAACTCTTTAAAAAATCAGTTAAGTTAAAATTAACGAAAAGAATAAAATATTTTATTTTGCTTATACCAACAATTTATGTATTGATGTGAAAATCATAAGTTTACGAAATTTAAAATGGTATGATAAAGCATAGCATCTAAGAACACATTATTTTTCAATAAAACAAACGACTGTATTAAATAGTATCAAAGAGGATAATATAATTTCTTGATTGTTATTGAAAATATTCCCATTTTATGAATTTTTATGCTTATGTAAATCTTCGTTTGTTGTACAGTAAGTAACTAAAGTTCGAAAATTTACTGATGCTATTACTGTGAGAGAATATTTATAAGGATGTTTTGATTTTTAAATGACCTCATACCATTTTGTTTCACTGTTCTTATTGAGTTACTTGTCATTTTATAAGTAGTAATACCTTTTTGATTTCCTAAACTATTCATGTAGTTTGTAATGACAATTCAACTCATTGATATTTTATTCCTATTAATCAGAAAGTTTTAATGTAATTCGTAAAACTAAACATGGAAGAACATGGAAGAGCTTGTTTCACACATTTCACATAATTCAGTTGTTTATCTGAACATTTATAATAATTATCAATAGAAAAAAATCGTTAGAACAGGCAATGAAAAATTTGAAAATAGTACTATTTTAGAATTTTCATTTTTTCATGAATAATATATTTTAAAGTTTCACGAGTAATTATATTTTTTATAATTATATATTATACATTTTTATGTTTCTAATTATTTTAAAATGTTTATTTTATAAATACACATATTTTCTTAAAGAAATTTATATTTTGCTTTCTTATTTTGTAATTTTTATAATTTTATGCCCAGTTATATATTAACATTATGCAAAGCTGATATATTTTTATCCTTTCGAAAGTGATGGTCTCTTCCGTAAGGAAGAGATTTTATAAAGTCATTCGTCACGGACATTAAAAGATTTTAAAAATATACATTTTGATAATTATCGTATTTGCAAAATATGATAATGTGTAACATTTGTTTCATATTCATATAGAAACATGCTAAAATTAATATCGTATGCAAAAAAGTTATAAGTCTTAGTAAAATAGTTATATAGGAATATTGTAAAATGAGGATTTAAAGTAAAAAAATTATGTTAATGTCCGAACAACAGTAATTTTTATTAATTTAAATTTTCATTTATGCTTTATATTACTGCCACTTATTTGGTACATTTACAACAAATTTAGAATTAAAATTCAATTTTAATAAGACTATTTGAAATAATAAAGGATATTTAAAAATGTCCTTATAATAAGATAAATAATATTTTCATCTGATATATATTAAACTAAAAAATAAATAAAATTTGCTCATTTTTACTGTGTTTATAGTAATTAGAATCTCCATAAATAAAATTAAATCTTTTTCATGTTACGAATTTATATAATTATTGTTCTGACAGTAGATAAGCTAAAAGCAAGAAAATAAGTTATTTTTATTTTGTTATGTAAATCATAATTTAATAATTTTTAGAAAGAAAGACCGTGCTTAAAAATCTGCATTTCACTTCATTGCTTACGTATTTATTTTTCAATATCCTTTTTAACTAAATCTCCTAAAGCTTTAATATTTTTCTTCATTCTTAATAATTTTGCAATTTATAATTATATACATTTTCATTTTTATCATAATATATAAAGAAAACACATGATATATTACAACACGTAAGTGAGCAAATCTGAGTCACTTCGGAAGTTAGATTTCCTTTGTTTCAAGAAAGTGCAAGCGTTTGTTCTCTATATATATTTGGATGTCTTTTATAGCAAAATAAAGTTACACGCAAGCTTTTTTGCAAAATAAAGACATGAACAATCACTCCTTAATGTTTAGTTAAATCCTGTTCTGTCGGCGTACTCTCGAATCCATGCCATCAAAGTTGAGACTAAGAGCCAATTTACGTGTCTCCGTCGCTGTCATTTAACACGATATGTATTTGCTTCCTTCAGGTTAAACGGCCATTAGCTCTCGATCACAAGAACGATGTCTTTCGCAACCATTATTAGACTAAATTATGCTAATTAAGTGCATTTCTATAAATAAATTCCTCAGCAAAAGTTTTCATATTTGAATATACTTTATAGCATTATAATATTAATATTTAAAATTTATGCAAAAAAAAATATCTTTTTTCCTAATAAACATTTTTCCTAGTAACTATTAATTATCTATCCCTTCAAAATGTGCTTAAAATTGATTAAACTTGTTTAATTACATAGTATGTGCTTAAACTTGTTATTTACTCCCATTTTAGCAATTATTAATAAAAAGTAATTAATCCCATAATATGCAGATTGTGTTTTATTAAAATAATACTATTAATTGTTTTTAAATAAGACTTTTGAATAAAATTGCTCATATAGCTTAAAAGCAAGTATATTATATTTATAAGCAATGTGACTCAGATACATATTTGAGAATTTTATAAACATAGTTAAGGAATTATAGTTAAATTTAGTCTGCGAACGATATTTAGGTATCAATGCTTTATATATTATAATCTAATTAGAATTTATGTGTAAATATATGTGGTTATAAATTAAATCAATAATATTTAATATGTATAGAAATTACATATCAATTTATTTGAATATTATAATTTTAAAAATGAAATATTTTTCATTCGTTTAAACTTATCTTTATCTAGGATTTTGCTTTGATATAAATAGCTATTAATTGTCGAGTCAAGAGAAATATTAAGTGATATTTGTTTTTATTAAAAAAATTAAAACCTCCTTAAATTTATTAAATAAGGTATGAAGCAATAAAAATATAACACAAATAACCATAAATTATTTGAATGTCGGTGATAAAAATAATATTAGTATCCCGCCATACATTAACTTAAATAATATTACTTAATAAAACATTTTCACTTAATAAAACTCTGATTATGTTTGACTTAATTTTAAAATTAAGTCTTAATCTGAGATTTATTTATTTCGAATTAGGAGAGCATATATTCCAAGTGTCTATTACCCTGAATTATAAGTATCATAATTACTTAAGTGAAAATGAATATGTATTTTACAAATTAACTGCTTATCCTAAAATTTCTAATGCATAAGAAATTTTACTAGTGATACTAGTAAATGTTCATATCAGAAACCTAGCAAATTGTTTAATCATGCATTATAAGAGAATTATATTTGCTCAAAAATGTTATACGTAGTGACAAAATACTGAATTAATCATAAGCAAAAAACATAAAAAATTTCTAGCCAGAAACTATTATATAAACATGTTTATACTATGCCATAAAATGGTAAAAAAAAAAATTCATTTGCCTACATTTCTCATCTTGTGTGAATCCCTTCATTAATTTCAAATATTACAAAATTTGAAATTTTTTTCATATTATGATGAAGAATGCATTTGGAATATGTAAAAACAAAACTGTTGTGATAGAGAGTAGAAACATGAAATTGAAAAATTGCGTCACCCAAAATACTATATATTCATATTGTTTCCCACGCTTTTTTCTATAGAAACAACACCACAAGATAAGTGCTATACACAAATGTATCTTAGAAATGCGATACAGGAAACCGTCTTATGAAACATGTTTATCGGACACTGTTATTGGAAAAGAACTTAGTTATAAGAAACAAAAAACAGTGTTCTCTGGTTTAAAAATGTTTGGTCTATACGAATTATATGATATGGACAGTTCCCAAAATGTAGTTTGTAAGATCTCAAAAAAAATGGATTTGTAATTTTGAGCAGTTTGTTTTGTAACATTGTTCCAGTTTCCTAGAAAGTTCCTATGAAATCTCAAGACACGAGAGAAATCCCAAGACAGTTTAGTGGTGGAATATCTTTGGATGTATTGAGCACAGAATTTTTTGAAAACACACGAAGAAATATCTTCTTTTAAAATCTCGTCTTTGTGCCAATTTTTCTATTTTTTTATTGAATTTACAAATTAGGTGATATTCCAAGAAATATTACCTTAAATTTTCTCAAGATTAAAATTTTCTTAGCTAAAGACATTATTTTCTTTATAAATATGCAGATTTTAAATAAAATTATTTAGTTTCTTTCACATATTTTATAATTAGTTTTAGACTTCCTTTCGAAATAAAATATTTGGAAGATCATTTCCCAAACTAAGCTTAAAACTTTTCATAAAAATTAATTACATTAATTTAAAATTAATTAGCAGCACATGATTTTCAACAAAAATACTTCTTTTCTCTTTAATGAAATGACTGTCCAATGTATTTGTTGATGACCTGGGTCAGACATTATTTCAGATAGTTTAAGGCCATTAGTCCTGAGTTGTGATTATGCTTGAGACTAATTTAAAACTTTATGTGGATTCCTGAGTCAATTTTAATACCATTATGCTAGTATCGATACTTTTTTTACTTATGTTTTGTTTTCTCTCATGTGATTAATAATCATCATTGGACAATAAATTCACAATATTCTCCAATTAAAAGCAATTAAGTGTTATTGGAGCATCAAACTTGGAGATTTCACTACATTGAACATTTGTAGCAATAATTGATGAACAAATGATTGAATGTATGACAACATGTTGTTACAAATCTTCATCATCATTCCTATTAAGACATAAATGCACTGACACATGCTTAACAGTCTCTCAAGCGGATTCATGTATGCTTCGATAGATAGTTTCAACACTTACAAATTTGAACATTCGTAACCAACTTCTAATAAAACATGTTCATATTTTAAGAAAATACAAGCATGCATGTTTCAGAATATAGTATGAGTATATTACACAACAAAAATAAATTTAAAGGATCAATAAAAATAAGTATTTCCTTTTATTTTTGTATTGCTAACATAAACAAATGTTATCAAATTCATATTACATTTGGTTCATATTTAATATTCTATTTAGTTTTAAGATTTTTAATACAAATAATGATATATTATATTAAATATTAATAAATCTTACATCATGAAAATAAGTAAATCATTCATTCATAAAATTTACAAGAGTATATACCAGGGGTGGCCAAGCTCCTTGATATTCTTTGCTGTTTTTCAAAATTTGAAAAACAGCAGCAGTGAGCCGCAATTAAATACGAATTTTTAACATATATGCAAAAAATATATTAGAATTTTTTACAAAAATTATATTTTTATTCAAAACATGTATATGAAAACACAAAATTTAGGTATTGAATTTAATTTTCAAAAATTTAACACATTTATTTCACTTCTCTTGATAATTCCTTAAAACTTGTTGAATAATTAGTGACAGTACTTCTCTGTAATTCTTTGAGGTGCTGGGTAGTTAATACTGATTGCTATTTGGATTTCATGAATTTTGAATCGAAATAAAATTATTCACATAGGTATATAGTTCTAAAAATTAAAATAACTAGATTAGCAGCATTTTTTAATTCAGGATATTTCGATTCTGGTATAAATTTCAAAAGTTCAATAATGGGCACTGATTTATACGAGGGCTATTCAGAAAGTAGGAAATGTTTCCGTCTGACGCCGCTAGGCGCGCGGCGATCACGTATGTTTTGGTGTGCGCGTACTCAGAGCTTCAGTCGGCATTCAGCCGTCAGAACGAGAACATCTCCACGCTGCCCATTTTCCCAATATTCCAATTTAAAATGTGCGTTGCAATTTCAAATCCCGCAAGTTGTGAAGTGCGGTCCGTAATACGGTTTTGTTAGCAAAAAACGTAAAACCGATAGAAATTCATTGGCAACTGTGCGAAGTGTATGGCAACGACGTATTGAATGGAATTTCAGCGCGAAAATGGTGTATCCGGTTTCAAAATGGCCGAACCAATGTGCATGATGAAGAGAGGAGTGGACGCCCGAGCATTGTGACAGACGATCTGGTCTCTAAAGTTGAATGAGAAGATTCGTGAAATCCGTCGCTTCACAGGAACGACACTTTTCTTCCCACAAGTTGACTTCCCCAAGACTTTGTTGTTTGAAATTGTGACTCACAAGTGATAAAGTTTGTGCAAGATGCGTGCCAAAAATGCTTACAGACCTCCATAAAGGTTAGCGAATGGGAGCAGCCTTAACATTTCTTGACGCCTACCACACACATGGTGATTCTTTACTGGATCGAATCATAACGGGTGACGAGACGTGGGTGAAGCACATCGATTGCGAGACAAAATTTCAGTCCATGGAGTGGGGGCACACAAGCTCCCCCAAAAAACAAAAGAATTTTTGCAAATCTTGTCAGCGAAGGAAGATTATGGCTATTGTTTTTTGGGATAGGCTCGTATTTTAATTGTAAAGCTTATAATCTTCTTGCATCTCTATTAATTCTAATTCTCCAGAGACTTTTTTGGTCATAATAATATTAGAAATGAAAAATTTCTTTTGAATTATGCTGATTTCAAAATGATTCAGAAAAAATAAAGAGATGATTTAAAATATTTCAAGTCTTGAAATATATTTTGGAATTCCGTCAATATACCATCTAGCTTTTTTATATATTCATTTTTTCTTATTTAATATTGCAACACACAATTTTTTTAATTTAAGGAAAATGACAAAATATTTTATTGTTAATGTCCTTTTTAAAAAGTTGCAATTTAATTTGAAAACTAAATGTACACTGTGAGAGGTGAGTTATTGTTCTGTTTTTTCCATGCAATTGTAACTTCAGTGATTGCCAATGTTCCATGACATCAGTTAAGAACATTGAGTTTTGTAACCACTCGTCATTGTTTAATTTTGAGCAGCTTATTTCCTTCACTTTTAGAAATGCAGTTATCAGATCAAACAAATCTGCAAATCAATTTAACATGTTGTAGCTAGATAACCATCTAACAACGCAAAAGAAATTAATGTCATTTGAAAGCTTATCGTCCTTAACTGAATGCTTAACTGAATGCAACACAGTTCTTCAAATCATTTTTCTTAGTTATACAGGGTGGCGCACGGCAGACGGATGAATATCAAAAGTCAATAAAACACAAAATATTAAAGAACAACGATATTTTTAATTTTGTTCTTATACACTGACAAGGGAAATTAGAGTTTAGACAGTTTTGAATAAAATATCGCCCAAATGGTGGCCCTCACACTCCATACATTGCCTAAGCCTTTTTTCAGATATTTTCATGGACTCTTTCCAGCATTTCTACAGGAATCTGTTTGATGCTGACCTGAATGTTGCCTATAAGAGCTTCCAAGGTCCTAGGACGGTCGTTGTAGACGAGGGATTTTAGGTAGCCCCACAAGAAAAAATCACACGGGGCCAAATCTGGAGACAGCGCTGGCCTGTGCAAATTGCCTCGCTTGGAGATGAGGCGCCCATGAATCGGTCACGCAAAACATCCCTACAAACTCTTGCCGTATGGGCCTGGTCCCATCCTGCTGAAACCAGATGTCATCCAGGTTCATCTGCTCCAGTTCAGGCAAGAAAAATGTCTGGATCATATTGAGGTAACGTACAGAAGTCACAGTTGCCGCCCGATCATTTTCTTCAAAAAAGTAGGGCCCGATGATCCCCACCCTCGACAAAAGACACCACATTGTGACTCTGTCAGAGTGTAGGGGCCTCTGGTGGAGCTTCATAGGGTTTGTCCCACTCCAGTAGCGCATGTTCTGTTTATTTACACAACCGCTGAGGTGAAAATGTGCCTCGTCGGAGAAGAAAACAACAGAGTCTGGAGGCAGCGCAGCAAGCATGTTTTCGCTACTGCGTTGACGTTCTTCATAATCCAGTGGTTTTAACTCTTGAGCAACAACCATCTTATAGGAGTGTAAATAGAGGTGTCCTTTGACGATTCTTTGAAGGTAACGTCTTGAAATTCCTAGGGCGCCAGCCTGTTTACGAAGGGAACGCATAGGAGACTGCTCAATCGCAGCTCGAACTCTCTCGATGTTTTCTGGGGTTGAGACAGTTCTCCTAGAGCCCCTCCTTATCGAGGACAAATTTCCTGTGTCCCTAAAGGCTTTCACCCACACAAAAATTCTGTTCCGATTGGGAACTCAACCGCGAGGGGCGATGCAGAATTCCGAACGGAAAGCGCGCTGCACGTGGACAATCGAACGGCCGTTTGAAAAATATGCTTCCACGCAAAACACACGCTGCGCTACAGATTATTCCATCTTGTAAACTGACCTTGATATGGAGACAAATTTCCGATCTCGCTCTTTCGAACTACACCTTCTTCGAGCAGAGCCAACGGTTAGGAAGCGAGCAATGGCCTTTTCAAATCCATCCGTCTGCCACGCGCCACCCTGTATTTAAGATGTGTATTAATTGCAGTTATGTGTCATTCGGTTGTGCGTCTCGTGATGGTAATTTGACTAACAACTTTATGCAATGCTGCATTATTTGAATATAAAACTTTAAGTGCATCTTCCAAGTTTTTAATAAACTTTTCCTCTCCATACGAGCGTATTGCACGAGCAATATTCCGGTCAATAACAAAATTGGTTTCAGTCACATTATTAACTTGATTGCTAAGGGTTATCAAAATTGACTATTGTTTATTAAAATTTGATTTTAATGAAACAAGTTTGTCTGATCTTAATTTGGAATTTGGTGGATACTGATTAGAAAATTAAGAATAATTGTTTTCATAATGTCAACGTAAATCGCCAACCTTATAATTTGTGACCGTAGAATTACAAATAATACATAATTCTTTTCCTTTATTGTCAATAGAAAAGAAATTTTCCTCTACTCATTATAAAAACTTCTATTTTCTTGCTGGTATTTTCTATTTTTATTTTACTTCTCTGTCGTCATATTTTTAAAAGAACTGGAAATAAAGAAATTTAGAAAACACAAGTTTTGTTTTATTAAAAAAACAAGTGTTACAGACTGCGAAACAAATTATATTTAACTTACCAAAAATTCCAAATTACAACCTTCGCAAGAGTGATACAAATTGCTTCTTCCAGGGCACAATGTGAATTGTCCGTTTCAATGAAAGTTTATAAATTCAAAATCAGTCTGTAGTCGGTTGATTACGGATGATTACGCCACTGTTTATGTTCGTTCACGCAGTTTTCGATGAGTCATATCATTCTTAAAACTGGACGGAAACGAAATTTGTTACAACATTGCAATGAATCTTTCATATTTATTGTCAGTAATTTAAAAGACATTTTGAAACACATGCGGAACTACAGTCATTTTTTGAAATATAATAACCCAAAAACGAAATTTATAATTTATTTTGATAATTAAAAATTATATTGTTTAACTTTTGTATTTTGTTGAAGAGCAATATTTGTAACATTAATTTTTATTGTGAATAGTTCCGTTCATTTCCATTTTTAATTACAATGCTTTACTTCAAACTTGTTCTTGATTGAAAATCCGATGTAGCATCGACTTTTACTATGTCCAAATCTGTTCACTAAGGTGGCATATTTTCCTGCCGTCCTGAATACTTCCTTTTCTTGAAAGTTAGCCATCAGCAGAATGGTGCAAGGAGCACAAATAATGGACTTCTCATCCAATGAGTTTTTTTCTCTACCTACAGATGAAAGTCGTTTCAGTGGCCCAAGTGATACTCAAAAATATTTTATTTAAGAGAGGTGGGAACATGGTTTCATCTGAGCAATGTCACTATAAAAGACAGTTACAGTAATTCTGAAGTTGTTATCTGGGGAGGCATCATGTTGAACTGTTGGGTTGAGAGCTATATTATAAATTGATGTTTTAAGCAGCAAATGCTATTGTGCATCCCCTTATACATCTTATTGAAGTGACATTGGAGCAGACTTTGATTTTAAGAAAATAAATCTATGGTCACAGAGGACTCCTATAATTTAACAGCTATTATTTCGTTTTAGCTTTACCTATTTAATATAGAAAAACAATTATAGGATATAAATAAATACTAAGATATTTATTGATTATATAATATTTGATATTATTTTTGATATTTATTTATATTATAATTTCAATAATATAAATAAATATCAAAAATAATATCAAATATTTTATAATAACATCAATAAATATTTTAACTATTAAGAAATATACATTTGCCAAGAAATAAAAAACAAATTGTTATATTTGCACGAAATATCAGTCAAACATTTTTGCTTCAAAAATAAAGTGATAAAATACACACACACACACACACACACACACACACACACACACACACACACACACACACACACACACACACACACACACACACACACACACACACACACACACACACACACACACACACACACACACACACACACACATCATACATATATATATATATATATATATATATTGTAAAATACAGTCTAAAGAAATACTATGTAAAACATATAATAATAATCTCTCAACAATGTATTTTTCCTTATAATTTCATAACAATAATAATAAACCCTATAATCAATATAAATCTATTTTTATTATTATTCAATATAACTCAATATAATTAATAGGACAGACTAAAAGAATGCTGCCATATATTTTATATTGTGACAGCTTGCTTTTAGTAACTTTTATGCAATTGAAGTCCCCAAAAAATTGGGTGAAAAATGATCAATTGGAAACTCAGGAAAACATATGAGTAAAATTCATACTGTGAAAGCTACAAAAATATTTAAAAACTCCAGACAGTCAAGAAAATGCCTGAAGAGAATAGAAAGACAAACAGTATATGTTTGAACTATTTTTTATAATGAGTTGAATATGATTAGAAGTACTTTTTATTTATAACTTCGATGCTTAAAAAAGGCTTTTTTCCTGTCTGGAAAGTTTTGTGTAATTTCAGTGTATGACTGATTTTTTCTTATGTCATATATATATTCAGGTTCTATTTGTTTTTCTATAACATTTGCAAGTGATTAAAGTATATTATGAATTAAAAGTATTAAAGCAGAATAATTTGTGTGGAAAAAAGTTTCTACACAATGATAGAAGCTTTTTAAGACTTTGCAAATACTCGAATTACTGTTCATTTATTCATTTAAATATTTATTTTTTAGTCTTCGTAATGGATTTACTATTTTATTTTTATTGTGGTATTTGCCAATTTCCGCAAATCTTTTGAAAAGGTTTTTCTTTGTATACAAACATTGTTTTCATTATTTAATAGTTTTTAAAACATTATTGGGGTTAATTAGTGCAAAATATTTCGAAAATCACCAAGAGAATGACTTAAACACATTAATATAATTAAATACAATAAATTTTAAGATAATAAAATCTACTTATCATTAACATTAAGCATCAGACAGACACTGAATATTAATATTATATAAATTGAATATAAAATATTAAATTGTGATCAGATACATGATTTTATTTGTGTTACTTTATGTATTTCAAAATATGCTTTTTTTTATAAAACCTTGGCAAATTCAACGCAATATATTAATATACAACATTTTCAACAATTTCAAATTTTCCAGCAGTGATAGTTTGATTCAACATATTCCTTTATATTTAGAGATGTTATTTTGAAACAAAAATAAAATTTGTTTTACAGTAAATTTTTGGCAAATAAAAAATAACTTTCATTTTGAGAACAGAAATAAAACAAAATAACTCATTTAAACTGAACTTATAAAACTTTCATAATTTGTTTAAATTACACATTGATTTTAAAGGCACAATTCTAATTAGTTTCCATAGTTGTACATATCATTAGAATTTATTCCTTTGATAATATATTGAACTATATTTTACTCTTGTTTGTGTAAATTTATTTTTCATTAATATTTATATATGCTAAGTATGTAAATTGCAATATATTTTAACTTAATTACTGTAACCATATACTGCATTTCAATAATAAACATTAATTCTCCCGAACAAACAAAATAAAGAGATTAATTTATATTTTAAATAAGTATATCAATTTAATAAATAAATTAATAATGTAATAAATTAATGTAATAAAAAATGTAATAAATTAATAACATAAATCTTTAAGTAATAAAAATTTTGAAACCAGTTTAGGTAGTTTTTTATTCACTTAAATCACTATAAATCAACTGTAAATCAAAATTTTCGAATAATTATAAAGCAATTTTTCAGTATCACTAGGTTTTCTGTTTTGTTTAAAACATAATTTAAATAATATATATATCCATCAAACTCATTGTTTAAAATACTTGAAATATGAAAAACATGTATTCATTAAAAATGTTTTACTACTAAGAATAATTAATTAATTGTAAAATCAGTTTATGAAAAATATTTTTTTCTAGAAATAAAGTATATTCGTTATGTTTTTGTACACAACTGTTAAATTTTCCTTTTTTAGTATTTTATAAAAGATTATGTAATTGTTTATATAAACTATAATTAAAATTTTTCTAGAAACTCAGAATTTTACTGGCAAGGAAATATATTTAACTTAAAATATTGGCTAATATTTATATTTAGGTGATTGCTGTTGTAATAAATTGATTTTTAAAGGAATATTAATTGATGTAAGGAGCCAGCAAATATCATTGCTGTTTACTGTCCATAAATTGAGTTCTTGAATGCTCTAGGCACAGCATTAATTTGTTAATAATAATTTAATGAAAATGGTAAAGAAAAAAGAAATATCATATCGTTACCTAAGTGAGATTCGTGTTCAGAATTTAGATTCTTTTTTCTCTATTTACAACAAAAATTGCTGACATATTGACAAATATTGCTAAAAGAACTATTTAGCAATATTTGTCAATATGTTAAAAAAACTACAAAAAATTAAACATTCACTTTGATTATATACCTGATATAAATATTACATTACTCAAATCTATTTCAAATGAAAATAAATTTTGTGCTAATCAATTTTATTCCATAAAGTTTAAGTAGTTTTTTATTTTTTTATTATATTTTAACATTTCTTTTATAAAACACTATACATATTCTTTACAATTCAATAGAAAAATTTAATATTATGCTTCCCTTAAGGAAAAATATTTACTTGAATACACTTTTTATTTTAAAGCAGAATGCATAAAAAATCTGTATTTTTTAAATGTTTTCAAAAATTTTCATTCAAAACTTTAATTAATTACGTTATTTATGCTTCCTCTAGATTTATATAGTTACTCTGATTACTCTAGATTTCTATAGATTTCGCTACAACTTACTCTAGATTTCTATAGTTTTCAGTTTTTTCAATAGATTTGATTCAAATAAAGAAAATTATATTAAACTCATTAGGTTTTATGGAATATATATTTTTATTTGTGGTATGTTTGTTAGTAAAATAATACATTAGAATGGCAATCATGAATTCATTCAAAAAATCAATATCAAGCTACAATGCATATATTTTCATCTGAAAAAACTGATAAAGTTTACAATACATCTCATAAAACAAATAAACCGACAACTATGGCACTCAATTTATTAAAAAATTATTCGATAGAATATAATTTTGAATTAAATGATTAATTTAAATAGTTTACTACATTTACTGATTTTCAAACTAAAGAGAAAGGAACAAATTATTTATAACCCCTTCATTCTATAAGTAATATTATATTTTTCAAAGAAAAACTCCTTTATACTTTAATAATCAATGGATTCTACTTTCAGAAGATAATTTAAGATCAAAGTTAATTATATATTATTTTAATTTCAAATGTATCATATTTTAAGTGATAGAGCAACAAAGTATAACATTTATATTCTTTTCATAAAAATATATAGTTACATTTTTATGAAAAAAACGTAAATACTGTGCATTGATAAAGTGAACACAGTGTTTCCATAGCACACCAAATTCCTAAAAAAATTAATAATTTTTTAAAAACACTTTCTAGAATTATTAGTATAAGAATTACACATTTTAGTTCATGCAAAACATTTATTTAAATATTTAATGTAAAGTTTATTATCTTCTCAGGTATAATAAAGAAAACTATATCTTTAAGGGAACATGAAGATACTTATATATATATATATATATATATATATATATATATATATATATATATATATATATATATATATATATATATATATATATATATATATATATATATATATATATATATATATATATATATATATATATATATATATATATACATATATAAGACATATATATATATATATATATATATATATATATATAAATATACCAAATATTCTATCATTTTTCCAATCAAATAATATCAGAATATCAGTGAAACCAATAAAAATTAGTATCGTTTTTCATCGTAATAATTAACAGAAGTTCATGAAATATGTGCTTGTTTCATTTCATTAAAAGTTTTATTAAATATCAATAATTTTATTTCCCTTTTTGTTATTTCTATACATAAGAAGAAACAATGTCTAAACACAGATATTATATAATGTACATATTTAAAAAAAATTAAAGTGTTTCACAAATATAAAATAGTGTTTGTTTCGTACTTACATTTTTAAAATATAATGAAGTATTATTGTGATTTAACTCAAAGTTTTCCTAAAGATTTTTAAAATTTTTTGTAAAACTATCTGCAGCAATTACATAAGTTTATATGTTTTTATAAAATTCATCGGAAAACATTACTTTAGTGTTAGTAAGCAGTAAATTTCATTACTTATTCTCAATTATGAATTACATTCGCGAAAATATTTTAGCTCATGATTTTCAATGAATTCCATATCATAGTATATATTCTGAATTCTATGCATACATAAATTTTTATCATCTCACCAAATATAACATAAAAATTTTTAATAACCAACAAACACAGTAATGCTGGTTACAATAAGGGCCTAAATTATCTTGCCGATACAAGTGGTGTTGGTGCGACACCGGCAAGAGGTACCACTACTAGTTTTGTTTGTAATATTTATTTGATAAAATTTTTGTTCAAATTACAATATTACTTACAATGTTTATCTATGTTGCATTTAAAATTTCGTCTAAAATAGCTATCTCGTACATTATAGAAAAAATTCCTCTCAAAGAAGTTTAACTTACTGGCTTGCTTAATATTCTAAATACAGCGAACAGAAAATTTGTAATGGTTATTAAATATTGTATACTTATAATATTTATTAAATTATTTTAGATATGTTCGATTATATTCCCGTTTAACTGAAATCAAATTTTTTAACAACTTCAGAAGCGTTTATAAATTTGAGAAAGCTGTTATATTTACAGCGACATCAAAAACTATTTTTAATAGAACCAAAATGAATATTTAATATATATTTTTGTTGATGTTATTATTTAGGTTACGCTTAGCAGGTTAAGCTCATTATGCCATTGGCTATGTAAATTTTAGTCAGTAGGGAAAGTCTTTCGTTTAACCAGACTACCACGAAGTACTGTACGACTTTACTCTAAACTACTCGGATAGGTGGTAGCACTAGAGGAATTTTTGACACTCACTCAAATTTGACAATAATCTGAAGAGGGAGTAAATTTTCTCCAGGCCATTGCACCCATGGTAACTGCTCAATGACCGACCACAGGACATTCAATGCCGACTCATACCCGACAATGCCGAAATCAGCCCATCAGCATGCTGATAGGTTAGTGCTTGTTGGGTAGATAAAAATAAAATAGCGAAATATCTCTCGCAAAAAAAGGAAATGTATTAATTAATAAACGTAAAATAAAATAAACATAAATTATAAATAGTACAATCAATATAACTTTCACAACTGTTAATTTAACATAACTATGTTGAACTAATTTGCCAGTTCATTGATTTCCCATTGGAGATTAACAATCCAATTTATAATAATGGAATTCATTAGTATAACATCAGCATGAATTCACATGAATTACTATTTCGTTAATGACAAAGCTTTTTTCACTATGTATTATGATTATATCTGACTTTATTTATATTCTTTTGTGTAATCCATAGTATGTTTCTAATGTTAACTCCTATATTTTTTTATTTTAATAAAAATAGCTTTTTACTAACTTTTAAAGAATAAAATTTTCGAAACAAAATGAATATAATGGCAGATTGTCAAGAAAGTTGGACGTTTTGTTAATTTATTTTCTTATTCAGAAATATTTACATGAACGTAAATGGTACAAGTCTTAGATAATTGCGTTTAATTTTTTTTAAAAATTCATTTTTGTCTCCTGTTGTGATTACAAGAACTTACAATCCATCATGTTAAAAGAGATATTATTCCAATTCCAGTTGTACAGATAAAGGACATGTTCCTGAGATTCAATTTCGTTTAAAAATTTCATTATTCGCTGAATATCTTTTGTTCAGTTGTTTTAAATACTTCATAGGTAGTTTTAATTTATTGATAGTTGAGAATGAACTTATTGAACAATAAATTGATTTATTAATCAATTTATTGATTTATCTGATAAAAATATTTCTTTGAATTTAGCAAAGATAGAAACAATAAGAATTCTTTTGTAATGCATAATTACATTTTTGCTTATTCTCAATAGTATTTAACTGGAATTTTGTTGTGCTAGGCATTCATACTTTGAAGTTCATTTCAGCCTCAGATTACTTTTTCTTATCGATAATAAAACGCGCATTTAGAACAAGATTTTTATTTGATTGCCTCAATTTGTCCAAACATTTTCTATCCTAACATGGTGAATTTATGTGAAGGGCTTTTCTTTAAGCTTATTCTCAAATGGCTATCAAGAGAACAATTACCATGAAGCATGGTTGTTGTTATCTTTAGCTGAATGTTTTCCTTAACGTCTGCCTCTAGTAAGGAGCGTGTGAAATAGGTCTCTTTATTTTCTTTAAAGGCTATCGCAAGTTAAGTGTATCATGTGAGCAATGATTTGAATTTGAAAAAAAAATAGTTTTTTTATTAAGTATAAGAAGAATGCTATAGTGAAATTCAAAAATAGTATATTATACAAATTACAAATTAATCTTAGATTATTAAAATTTCTTAAATTTAAAAATTCATAACTTCAGTTGTGGATTTTATTTAAATTATTACTTAAAATAATGGAGAGTAATCTATAAAATTAGAAAAATCTCTAAGCTTCCTTAAAAAAATCTGCACATGAAAAGTATCTAATAACTAATATTATATTATTTTTACTTTATTAATCAAATAATAATATAAGTTATTTATATAATACTTTGAGATGTATTCTTATATAATGTTTAATATATAATAATTTATATATTAAACATTACATAAGTTATTTCATCAAGGAATATATATACATATATATATATATATATATATATATATATATATATATATAATACTTTTTTATTTTTAATAGTTTTTCTTCCAAATAATTTAATAAATGCTTTTATGTTTGACTCATGTTATACGCTTATACGTTATATAAGGAGAGAAAACATAAAATATTTTATAACATTATTACAATTTACTTGATAATAAGAATTTATGTATGCTTAGAATACAGAATATATACTATGATATGAAATTCATTAAAGATCATGAGCAAAAATATTTTGACGAATGTAAATCAAAATTGAGAGTAAGTAATGAAATTTTCTACTTACACTTTAGACTACTTTAGACAGTCATAATGAGAGAGAGAGAGATTTCATTGCTCTTTCTGGGTTTGAAATAATAATATTCAGTTAAATTTAAATTAGTTAATTTTCATCAATTAATCATATCAGTATCAGCTCATATTCATCGCTATTATTTCGAAAATGTATTAATAATGAGTTCAATATTTTACTTATAACTCTATTACAGGTCATGACACAACCAACTGTAAATATTTAATACCACTCAAACGAATGTAATGTTGCTCAAACTTTGCATACTTATATTACCGATTTTAAAATGATATCTAATTTTTGATAAACTTTGTTATTTTATTACATGTTGAGAAAGAACTATTTTGTACTCTATTTTTCATTGAATTTCTCATAAGATAGATGGAACAGAAAAACAGCCATAATCAGTCTTATTCATTGTCAGTGCACAAATTCTTTTAAGCAACAAAATGACCACCAAATTTAAATAAACTATTGACTGTGGTATGTTGCATGAGCGAACGGGTGTTGCCTAAGAAGATTAAATTTGTGGCTCTCCTTTTTAAGAGAAAATAAAACTTATTCACAGTTTTGTATTTGAAAAAACCTAATATTTGTGAGAGATATTTTGTCTAAATATTTTTAGGCTGATAGTTGAAAGCTTTTAAGATTTTAATTCAATGCGAATTCATTGTAAAACTGTAATATTCTGGTTATTTAAAAAAAAAAAACATTGTGATCAAATAAGAATTTTTTTAAATGTATGTTTATGTTAAACTTGTTTGCAAAACACATGTTTATATTATGGTTAACATAAAAATAAAAATTAACATAAACACATGTTTAAGTTAATTTTTTAAAAATGTATGTAAAAATTCTTGCTGTTGTTGTCGTGTGCCAGCTAGGCTGGCAATATGGGGTGCGCTGCTCCACTTTTCCAACTGAACCATATTTGGTGTGGAGTCCGACTTCTTCAGTACATACATGCCATAGGAACCCGTTTATAGGGTAGGCAACCATTCACACCTCATTCATACAAGGAAGGGACAAAGACAGGATAGATAGAGAGAGAAAGTACATCCATGCCAGAACCGGGATTCGAACCCAGGACCTCCTTATCTGCAGTCAGGCACACTTACCACTAGAGAATTTGGGTGGCGTAAAAATTCTTAACATAGTAATAAGCATGTGTTTTTATAATAAAATTTATCAGTGAAATGATGCAACTCATTAGTTATTTATTTATTTTAATAACAGTGTTAAAAGTGGTTTAATATTATCTAATTTTTCAAATCACCTTGAATTTTTCACATTAATTGTGATAGAAAAATGATAAATTTTTTCAGAATATTTACTTCTGAAAAATAAGTAAAAGTTAAAATAAATATTAAAAGCAAATTTTTTTATTCAAGCATTTATATCATATGATAAGATTCTTAGCGTAAAATCTTCAAGTTTCATTTTTTTATCTAGATACCTATGAATCTTAAGACAATAACATGAAACATAACTAGCACATTAAAGAGCTCAAAATGACTTTGAGCAGGATTAACATTGAAATTAATTTAATTTAAAATACTTAAAGATCTTTGAATTTTAGAGTCAATTTGTCACATAGGAAATATCTTTAGAAAATGCTCTAAAAAGTAATAAATAAAACTTAAAGAAAAATAATTCCTTAAATTTTAAGCTCTATATGTAATTACACTTTTAGTATAATTTATCTTATTGAAAATAATAGTACAGAAAAGCAGTTTTATCGATATTTAATCAACTATATACAAATCGCAAATAAGTAAATAAGTCAGTGTTACATTTATATCATAGTATTTAAGGATTCCTTATATCATATACTGTAGTTGTTGTTATGCTGTTATAAAAAGTGTACTTCTGGTGTGAGATGAAATTTTTAACTTAGATAATGGTATTTTACTCTAATTGACAAATTGAGAAATCATTTTTATTGATGAAATATTTTAAATACACTGCTGGACAATTGCTATGGATGGATAACACTATCATCCATAGCATCCACAAAATGAAAGGAAACAAAATGTGGAAAATTAGAATAAGTGCGAGATATAGTAAGAAGAAGTATGCGTATGCAAATTTTTTTCCACGTCTGTTCAACACGTGATAGCGTTCATAAAATCTTTAAATGTTGACGCGTGTGGACAGTTGTTGTTTCAAGTCAAAGTTTTACAGGAAAGATTTAATAGACGAAATTGAAAGTTTTGGCATGTTTTCCCGACATCACTTAGATGATTTTATGCGTGGCCGAATTATTGGAAAGATCGAAGAAGGGCGAAAAATAACAAATGTTGATAGGAAGTTCAACATCGCTCACAGCTTTGTTTCACGACTGTGGAAGTCATTTAAAACTACTGGAATGTGTAGTAGGCGGCACGGGAGAGGTCGTGTTAGAAGTACGACGCCTGCAGAAGACAGATATATCGTCCTATCAGCAAAAAGGAACAGGCGCACCACAGCTCAGCGGGTGGCAAATCAGTTTCTTGCTGCCTCAGGGAAAGCAGATCTCCCGAAAACTGTTGCCAGAGCGTTTGAGGGGAGGAGAACTATACGCCCGCAGAGCCTGTTGTGCGTGTCCCATTGACCAGACAGCACCATACTGCCCGTTTGCAATGGTGTAGTGAGCATCGCAATTGGACTGAACAGGACTGGTGCTTGCGTACTATTCTCAGATGAGAGTAGGTTCAGTCTGTCATCAGACTGTAGACGCCAACTGATATGGCGCGAGAGTGGTACTGCTTATCGTCCAGAATTATCCAGGAAAGGTACTGATATCCGACTTGCAATGTCATGTTGTGGGCCGACATCATGATCAATGGCCGCACGCCCTATATGTGGTTTGGAATGGGACTTTAACGGGCCAACGATACATTAATGAAGTTCTACTTCCTCATTTTCGTCTTTTCCGTGGTGCTGTTGGTGATAAATTTGTTTTTATGGATGACAACGCAACATGTCATTGAACACACGCTGTTCAGGATTGTCTAGACAGCGAGGGTATTCAACGCCTGGTGTAGCCATCATGTTCTCCAGATCTAATACCCTATTGAAGATGTGTGGGATGCTTTGGGGAGGCAAGTTGCTGGTCAAAACTATCCTCCGACAAACAAGAACACCCTCATCCGTTCACTCCCAGAGGAATGAGATAAATTGCCTCAACAGCAGCTGGATAATGTTGTGCAAAGTATGATACGACGTGTGAGAATGTTGCATCACACTCCACGGTGGACGTATCCCGTACTGATACCTTTCTTCAAGGTTCCTGCTGACTTTTAGATGCATTGTTCCATTTTTCCGTATGCAGCATCATATGAATATTTTTTCTTTCAGATGTTACACAGCTTTTGTACTTTCCAGAACAATAAATATTCTTTATTCTAATGTCTGAACAGTGTGGCAACTTTATTTTATTCTACTAGGCCTCATGCATCGCTTAATGTTATGCTACATTGCAATTTGTGATCCGTCTTTAGTAAATATCCAGCAGTGTATTTAAAACTATGTTGGTTATAAAAGAAAAATGTTATGAAAAAAAAACTATTGAATAAACATCTAACATCATCTGTGGCATACGTAGGTGAAAACTTCATGTACATCACACCAAACGTTTTATGTGACAAAGTTTTTTAATTCAATGTTCTTCGAAATAGTGTATGGTAAACTAAAAGTAAAAAATCATTTAAAAAATTCAATGTATTTAAGAATAATATCAATGAAGGAATAATAAATAATAACAAATATTAATTGACATAAACAAAGATAATTTTATTCAATAAGCTCAAGGGTAATGTTCTAATCATTTTTCAAAAATCAATTGAACATGAATTTGATTTTAGCTTCAGAACTGTAACTTAGAGTGTTAACTTAGAAATATTTTAAATTTTAAGATTATTTGTTAATCTCTAAGATTGAAAAGTTATATTATTACTTAACTAAGAAAATGTGTAGAATTAACACAAATGCGTAAAAATAATTGTAAATGATAAATATGGATTAGATAACAACTACATTTTTGCTAACATTACTTCATTTTTTAGTTTTTTGTTCCATATATAAGCTTTCTTTGGAGAAATTTGATTTTACGATATTTAGTTCTTACAGTGCCAGTGTTAATTTGTCTATATTTAGTTGTGTGTTTGCTCACTTTAAATTTATTACATATCTATTTATATGGTATTATTTGAAATGGACCTTTGATTTTAAATTTTTCTAAAATTAAAACTAGTTTTAGATCTTAAGTACTACAATATTTTAAGTATTAATATTTTTTCCCACACAAAACTAACATTCAAATGTTTTAAATAGGCATTCATTTTTCCTATAGAATAAATTACAAAACTAAAATATCTCCTGTTATGTATTCACAGCTAATACTAATACATTTAAACGAACTGTCTTATTAAATTTTAGACTTAGAAGAACCCTTATTTTATTCAAACATTATAGAGCTATTTTAAATTTCATTTTATCAAAATTTTCACCATATATATAAGCTTGCTATTACTTGCAAAAGTTTATCAAATTATTTATTGGTGAAAATTTGATACAATTTGAAGAATTGGAACTGTACGTCACATATTTGAAACATTTTTGTTGTTTTATCATTGCTTTTCACCACTAAACTAAAAATATGAGATTCGTTCTCATCTAGAAACGTGACTCTTTCCCGAACTAATTGTGATTTGATGATAAAAGTGCCTCAAGCGCAAATATTTCCCGTCTAATTGCTTCGGATATATAAAATCTCTTGAGGGGGAATTCTTTTCAAATGTTAGTATTCTGGAGATTATTTTATCAATTTTACTCCCTACTGTATACCTCTTTGATAACAAGTGGAAAGTGTTTGTAATTCATGGAAAAATTCACAATGATAGTGTGAAAAATTTGTTCATTTTTGTTAAGTGCTTTTGATGACCATATTTTCATACTCATTTAATTAATGCCTATTTTAAAAAAATATGAGATGCTGAAATTCAACTATTTTTTAACATTTTAATAATGCTCCTTAAAATATTTCACAAATTATAAGCATAATTGCATTCTTTTGAACTCCATGACGGGAGATATTTTTAAAGGTACAGGTACTTAGCAGTGAGAGACATAATTACCCCAGCCGTTATCTTCACTAAAAAGATTTAATTTCTCGTAAAATATTCAGGCTTTAATTTCTCAAACACATGTGAATCTTCCCTCTTGAAAAAAGTGATGAAAAAAGAAATCTGTTTCTTAATCACTTCTCGAGATACTCAATTTTAATGTTATTTTTTCAAACAAAGAAACACAAGTCTAAAAAAATATAATACATAACTACCGGTTTAATTATCAAAAAATAATAACAATAATAATTTTTATAATTTAAAAATAAGTGGTTAAATATTTTTCATACCAGATAATTTAAGATTGGATTTGTTCTTTGTGTTTACTACATTGAGGAAGCAAAATGATTTAAATTAGTAATTGCTTATAAAATTTTATCATTTATTAAATAAAAGATTACTCCATAGTTACCTCATGGAATGCAATTTATTCCTTCCTCGTAATTGCTTAAAAATAAATTACAAAGTGTATTTTCAGTTATTTGATGAGAGGTATTATTTTTATAAGCATTTCAATTATAAAATTAAAAAAAACAGAAATTTCCATTATAAATTGGAAATTAATAATATCTTGATCTCATGATTTATGATATACTCAATATACTCAATGAATTCTTTTCAACGACAATATTCTAATAACCAATTTCTGACTTATCAATTGGAAATAAATGTATAACTACTAACAATTAACTTAATATCTATTGAAATTATAATACAATAAAAAAATCCGTAATTTAGTTTTAAATCTCAAGAAGGAAGATTAAAACTGTATTGCATTAATTTGAATGAATTTTGAATTTACTCCATGAAATTACACAAAGTTACAGGAAACCCAATTTAATTTCATAGATATAAAAGTTCTTTTACAAACATTTTATGCAAGTTTTGCTTAACTGTAGCAATGTAAAAGTTTGCTATTGTAGGTTGATTCAACCAGGACCAACAATTTAATTTGGATTCTTTATTAGTACAAACACTTAATATTACGGTAGAAGTCATGACCATTGGCATTTGAACAGAACATACAGTAAAAATTTGATAACTACCACAGCAGTTTTATTATGAAGAAGAACGCCATTAATAAACATTTGCCTTAAATCATGTGAAAATTATATTTAAATAAAATTTTATTTTTAAATAATGAACTTTCTGTTCATTTTGCTTCAAATTTTTTAATTTTTTAAAATTCTAACTATTTTTTGCATTTATTTAATTGAAACTAATTATGTATAGTAGCATTTTGATTATTACTTGATCCTTGAACCATTTCGAAACGTGAGATCATAAAATAATTTAATAACATAACATGTATTTGAAGCATTTTTTCACTTTAAAATAATCAACATTTTTTTTTAATACTGTCACGACATGAAACAATACTGTCGTGACATTGTATTAATATATTATGTTAACCCAGCGTGTTACTACAAACTAAAAAAAAATGACATTTCAATTAATAATCCCATGCAAAGCGCATTAATAAGAAACCTCCACTGCAACGATACCTATTTATATAAATAATATTATAAAACTTTGCCTGATACACTTAATATTCATCATTAATATTTTTTAAACTGTCTGATCTGGAATAATATAATAAATCTCTCTCTCTCTCTGTTTTATATTTAAACATTATACCGAAATTCCTGAAATATTTTCCTTACTTGATTGATAAATATGAAATATATTAAACAAAATTAACCATAAAATCAATACCATTGTTTTCTAAAGTGAAATAAAATATAAAATTTTTAATGTAAATAAAATTGTAAAACACTAATATTCACTCAATTCTACTTGTTTCAGATTAATTGTGATTTTAATTTTAATAAGTTTTACATATATATAAAAAAGGAATATTATGGAAATCATATTTTAAAAATTCAAGTTATTTGCTTAATTCTCAATTGCTTTTATTATGTGGATATTTTTAAAGTTTCACTAGTATATCAATTAATATCGAATCCAAATAACTCTTAACATATATAAATTTTTTACTTCAGCATTTTTTCCTTGCTTTCAAAAATTAAGAAGTAGAAAAAAATAATTTCTGTTTTTTGCACATTCTTAAAAACAACTATTGTAAACTGTAGTGCATAGCGATATCTAGTTTCAACAAGTCAAAAATAAAAAATTAAATAAATAAAATATGAAAAAAATAAATGTACTCAACTTTTTTTCTGTTATATTATTTTTTTCTGACTTTAGTTTTTATCGACCCACTTGTTTGTAATTAAGCTTCTGGAATCCATTAATCACAACTTCTTACCTTCTTAAAAAAAACACGATAAGAAATCAGTGAACTTTTTTTTAGATGATAAAATATTTTGTACTTTACACGCAATGTTACCTAAACTTGATTGGTTAAGATTTATTTTAGAAAATTGATCATTGTTTAAAAAATAATAAATGGTTAAGTAAGTCATTCTTCTTTATGTGCGTAAAAATATCGATATATATCTATATATGTATACATTCTCTGTTTTAATGTGTTTGTCATTAACATCTTTATGCCGATATTGTTTAAATAAATAATAATAACATTTGTTTCCTAAATTTAATACCATTGCGAAACAAACTATAGAGAATATTTTAAACATATTTATAACAAAATTTTTGGTAAACTCGTAGATCTAGCTCAAATTTTTGTGAAATAATTTATTAGAAGTTAAAAATATTCTTTTTATAATTTTTATAGTGCTTGAGATAAAATTATAAATAAAGAACTTTAATCTTAATATATGGAATCTAAAAAATTACCATTTTATCAAAATAGATTTTTCAAAATTTATATTAATATTTAGAATAAATGTACCTAATCTACTTTCCACCTTTCTTCTTTCAACCTTCTTTCAACTTCACAACTGATAGAAGTTTAGCAAATAACTAAACTAATTTTTAAAAATTGTAATGTTATACATACATGCATATATATATATATATATATATATATATATATATATATATATATATATATATATATATATATATATATATATATATATATATATATATATATATATATATATATGGTTTACTTCTTTGATCTACAAGGGTAGAATTTGATCCCCGTGTACCAACTTCTATTTTTATTAATGAGTGAATATTGTTATTATGGAGCTGAAATCACAATAACTTTGAGAGAAAATAATTATTTTTCACTGTATCAAGTACTAAATTCTTATATAAAATCTTACGAACGAAAATAAAACCTAACAGTTGTAGGTCAAAAAAATAATAAACTCGGATTTGAATTAAGAGTATAAATTGTCGAATAGTTGTTTAAATTGTCAAGAAAGCTGAAAAAACTTTTCTTTACACATTATAAAACGATTTACCAGTTGTTAAATATAACATACTTAATGTTTTAAAAGAAAACAAATTTTCTAAGTATATACTTACTCAATAATTTTCTAAATAAGAAGTTGCACATTTTTTAGGTATTAGGTATTTATTCTAGGTATTGTATTATTTTTATTAGGTATTTATTAAGGTATTAAACTATTTATTCTATATCTAAAAATCTATATCTTTGTGACATTCTGCCTTTTTGACATAAGGGATTTTTGGGTTAATTTATCTGTGTAGTTTATTTTATGTAAATGAAAAGTTGTTCTTTTAATAATATAAATAAGAAATAACTTTTATCCAACTCATGAGTAGAATTATGTTATCAATGTAAAAATTATGGATAGTTATTAGTGTACTCCTACGTAGGAATACACTGATAGCTATTTATATTTACACCCATAATATACCCTTTTTATGTTTTTTTCTTTTCTTCTAAATGGTAAATATTTTTTCAGACTTATTATAAAAAGTTTTTTTTCTTAATTATAAATTTATTGTTTATATTCTGTTTTTTTATTTTTAGAAAGTTTAAGAACAGAGTGAAAATCTTCATAAAGTGGAGAAATTTGTTACAGAGTACTAATTCGGAAGAAATAAAAAAAAAACCTTGTAAATTGAAAATGATAAAAATTTAAAAAAATTTATTTTTAACAATAAAAAAAATCTAGTTACTTTTTTATTTTGGGTATCATCATAATTAAATAATGTTACTTCCATTAATATTTGAAATGTTCACTTATAAGAATTAATTCAACAAAAATCATATATAAATAATGAAAAATAATAATATTTGTACTTAGTTCTCATTTTTATAACATCTTGCTTTGTGGAGTTAATTGATTTGGCAAATAAAATATAAATTTAATATACAAAGAAAATATATGTGTATGTGTGCTAGTGATATAAAAAGAAATTTATCCACGACTGAAAAATAAATAATTAATTGAAAATAAATCAGAAATGCTGAATTAGAATAAATCAAAAGTAAACATTTGATATTTTAATTCTAAATTAATAATATTCTACCCTGATACATATTTACAGTGAAAACAAATTCGGTGGATTCAATTGGTAACGCTTAACAAGCTGTAAAATTCATGAAGTTTTAGTTTCCAAATAGTCATGTTAAATGTCAATTCTACTATTACTAATATAATGTTTTGTTTATGCAATATATCATGAAGCAACATCACGCAAGAATGATACAGAAAATTCATTTCAAGGCTTGCAATATTTAAGAAATTTTGACTGTGATTTTTTTAAAAATTTCAACACTTATTATGCGAGAGATTTCATTTTCACAAAAATTGTTAGAAGCGTAATATAGAGCAGCTTACTTATGAAATCCATATATTTTTCTTAAATGAAATTATATTAAACATATAAAAATTAATTACAGTAAAAAGCATTAATTTGAATAAAAAAATCAGATTTGTGTGCTTTATAAGACGTTTGAATATAATTGTATTTGTTACAAGAGTGGCATTCTTTACTAGAATGGTAAACAAAGTCGGTCTTAAATTTTATTGTGTATTTAATGAGTTATTTTTGAATGGCTGATTTAAAACTGCACCATAAAAGCAATTCGTGGCATCCATAAA
Source organism: Latrodectus hesperus (assembly GCA_037975125.1). Classification (NCBI taxonomy): domain Eukaryota; kingdom Metazoa; phylum Arthropoda; class Arachnida; order Araneae; family Theridiidae; genus Latrodectus; species Latrodectus hesperus. The sequence goes on from CM075856.1 coordinate 48,141,880, forward strand.
AACATAAATATGATTGATCTTGTTTTATTTAAATATTTATTTAACAATTTATTGTTAAGCTATAGTATCACATCATTATATTAATATATTATTGACAATTGATTAACTGATTCTAATTCTTAAGCTATTCACATAAATTATAGACAAGGAATATGCTAATAATCAGGTGAAAATTTAGTGAAAAACGTATTTTAAATTACATAAAGTTGTCAATTGCATTTTCAAAATCTTATTATATAAAAATTCAAAAATTGATAGGTCAATTCAAAAATACTTCCGAAATTCTAGCTTCATTCATTCTTTCATTGTCGTGTGCCAGCTAGGTTGGCAACATGGGGTGCGCTGCTCCACTTTTTCTACTGAACCATATTTTGGTGTGAAGTCCGACTTCCTCAGTACGCACATGCTATAGGGACCCGTTTATAGGGTAGGCAACCCTTCACACCTCATTCATACTAGGAAAGAACAAAGACAGGATAGATAGAGAGAGAAAGTATATCCATGCCCGAATCGGGATTCAAACCCAGGACCTCCTTATCCGTAGTCAGGCACGCTGACCACTACACAAGTTGGTCGGCAAATCTAGCTTAAACAAGTAATATAATTCTAAAAATGTGAAATTATAAGCAAATCTTTTGTGTTTACTTAAATACCAGTTTTCTTCAAAGTATGTTTTCCTTTATCTTGAGGATTATGTATAAATGAATTTTACATATTATCTTCACCTAATTCCGAAAAAACAATATGGCTTCAGAAACAACTTATCAACTGTTAAACAACTCATGAGAATTACTGAGATTATAGGTCAAAATATTCATCGCAATGTGTATACAGCTATGGTCATGCTCGACGTAGCAAAAGCTTTCGATAGAGTATGGCACGAAGGCCTACTATACAAACTCATAAAACTCAACATAAACACTGATATAATTTTACTCATCACCTCAAATCTCACTCATCGCTTCTTCCATATTAAATAAAATAATGAAAACTCTATTACACTGAACATTAATGCTGGAGTCCTCCAAGTTAGCATCCTGGGCCCAATCTTATACCTATTTTTTACCCATGACTTCCCCGGTTTGGACAATAACTCAATTCGAATTGCTTTCTACGCAGATGACACTGCTATTATAGCTGATTCTATGAGGCCGAATAACGCTATTCATAAACTTCAAAATGCGTTTAACATCGAAAACTGGTGCAGTAAACAGAGAATAAATATAAATGCTGATAAATCGCAACTTATAGTATTTAAAAAGAGAAATAAAATAAAATGACTTCTACATAATGAACTCTATCTATTCGATAAAATCATTCCGGAAGTGAAAACCATTAAATATCATGGATTAACATATACTACTCAACTTTCATGGACTGCACATATCAATAACGTTATTAAAAAAGCCAATCAAGCTTATGGATGCCTATTCAACTTAATTGCGAAAAAACTCAAATTTAACACTAAAATTCAAGAGACTGCTCACCTTACAATGTTAAGACCCATCATCACCTATGCTTCACCTGTGTGGAATACTACTATGCCAAGAGACAAACACAAACTTAGAGTGTATCAAAATAAAATTCTTAGAAAAATTACGAAGGCGCCCTACTATATTCGCAATAAAAACATTTCAAAAGATCTGAAAATTATTGATATTCTAGAGCATATTGCTAACCTAAATAAAAAATTCTACGATAAAGGAATTAACTACACAGAGGGCGCATTTAATCAAGTTTTTTACTATGAGTATATCATAGAAGGTTATAAATATAGGCCAATCGCCAGACATTATTTATATGAATTTACAAGGGTTACTCTAAAATTTTTGAGATACGCACAGACGAGAATTTACAAAATAAAAATAACGGTTTAATTTTAAAGTAAAAAATATTTTAACACAGAAGACGATTTTTTACTGACTTACTTCAACTTGTTTAGCGTGGAACAAATTTTAAACAGAAGAGAAAATGGAGTTGACGCGAGAACATATTCCCGCTATGATTTTCTGCGATTTCAAAGCAGGATTAAATCAAGAAGAATGTATTCAACGGTTGCAATTAGCATTTGGTGATGAATCTCCAGCTCGTGCTACTGTATTCAGATGGTTTAGAGAATTTAGAAGAGGTCGCAATTTTCTTCAGGGTGAAAAACACACAGGAAGGTCGTCGTCCGCAAAAATCCCGGATAATGTGTCTGCCATACGAAAAATGTTAATGGATGATAATCGCTGTACCTATCAAATGATACAGAAGGAACTTAACATTGGATCCGCAGCCATACACAAAATCATTCATGAAGAATTACGTATGAAAAAAGTAGTTTGCCGTTGGTTTTCCCATAATCTAACTGAGCATCGAAAAGATGAGCGTGTCAGAATCAGTAAAGAAACTCTTAATATGCTGAATGATGGTGGCCACCGCATCATTTCTAAAATTGTAACAGGTGATGAAATGTTCATACCGTTTATTGACGTTCCAACATGTCAAGAAAGCAAAGTATGGGTCCTTGAAGATGATCCCACGCCGACAATGGGGAAAAAACAAAGCGCACTGAAAAAGTGATGTATGTTATTTTCTTCAGAAGTACGGGATTGGTCAAAGCCATCAAGTTGGAACGACAGAAGACAGTAACAGCAAACTGGTATATCACTAAATGCCTTCCAGAAATTCTACAAGAACTGAATGTTAGGGGACTTATGCTTCTCCATGACAATGCATCTTCACATACAGCCAGATTAACAGTTGAGATTCTTAAACAAAAACAAATTAAAGTTATCAAAAATCCGCTATATTCACCTGATCTACCTATGTGTGACTTTTGGTTATTCTTTAATCTAAGAAAGAACTTACGTGGACGTCGTTTTCATTCAGAAGAAGAGATTGATGTGGATATAAATGCATTTTTTTCATCTATTCGAAGAAATGAATGGCTTGAAGCATTCAATCTGTGGAAAATTCGATTACAAAAGTGCATTGATGCTGGAGGAGACAACTTTGAACACACCTAAAATTTTGTAAGTATAACTTTAACAACCTAGTTGTATCTCAAAAATTTCAGAGTGACCCTCGTATTTAATATAATTTTTGTATATAGAGTAAATAGCCTTACTTAACCTCATATTACTCTTCATTTATTCAGGATTATTTCTTATTTTTTCTATTTTCCCTGTATATAACAATTTTATTTCAACTTTATTATTTCCTCTATTCTCAAGTAGAATAAAAATTTTCAACTCATTGCTCTGCCCCTCAGCTCTCTGCTGATTGGCTCTCACCGCCAAGACTCGATTCTTCACGCTTTAAGACTAGCGTTCCCTGTCAGTACCGCAATGTCTTCCTTCAAGGACTTATCACAGATGAAGAAGTAAAGGCCTACTCCGCAGGCCGACACTTCTTAAAGGAAAATAGATGCAAGATGAATTTTACATTTCATTATTAAGAAGATTCATTTGACTGAGATAGGCACATCCCATCTAGTTTAATATTTGAATACAGTTACAAATAACCATTTTGTGTATCTATTAATGCATATGAAAAGTTTTTAAGCAGGATGTTATGTACTTTTCAAAGCAAAAAAGATGCTACATCAAGATATCATAAATATAACATCACATTTTTATTATTCATTAATCAATGCTCTCGATGTTTTCTGAAAATAAAAAAATCAATATCGCTGTGCTTTGAGGAAGATCATTAATACCTAAAAATTTCATTAAAATGAAACATTACTCGACAGGATAATATTCACGGTATTTTAATAACATGTCAGAAAATTTATTGGAAGACACTGAAATAAGTTTTAAAATTTTTACTGTAAAATATTTCCCCTTCCTCAAATGGCATGAACAATTCGAAGAAGAAAGAAATCATCTTTTACAACTATTGGTAGTAGATTTCTTCAAAAGAAAAGTTGGTTGACTAAAACATCTTAGCCGACGCTAATAAAATATTCATGTATATAAATCTGCTTAAAAATATTTAACAATATATTTTATTGGCAGAATTTTATAGCATGGATCACAAATATTTATAAAAATAAATACCTTTCAGCGTTCGTGAGATTAATTCCTTTTTAATTATTATAAAAATTATTTATAATAATACTACAGATAACTTATGTATTAACATATTTTGCTAATTAATGTAAGTAAATATATGGTTACAATATTTCTTTGCAGTTAATATAAGATCAATATTTGTGTGTTGTTATTATAAGGGAAATCATATTCTGCTGTATTTTAAAAATAATTTTAGTTTTCCTTCACAAATTCAATCGTAAATGTGAGCTTTTTCTGCATACATCATGCACTAAATTTGTAACTTAACAGTGAGATATGCGCTCATTTAAAAAGTGCTTTAATAACGTTAATACATACACACTTGCTATATATAATAATTCATTAATAAATAAATTTGAAAAATATATAGTCTTATTGAGTTTTAGTATAGTTTAATTATATTTGAAGATATTTTCTGCAAGGTAAAGTGGATAAAGAAATCTTACATACTTAAGGCAACAAAGTTTTCTTTATTTTTACATTCTAAATGTGTGAAATAATGGGCAGTATAAATTAGTTTTATTTCTCTAAGCCAAAAAAGCCAGTAAGATTAAAAAAACATGAAATAATTTAGAGTTTATTATAATTAAAATTTCTGATATTAGAAATTTTAGTACAAATATGTGTATGAAAATTAAGATTTCTGTATATTCACTTACCAGAGAGATATTTACGTAATGTAATCTTTTGGTTTATCACTTTCTAGTTAAGTACATTTTCTGTTAAAGGAAATTCATTTAATTATAAGAAGAGAAAAATCATTTTGTGAGTGTAAAATGTAAATAAAGAGGAAAAAAATTTAATTGTAATCTCTAAAAGACTTAGTTATATTTCTCAAACTAGTCTTTTAAAACTAAATACTTTTTCTAGTATATAATGTTTCTCTCTGAGAAAAATATTTATGTTAAATTGTTACAACTTCCTTAGACTTAATTTTTTAAAAATTTATATTATTTTATATTAGATTATTGGGAATCATCATAAGCTTTATACATTGTTAGATTTACACCTGTTAAAAAAGCATAAATAAACATCCTTAAATGTATAATTTGAATGATCTTCACTGTATACCAGGAAAATATATGGGAATTCGAAAAGAGAGAAATATCATAAATTTATTAATTTCTTTTAAATATATTGTAGTTAAGTCGACAAATTGAATATATAATATTATTGTAGTAATGATCCTATGTAACTGATATTAGTTGATGAAGTGAGATTTCTCAACATTTAGGTCATAGTAGTCTTACTTTACCTGAGTATATTGCCGAAATGTGGAATTGTTAAGTTCAAATAAAAGAAAATTTCTAAATTAATGATCAAATGTGTTTAATCATTGGCCTATAGATAAGTTTGTTATTTCTTCTGTTTTTATAATTTGGTTTTTGATGTTTTTGCAAAAAAAATATTTTCGTGATACTTTCTAAACTGTCTGATATTGAAAGTGCAAAACCAAGAAGGAGATTAAAATCATGCAAATATCGTGGTAGACGCAGCTTACCGAATTTTTTTTTTTACCTCAATAATTATTCAATTATAATTTTGGCCCTAATAGTCCTATCATATTGAAATTAATTTTAGATTAGAGTGGACATTCTAACGTTTATAAAATGTTTGCATTATTACTGTTTGAGTAATAGTTAATTTTTCTTTAAATTTTTAAATATTATTTTTGAAATTTCTGTGTTATTTTATGCATTTCGTGTGTCCCTTTTATTTTAATGGTGCCATAACTTTTTAATTTTTTAATCATTCCCCTCCAATATTTCTATATTTGCAAGGAGCAAACTCGTGTGACTTAAAATTTGAATCACAGTTAAAAAATAATTATTAGTTAATGAAATGTGGTATAATTAGTGTGATAACAAATTGTTTTTTTCGTATTTTTATACTTATGGTTCTTTATTCTGCACGTATGTATATTCATTGAAGTAATATTTCATGCATCCCACCATCCCCTGTTCAATTTCGTCTTAACCCTTTGGGTACCAATTTCCCACACCCAATTAACTGAATTAGTTTAATATTAATCAGCGTTTTCCTTGGCTTCTAACTGTAACAGTGACGTGGGACTACAGTCTCAATTTCTAATTATTAAATGTACTTCTACCCTAGGAGTCATTTAATCTTTATTATAAAATTTTTTCTAAGCCTAATGATTTATTTTTAGTTTAGCTTTTTCGAGGCACTAACTATAAGCTTAAATCCAGGACTTAAAAATTTTCCATCATTCTCTTTCGAAATTTAATGTTTTGGTTATATATATTTTGCTAGACTTAAATTTGGGGACTTTAAGAAATTTTTCTTTTATCAGCTGTTTCCTTTTTTTTATTGGTTGTTCTACTTAATTTTAATTTTTCCGCCTTCTTCACTAAGCCTTTAAAGTCTTTTAAAGTCAAAATCTAAATTATAAGGACAATAATATTAATAAATAATCTAAATTTACTTTATTTTATTTTAATACATAATTTCAAATATATCTTAATTAACCTAATATCCAATGCAAAGAATAGTATTGCAGTTAAAATGCATAGCATCGGTAGGATGAATGATCATAGGACCATATTAAATAAAATAAAAATTATTAAAATAGTTTAATAAGGCAGATACTATTATTTAGCACAAAGTAATCATTTCCTCCACCATCTTCATTCTTCTATGTTTGAAAATTTTCAACTATCTTAATTCTAAATTATGGCCATTCCACTATAGCAGTCTCATAACTCGCGTTCCAACTGCCTTAGAGACCTGGGATTTGAATTGGTTAAGCTCCCATGATCTAATTAGTTTATAACCTCTTTTTTACAAAAAATCTGGACTGTCTTCCAAGTTTCCTTCCATTCTCATTCTAACAAAAGAAACTACTGAACACTAGAGCCGATAGCTAAATAATTATATAAATTTTAAATTAGTTTAAAACTCATTTAAATTGCACATAGCTCTCTTTGCAACTGTACGATCTTAACTAAACCATCGAATTTGCGTTTAACTCTACCAAATATTTCTTAAAGGGGTTCTTTTTCATAAATGTTTTAGAATTTTTAAGTTTTTAAAAATTTATAACCATGGTTTGACTGTCAGGCTCTGTATCCAGATTGCATCAACTGCCACATTGCCAATAAAAAAGGAGTGAATTATCCATCAAACCATGAAGCCTACTTCGCAATTTGTCTTATCTATAGGTCTCTGCTTAGTTAAAACAACAACTAGTTATGCCAGGCAACGCTTACTTATCCTGCAACAATGTCCCACAAATATCTAGCCTTCAACCACAAGAGAGCAGCAGCAGGAACACAACAAAGAAAATCCAAATATTCCTTATGAGATCAAGTGCCCGAACTGACTTATTGTAAATGATTGCCTTTAGTCTAAATGTAGAAGTCTATGTGGTACAAGTACCACATATAAACATAGATAATCAGATCTCTGCAACTGGAAATACTGGCTCTCGGGTAATGGAAAGCAGGAGTAATCATCACAGTTAATATAAGCCCAATCCTAGTTGGACGTACAGAAAATGTGGTAGCAGTTAAAATTATTATCAGTGCTGGCCCACTTACAATTAATTCTGTATATAGCACACCACCAAATTACAGACATATTATGAGAGAGTCTGATTAAGTGAGAATCAGTGAAGCATTGCAGGATATTGGTAGCTTCCTACTCAATTTAAGAAAGGAAAATATCATTATCGGGGTAGACCTTAATGCCCACCACATCATGCGGGGATATAAAGACAATGACCAAAGTTTGGATTACCTAATTGGTATTAATTTACATCTGCTCAATAAAATGGATGATTCACAAACTTTTAGAACCTCAACCAGTAAAGAAAAGGCCGGATGTGACTTTCATTCGTAATGTTTACATAGCAACAGAAAGTACATGGGAGGTCCTGGACACTGAAACGCTTAGTGACCATAAATATATCCAAATTACACTGACAACACCACCGGATATGACGTAAATTACCAGATTCAAGACAAAATACTGAAATCATCAAAAGTTCACAAAAAATCTACATACACACGTAAGCAATATACTATAACTGTTAGAAGATAGTCAAACAACTGGTCAACTTGACAATGCAGCCACTATCATGCAAAGACAACTGAGTGTTGTCGACTTTCCTACGAGAAAACGAAGTCGCGCAATAATCTAATGCCAAATTGGTGGACGCAGTCTTTTGGTGTTACGAAAAAATAATTTAATGGAATTGATTACAAAAAGCTAAAGGTGTCATATAGTAAATATGTAGGAAGAGTTAAGCTTGCATGCCGACAGAGAACTATGCACTTTAGCAATAAATCCTTACTGAAAAATTTATAGTGCCACCTTTAGTAAATCCTCTCCATCAACAGCACCATTCTGCATTAGTTTGCAAGAGAGTAACGCTATTAGCATCTCCAGCAGAATCTTAGAAGAGCTGTTTCCACACAACCTATCACTTGGTTTCAGAGATCTCGCACCAATGTCAATTACGATCCAGACTCTAGCAAGGCAGAGATAGAGCTATCCACTCATTCCCTAATGAACAATCACCAGATTTTGAAGTAATGGACAGCATTAATTTTAAAACAATTCACCATATTTATAAAGAGCTTCTCAGTATCCTAATAAAAATGCTGAAATTTGTGCCACTTCCCAAAGTGCTTCAAAATTATCTCTTCCCTAAGGTAGGAAAAGACAGGCTGCAAATAAATTCACATAGGCCAATCCCCCTCCTAACAACGATACGCAAATTACTCCAGAAGATTGAGACTACAAGACTGACTTTCCTTTTAGAGAGCCATGGTTTTCCTCAACAAAATCACTTTGATTTTTCTCAAGGAAGGTCAGTGGACGATGCTCTCCTACACTTGAAACAGCATATCCAGATTGCAAAAGCCTAGACAAAACATTACACAATAATCTCTCTGAATTTAAAGAAGATTTCAACTTTGCACCACATCTATCTATGAAGCAAGCATTCGAAAGTAAAGGATGCTCAGAAACCATGGAAAACATTTTCATCAGCAGCTTGGAAGATCTAGATTGTCATCAACACTAATATGGACATTGTGAAGAAGACACACGTCTTTGGATGCCCACAAAGCTCCTGCAGTGGACCAATCATTTGGAATCTGCTTTCTGATGAACCGATACAATTTGACTGGACCACAATTTGAAGAGAAATTAATCCTAAAGCAACAATTTTCCTTCAGGCCTTTGGTGATGACTTTACTTTCGTATTGTCAGCTGACAGTGAAAGGAAGCTTAAACGCGTCGCAACTGAATTTCTTCAGATTTGTAGCAACTGGACCCATAAATATAACCTGGAAATTTTAATAAAAAATCAAATTACTTCCTATTGACGAGAACGCAATGCGGACCGCAGATATTTCCAAATAAAGATAAAGAAAAGTAAGAATATTAAACTTCTGGATGTATTCCTGGATGAAAAGTTGAATTAGTCTTATATATCAAACAGCAGGGTGCCAAAGTCTTTTGCATCCACCAGTAGCTACTTATAATAGCTGGCTCAATATGGGGACCTCAACATATTTTGAGCTGATACACCTAACTATGTAGTATCAAATTCATACAAAATGCATTAATTATTAATTAATCATTATTAACTCACATTAATAAGTAACAAATGCAAGTATAAGTATCTATACTGATTTATCATTTTCTCTCATTCCCTTTTGTACTTTCTTTTACATTACTTCTAGTATGTATGCATTTTGATATGAATTTTATATACCTGGCTTACCACATCCTGCCATGTACTTTGTCTGATACCTAATTTGAATGTTTCTTACGTATCTACATTTTAACTCTAAATTGCAATCCAATTTCTTAGTTAGTATATTTTACAAACCATCTTTACAGTGTAAAAATAGTAATTTCATTTGTGTCCATATGATTGCAAACATAATTGTATTGGTTTGTATGTATTGTGTACTTCCTACCTCATTGGCGGTATTTTCTTTTCTCTCCAGCGAGTCCATCATATCTGGTAAAACCCTTTAAGGGTTATGTAAGGGGATCTCTACTGGCATTTACTTTACAGCTTAACGTTACGTGGAGGATGTGCTGTGGTAGGAGAAATTCCCCTTCCTTTAGGGGGTGGAAAATGTACTTAATCAGCAGGATGATACCAAACCGAACATAGTCGCAACAGATAAGTACCCTGCAAGGTGAACAGCTGGTTCCTAGGCCCCTTTGCTTGTCAGATTTCTTTGCATTCAAACACATTTAGGATATGGCTGGACAGCATTTACAGACCCTTTCGCTACCTCCTTCAGAAGACGCACTTTGACAAATGGTTGTTAAGGAATGTAAAGACATTCCTCAGGACGCTAGTAATACTCTTACTGATTCTGTGCCTAAACGTATTGCTTTGGATATCACTGTCTACGGTGTTCCTAAAACCTACTGACCTTATTTTTTTCGCGCTCTGTATTATGCATACCATTTCGTAATACGCATCACTTATTGTTGTCTCTCTATGCCGATTTTCGTCACTTTTTGACAACTCTTTCTTGGTCTTGCATTGGAAGTGTCGGGCAATGTGTTATTATTTCTATGTATTTGGCACTCTTAAAATAATTGAAGTATGTAATGTATTTTTATTAATTTGGTATAATGATCTTTCAAATTAGTATAGAACAATAATAATTTCGGATTTTTCATTTTTATTGGAAATTTTATGTCATTTTTATTTTTATACTTGACTTTAATTTGTATGTTGAGCAAAATGTAAGACTGAATTTGTGTAGAAAGAAATAGAATGAACTATCATTAAAATACAAGATAATCAGGGGGAGGAATTTTATTCCAGTTATTTTAAACAATTAATGAGAATAATACAATGTAATGTTCACATGAGTTGTAAAGATTTGAATCTCAATAAAGTCTTAAATCCATTATTTCAATGAAAATTTTTGCATTGGCTTATCAACTTAAATGATTTCGAAGTGCTATCTCAACGTGATATTTACAATAGAATTTTCTATAAACTATATCTGAAGAATGCACATGAGCTTGTATCACAGAGTATCTAGAGTAAGTCATGATTATGAGACAGACTATCATGTAGCTATGGAGCTAGTATTTATCCATATGCTTGTTTTAGAGATATGTGGATAATTTCAAACTAAAGAAACAACTGTTCAAGGAACTATAAGTAAGGGATTTTGCTGAACTATTACAGAAAACAACATGTTTGTTTTCCAAACGTGAAAAAGAATAAATAGAATGCAGTGAAACAAATGTAAAGACACAAATAATATATTACTGATTAATTAGTAATATGATTTATTATGACAAACGATGTTTAAAAATAATAACCGTTTTAGGTGAGGTTTAGTACATTGCTTGCTATTAGTGCTTTACTCATTTAAAATGAAGTTTCAAATTTAAAAAGAAATTATATGTAGTTAAAATAATGCTTATACGATTACAATTATTCAATCATCTGAATATATTCGAATACAATGTGAATTTACATTGTATTCGTAACAATTCTTGTTACTGAATACAAGAATTATTTTGAAAATACTTTCTGTTTCATCCTATTATGTAATTAGATTGGAGCTTCAAAAATGTAAACAGTTACAATGAAACACAATTTTTTTCTACTTTATACAGTTTATTACAGTTTGTTGCATATTTTATCATGAAAAAATATTAATTGGAAAAAAAAAACATTTAATGATTTGAACTTCATTATTGCTGTTATCGCTGTTATAGACTCGAAAATTTGGGCATTACTACTGATAATTCCCCAAATCACCCTAGTACAATAAAATCAATGTATAGTTAATTTAATCAGTACGTTTAGTTAAACTTGGAACTGTATCCTATTTATTGTTTTATAATATAATGTACATTTATTTCAAAATGCAAAATTTTTTCCTCATTTGTAATTAACTATTCCAAAAGTGAGAGTTTCATATTTTTCTACAATCCAACTACAAGTCTTAAAACTAATTAAAACCCATGGATACAATTTTCTATTCACTTTCTTAAAGTAAACAAAGACAAATTGGACGAAAAGATCTTTTCTCATTTACAAAATTCTTGAAATATTAAATCAGAAAAATATATTACCAGACAATTCATAGGTTAACCCGAAAAACGAAGTAAATATAATTATGATGTGCTTGCTTAGCTCTTTAACACTATGAATAGATTTCGCGTGTTTGTTTGTAATAGATTTCTTTACTCTATTAAACATTCAATTTAATTCGAAAATTTCAGCAGTTCTAAAAAAATTGCAAAGTTTATCTTGAGGCTATAAGAAAACAGCCTGTAGGTTAAATAATTGGTCCATTTAATATAATTTTCTTCTCTTTGAGTTTCTTCCAAATAATCGTTTCATTTTAAAATATACATTTATTGAGAAATATCTTATTTCATTACCTGTTTGATCTTATCCATTTCATTGACTAAAACTTTTAGACTTTCCACACACTAATATGTCTTTCCGGAAATTTCAGTACAATTCCTGTCTAAGATTTTTGATACTAACTTTTTTGTGAAGCAAACAAAAGTAAATAACACAAAAAATTTCCCCATTCCTTAAAAGTAAAACAAAATTTAATTTATTACTACTTTGTTACTAAAACCCAGTTTAAAATATAATAAAATAGATGTAAATCTTAACATAATCTTAAGCTTTTCAATGTCAGTGGACTTTATGTTGAATATAATGCGCTTATGTGATGACACATTGCTTTCAGATATAAATATTTTACACTTAATACAATTTTGAATAAAACGTTTGTTGTATAAAATAAAATATTTCTTGTCTAGTCACTTGGATATAATATAAGTATTGTATTCTGCTAAATATAATATTTTCATGATCAAAGCAAATTAGAATCTTATAATACTCTTGTTTTTTTCTAATAATCTTGTTATTTTGTTTATTTATTGTTAAAAAAATATAGAGAAGATACATATTTTTAAGGATAAAAATCATAATTTATGAATGACGCTAATGAGACATTCGTACTGTTTATACGTCTCATGTGATTTTATAAATTTTAATAGAATATTTTATGAAAAAGTTTAAGATTTCCTGATATCGAGCATTTTTGATTATTTAATATTGTATTTCAATATTTGATTCTTCAGAAAGAAACAAAATAATGTAAAATACAATAAAGTTTACACTACTTAGAAGTCCACTAAAAATCATGTCGAGCATAGTTCAACAAAAAGAAATTATTTCACTCAATGATTAAAGATTTTCCTTCAGAAAGCTATTGTGATTTTTATAGGCTCCTGCAGAGAGAAGATATTAGTTGTCATAAGAAATATTGGAATTAACATTACGTATAGAAGCAACCAACATTCTTCAATGATTTTTGACCACATATCTGACCATTTAATCTTTAATTTAATACACAACGAAATGAAATTAAGCGTTGCTAATTATATGTATTACATTTCTCTTAAATTTGATGTTTGCGGAGTCAACAAACTTCATAAAGAATTATCATTAATTAGTACCTTATCAGAAGCAAATTTCAATGTATCAGCTTATATTAATCTACTTGTTATAAAAGTAACGCGTTTTATGTATTTGAATAAACATTTATATTTAATTTTTTATGTATTAGACGTAGAGTTACATAAAAAAACAAAGATTCAAAATGCAAACTTTTATTTGAATTTCAGTTTGAAATTCCTTTTTCTTCATTTGAGTTAATATACTCATAATTAATATTATTGTAATTCTTCTTAAAGAATAATGTCCATGTTTTATTGGTTAAGTAAAATATGCTGAATAAAATACACAGTTAAACTATTCCAGGGGAACAAAGAATCAAAAAAGGAAAGTGTGAAATAAATTTAGAAATATTTAAGCTGTAATGTATAGTCAAACTGATTTTTTTTTAATCTTCTATATTTAAAATCTTATAATTACCTTTCCATGACATGAAACCTATAGTAAATATTTATGAGTAGAATTGCTTAAATTATTATCTTAAAATTATAAATCTGATATCAGGGATTCTTTTAATATATACTAGCTTTTTCAGATTGTTAATCAGAAACATTTCACATTATTATTTGTATTTTATGCGTTTCTTACTTCATGTATCAGGAGAAAAGTAAATAAATTGAATCTTAGCATTATTCATAGTTTATTGCAACTTTCCTGATAATAATATGACAAACGACTTAGAAAAATATTTCTTAAAATGTTTCTTATTTAAATATTATTTTTTATAAAATATGGGGAAAATTATATTATGATTTATTTATTTTTGACATGTTCCTCAAATTATCCAGTAATTAAATATGAAAACATTTAAAAAATAAAAATAATAAATGATGTTAAACAATTTTTGACTTCTTTTTATCCTCATTTATTTGTAATACTAATTACAAATAAACAACACTTCTGTCGTTTATTTATTTTTGTGTGGCACGCATGAATAAAATATTTTCTTCTTATTTAGGTAAAATACAAATTATTTTCTCTATTTAAACATATATTTAGTAAAGCATTGTATAAGGTAAAATGTTTGTTAAATAATTAAATATTAACTATTTCATTTTGATACTTCCTTGCTAAATGCGTAACTAGGTAACTGTTGTCTTAATCTGAGCTTTAGATTTTGGTATATTTTACAAAATTCTTTTATGTACATGTGAAATTTATATATTACCTATGAAATTTTCCATACTTTAATTACAAAAAATAAAACAATTATGATGCAAAAAATATCAAATAAATTTCTCTTTATAATTCCATTTATTTTGAAAACAATCATAAATATATCACATCTAAGTGTTCAATTGTAAATAATCTTCCACCATGTTATCATCACATGAAGGAAATTTGACACACTTCTCAAGATAATTATTTTATCATACTTCAATATGTTGTTAATTAGGGTATAAATACAATATATTATGACATTAATCTGGAGTAAACAAGTTATATTTGATCACTATGAGGTAATTCACTAAAATCTATCTGAACATTACGTAAATATGGTTCAATTCTTTATTTCATTTAAAGCTAAACATCTCAAAGCTGGTTAAAAATAATTGAAAAAAAATAGTTTTAAGCTTTTAAAATTTTATTTTGATTAGTTTTTTTAATTAAAAAGTAGCGAATTACAAATATTTTTTGAAAGAACTGACAATTTTTTCCGCTTTTTATTTTACTCAAGTAAACATTATCCCACGATATTATTCTACGATATTTTTCTTTACTAATTTAACTTTTATATTTACTGAATATTTTTTGTCATAATTTTTTAAAAATAAGTTACAAATATTTTCAGCTCGCTTTTTGAATACAATGGAGAGAATTTAATACATCCAAAAGCATGTTGATATCATGCAATCCTTAGAGTATCTAAAAAGAAATAGGACATAATATTTACTTAAGTTAGCGTTAACGTTCTTAATCCGAAAAGACTTCGGTTATTTTTGTATTAATTTCAAAACAAGTATTTTTTCCAACTAGTTGGGAATGTTTTTCCAGAACATTAGAAAGGAACATTGTAATTATTCTTAACGTTTTTTAGAAAAAAATATGAATAAATAAAGATGTTTCGTTGAAATAAATCTCCTGTCATCAAAACTTATTGTAAGAAATAATTTGACCAATTAAATTTTTAATAGAATAATGTATAAATTGAAATTTTCTCTATTTGATCAAAACAAATATTTGTATTTTATTTGAATATTTTTACTTGTGGATAAATTTAGAGCCTGTCCTAAACTTATTATGGCTCTTTTTGGTTATTTTTAATGTTATGTTTTTCCATTACATATTTTGTTTCATTAAAAATAAATATTTGGGGTGTTATGAACTTTGAACATAGATGAACTATAAAATTACATGAAATTTATCTTCTGTGTCAGATTTTGTTATGTTGCCTAAATCAGTTCGTGCGTTACATGATGAGACCATAAATTTTATTTGAAGTAAAATTTAAAAGGAAAAATTTGTTAATGGAATTTGTATCTGGAAATATGCAAAATCAATTAACATTCATACTTTGGCTTCTGTGCGGATATTTACATAAATTCAGCAAACAGATAACATATTACTACAGAAAAAAATGCTGGTTAGATATAACGTTAGCATATTTCAATTTATTTCTGAAATTTCTGATAATAATTACATGTAATGCACTTTCTTTAACATTTACTATTAGTTACATTGCGATTATTAAAAAAAGCTTTAATGTAATCTTTTGGCTTCTTTGATGTGGATTTCGCAAATTTTAATAAAACAAGTAAAAATAAGGACTTATAAACTCATAATTTTTGTTGTCATTAATTGTAGTTAATTATAACTTAAATTAATACAGCTATTTAATAAATACTTTACTTAATACCATAGCCACCCAACTTGTCTAGTGGTCAGCGTTCCTTACTGCTGATAGGGAGGTCCTGTGTTCCAATCCCGGCTCGGGCATTGATGTATTTTCTCTCTCTGCCTATCATGTTTGTCCTCTCCTTTTATGAATGGGTTGTGAATGGTTGCTTACCCTATAAACAGGTACCTATGGCATGTGTACTGAAGAAGTCGGACTCCACACCGAAATACGGTTCAGTTGGAAAAATGGAGCAGCGCACCCCATAATGCTAGCCTAGCTAGCACATGACAACCACAACAACTTAATTTCATTAAACTAAAATTTTGTTATTTTAGGAAATATTAAGAATTCTTACTAGCTTCCTTTGTTTTTTTACAATTTTTATTAAAATATTCTTAAAACACAACATGTATTATATATGAAGGAGGAAATAAAATGTATCATAGCTTTTGAATATCATATTGAATTTTTTATCACAAAAGTGACTATATTTTTAAAGTTTTTATGCATTTTTGTGTACTGCATGATAATGAAATTAATTAAAATTGCAGCAAACATTTCGTTATGTCAAATTATTTCAAATATTCATCTATTTATAATATATAATTGAACAAAGTTAAAAATATTTTGTACTTTAATTACAATTTCTGTTTCTTTAAAAGAAATATTGTGCAATGATGCTGAAATAAGCTTTATAATAAGTTTTAGAGAAATTAAAATAATCTTTAGAAGCTGATAACCCCAAGCGTATATTGTATATTAATTGAATGTTATTTCTACTTTTTATATCTATTAAGAAAAAATTTATTTATTTTGATTTAATATTCCAAGATACATTTTAAAATACTCATTGTCTTTAGAAAAAGGATTTCATTAAATAATTTATTAACTAACTAATTTATTAATATCTATGTTATGTTATTTTAAAATTTTCTTTTATTGAGAAAGAATTGTTAACAGTCTGAATTAATATATTTATTTATTAATTTTGGTATTTATAATTTTGATATCCAGGGACTTAGTAGTTGCATTTTGTGGGCCCAAGACACAAGTCCGAGGTTCAATCCTCAGGCTGAGACACGGTGACTCAACGTTTCATCCCTTCAGTGGGTTGATAAACTGAGTACCAATCATGCTTAGCAAGTAAACATTGGTGGTTTCACATTAGGCTGACTACCTAACTAGAATATATGCTTGTCACATCAAGGTCTTCGGTTAGGCAAACAGATATGAGTATTGCAAGCATGTAGGCTGTCATGCCATAAGTTTTAGGTTTATTTATAATATTTAGAAAACTATTTGATTCTACTAAGAGAATTCTGTAGTAATGAAATGCTATATCGGAGAAAAATACACAATTTTGCTTACAAATTTTATTTGCATTTTTGATATAGACCTAAACAATGTATTTATATGCAGGTGAAAAACACTTCTAATTTATAGTAAAACGTAAAAAAAATTCATAAAAACTAAAATCTTCGATGTCTTTAAGTGCTTTTAGAATGATAATAGCACTTCATTTTGTTGTATGATAGAAAATATTTAGCCTTGATAGTTATATTTAAGTAATAAAAATCACGTCTTTTTGCAAACTTTCAGATTTCGTAACACACTGGAAGGGACATTCTTCATCACAAACGAAACTACTTTCTCCTCTCTCTCAGAAAGAACAAGTTACATCAGGAGTCTTAATCACTTAAGTTGTCTCGAATCCAAACAAAGGGTTAATTTTTTTAGCATGTTTCAGCAAATGTGTTTCAAGACTTGTGATTCATTAAATAATCTGTTATTTAATTGGAATTACTCGATAAATACTTGGCGTTTCTCATTTGCATTTAAGTAACTCAGTGAATAGCATGCATCTCATTGAAACAATTCATTCTGCACTTTCTTTGCTCTGAAAATGAATAAACATTTAAACTTTGACTTAGCAAATTTCTGAAAGAAAAGACAGTATAGAAATAAACAATGATAATAGTTTTTTATAAATTTATGCAAATATATTTACCAATATAAATTTATACACTATATATGAGTGTGAATTAATGTGGTGTGTATTTTGATGCATTATTATATTTCCAATTTACTTAATAAGAATATTTTACTTGAACATGTATTTTGAGTTTATTAATATCAAATGATCAATTTTCTTTATTATGGTCGCCTTAATTTGTAGATTTCATTTTTTAGATGAAACAAATACGATATAATTATTGAGAAGCAACTCGTAAATTCTTCCTTCAAAATCCAAAACAATGATCAAAAATATTTATTTCATACAATTTCATTTGATTAAAAATAAGGTGTATAATTTGTTTGTCAAGGTTGGAGATTAATTTAGCTTAAAAGAAAGTAAAATTATTCATGAATATATATTTATGTATTCTTTTTGACCATAATTTCTGGCTATATGTAAAAGAAATTTCGATATAGAATCTAAGATATGATTAACAGTAAAATTGGTTTACATGAATTAAAAACTTTAGCTAATAGGATGATAAATATTTCGTGCATTACTTCTGGATTAAATAATGATTTTAAATAGATGAATCCTTTCTATATTTCCATGGAATTATGTGCTTTATATTTTTTTACACATATTGATATTTTTTATTTCTCTTAATTTCATGAAAATTAATACATTAAGAGTTTCATTTATATTTTCTTAATAGCAGATAAAAAATGGCAAAATTTTCTTTCTGGAATCAATTAAACCTGTAGAATGATAAGATGTATTTATAAAACGGAAATAAGTAAAATTATTTTTATATTTAAATAAAAATTTAGAAATTAATATGCTATTAGAATATTTATTTGCAAAAATCAAGTATTTTTTTATAAATTGTCTCAAAGAGAAGTCAATTTTATAAACTTCTCTTTATATGGCTTGAAATAATTTTCGAAATCATGTAAATATATTTATAAATAAGCCTGATTAATTTAATTTTATAAATACGAGTTTTGTTTCATTTCGAACAAAAACATATTTTATAAAATTCTAAATTTTGACTTATTTTACATTTAATAAATAGTTTAAAGTTACTAAATTTGTACTTCAGCTTTTCAAAGACGCCTGGAAATTTTATCTTGCAGTGCAAGTAAACTCGATTCTCTGTACTGAATTCCTAAGAAGATAATATATTTTCTTTTATTTACTTCGAGCTAAGCTTTGACTTCTTTATGTTTATTTCTTCATTTTTTATTTTCTACCTTCAAGAGCAGTTTTATTTGTTTATTTAAAGTTATATTTAAGAATATTTTATTTTTGTCAACAAATGAATTTTTTTAGTATACAATTTTGAAACTTTGCAAATTCATTACATTTATGATTTATTTTGAAAGCTCAAGACATTATGCTATAAAGAAAATGATTAGATTATGAAATACAAGTTTTTAAATATCTAAAGCATATTAATTAGTATAGGCCATCATTGAACTAATTAGTCAGTATAGTTCACATTAGGGATAAGAAATATATTTCACAAAAAGAAATATATTCAAATGTTTTTTGAAGTATGTTTGCCTGATCATTTATCAAATAAATTACTTTATTTCTAGTTAGTCTGTGATAATTGTACACCAAAATTATCTCTGCTAAGAATGATTGGGTTCGTAAGTACTAATTCAATTTCTTATTTTAGTAAAATCACTTGTAAAGTCATTTAATGTTTCAGTTTACTTGTATACTTGAGCTAATATTTTACCAAAACTTATTATTAATAAGATTTTTATGTTTAAAAAATCATATTTAACATGATTACTAAAATTTGTAATATTTGTTATAATTTTTGTATATTTTAAATCCAATTAATAATGTAAATTTAAATATGAAGAAATACCAATGCCTTTTGTTTAGGAAGTTAATTAAATTTCTAAGGCATTTATATATAAAATTGATTTTTAAACAATTATATTAATATTTACAGTTGAGATACATTTTGGTTTTACTATCACAGTTTAAAAATCCTTTCGTTTTTGAAATTCATGAATAATAATCTATAAAAATATCTTTATTAATCATTATGTAAATATTAATTCTATCTATGTAGGATATTTGGAATTTTTGGTACAAAATAATTTCATACATGATTGTTATCAATTTTTATAAATTACTAGTTTTTATATTGTGAGAAAATTTAAGTTTTAGTCATTACCTGCACTTGCATGCTTGGGAATAATAATAACTAAATTATTAAAAGTTAATTTAATACTGAATATATTTTGAATATTTGGGTAGAAATGTTTTATGAAAAATCAAAATTACCTATTAAAATTAATGAAATACATTCTAAAACTTATTTTTATTTTGTTTGGTGAAATCCCGAATGCAATTTCAATAGCATTTATGAAAATCAAATTTAATTATAAATTGCTGTTATAAAAATTGAACGCTTAAAGCTGTACATTTAAAGTATATGATAATTAATATGAAGAGCAAGCAAATAAAATAAATTATATTTTAGTTCTCGTAATATTTGCACATAAAAAATTGATTTCAAAAATTTTTATTAAAAACATTTAAAAATTTTTAAATTTATATTAGATATTGAGAATTTAAACTGATTTTTTTAAAATTGACTAAACGAAAAGAAAAACACTGTTATTGTAGTCAATATAATATAGATAAGAATCAATTTATATTATGAATCAAAACTTTTTTGTATTTAAATATGCTGAGGATATATTAATTTAGCTAAATAACTAAATATGTTGAACTGTGATTCAATTACAATTTATTTTAAGATACACAAATCATGAATACTATGGTATGATTAAGCAGTAAGTGTTCTTTCATCAAGTAAAAATAGAATGATAAAATTATTAAATTCATGTTATATAAGGAATTTCCAAGGAAAAAATATATTTTGGATGTCTCTGATTTGTATGCATTTTAAATATTTTCATTTCTATTTGATAATGTTTTTCATATTTGTTTATTTATTGATTAACTAAAACAATACCATTTACTTAAATATGTATAGTAACCACTTCAAAAATATATATCTAAAGTATAATTTTCTTAAATACTGAACAAATTTATCAAGAAATTATTTACTGAAAAGATAATTTTGCATTCAGTTTATATTTGCCATTAAGGAAATTCTATATGAACAAATTGATACAAGTAAAGAAACATTATTTAATAATTTTATTATTAATTTAAAATATTATAAAAGTTTTCCAAAATTGTAAATTATTTTTATTTTAAACTTTTTAACATTGAAAATCCTTATTTCAAGAAAATTTGAAAAGTATACCATTGTAAAAAATTTACAAATAAAAGAAGGAATATATGTGTCCAGATTTTGGTTTAAATTGATAAAATAAAAACAAAACTAAGAAAAGTGTTTTATCCAATTTTTTTAGACAATTTTTACCTTAAAGAAGAAATATTCCAGTTCAATATTTTAGCTTCTTGAAATTAATTTTTAGATTATTTTTAGTATTTAGATTAATTTTAAGAATAAATTTAAAAAATATTAAATGTATGTAATTTAAAATCTGAAATTTTCTGTTTTAAAATTTAAGTAATGTGCTACTATATATTGAAAAAACGATACATCGGACTAGAATCTTTGTTACGTCAGAGGAAAATTTGCCCTGTAGTATGAAGATGATCTTTCAAGAGCTGTAATTATCCTATTTATACTCTAATGGGTAAACTTTGAGAAAAGGTTTTGATTCGCAACTATGGATGTTTGTGTCCGTTCTTTCAGCTAGAATTTCTTTTTTTGTATTTATCACTAAATCATATCAAAAATTTGCTATGAAGTTTATGTCGGAGTTATTAACAAGGCAATAATAGCAATTCGTTTTCTTATTTCAATGTTGTTGTTGTCGTGTGCCAGCCAGGCTGGCAATATGGGGTGCGCTGCTCCACTTTTCAAAATGAACCAAATTTTGGTGTGGAGTCCGACTTCCTCAGTACACACATGTCATAGGGACCCGTTTATAGGGTAGGCAACCAATTGTTCCTCATTCATACAAGGAAAGGACAAAGACAGGATAGATAGAGACAGAAAGTACATCCATGCCCGAACCGAGATTCAAACCCAGGATCTTCCTATCCGCAGTCAGACACGCTGACCACTAGACAAATTGTTCGGCTCTTATTTTAATACAATTGGGAATAAGCTACAACAGGGAAATGAGACTTGTCATGCTGGTAGTATTCACAATGTTTATACAAATGTTAAAGCGTTGGAGCCACAATCTAACGTCCATATTCTCTATGTTGATCTGTTCACCATAAAACATGAACTTAAAGAGAAGCCCAAAAAAACTCTCCAAAAGGATTATGTCACCAAACTTGGTAGTTTCAGCAGCGCACTCGGGCAACAGAAGCTTAGCTGACTTAATCCCATTTAAAATCAGCCGTTTGATCAATAGAGCAATTAGTTTGACATGACTTTATAAATGAAATTTCTTGTACTTCACAGTTTAATTGTAATGTTACAAACAGCTATTGAATTTTCAAGCTTTGTTAGAAAGAATGTCGTTGGATCTTTAAGGGGAACGCATTCATGATTTTTTGAGACAGTAATGTCTATTTTGTGAAATATTGGTGTTTACTGTAACCGAGATGAAACTTAATGGAGACGGTTTGGAATGATTTTTTATGATCCGCAAATTCATCTTTCTAATATTGCAGATTCCTTTAAATGAATTTATGGAGATGTCAATGTAAGCAGTGCGTGTCTCCACTCTCTAGGCTTTTTCGTATTCCTTGTGGTTATAATTATGCCACCATCTCAGAATAATTTTTAATGACCGATCTTTCTAACTGTAATACCTCTTTCGATGTTAATAAGTTACTTAAAATTCAAGGGATTATCACGTATTCGTATCAAATAACAGTGCTCTTTTGGTTATTTATTTATATTTCTACAATTCTTAAATTAGTGCATTGGATTTACATATAATTGATCACCAAGTTGGGTGTAATGAAAATTTCATAGTATCCGTACATTGCTGTATAGTACATATATAAGCTTTTGTTTATAAAAATTGAAAAAGATCATTAAAAATCAATGATTTTTAAAATAAAAAAAATCATTTTCATAGACGTTAAAATTTCAACGCAAAAAGTAAAATTTGGTATCGATTAGTATTTAGTGTTGCAAGAGCAAGTCATGAAATTAAATTAATTTCAAAAGATGGCAGAGGGAGAAATAATTTGATATTGTTTGTATGATCATGTGTCAGTAAGCAAATAAACTATATTTCAAACAAAATAATTTTAACGCTTCCTAACCATCTTTCATAACTATTATTTTTAGTGGTTTTAGCCTCTTTCTCATCGGGACTCTTAATTATTTGCATGAAGCACTGTATATTATACCTGCTGCACATTTAGCTAAACTCTATCCTTTCTTCATGATGTTTATAGAACTAGACAAGATGAGTTACGATAGTCATTTGACATACATATTTCCGTGATTTGGTTTCGATTTATTTTTATAATTTTTTAATAAAAAATTTAAAATTACATGCTTTAATATTCCAGGATAATTATGGTAGTTTGAAAAACGTTTCAAACTATGACCTATAGTTTATTTATAAATTAATAAAAATTAAAGTGTTCAATTTTAAATTAACAAAAATTTCAGTCTGCTTTCCATATAAAATATTCTTAATTTTTCATATGAAACACATTTAATTTTTCATTCGAATTATTCATGCATAATGTCTAATATATCTAACAGTCAGCAATTTTTAAATAATTTTGAGTTAGTTGTGATTAAGCAAAATTTTTCTCTTAAAGGCAAAATCTGCAGACTTGGCACTAAGAAATAATAAATCACCTTTCTCAAAAGTTATGAATAAGCAGAAACTAAAAATGGTAAAGTTATATCACATCTAATTAGAAGTTGACTGTTTAAAGTTAGAAATTTTTAGGATATAAATTGCTTTGCATTATTGTCCATATAACTCCACGGTTGTTTTGCGATATTCCTTAAGCTTACACTTTACTAATTGTGTTTCATTTATCAATCTAATAGCAGCATAATGTTATTTCAGTAACTTTACTATTCATGAAAGTAATTTTTTGAAACATTCAAACAGCAGAATTGTAAGTATTTAAAATAAACTAGATTTAGAAATCTGTCAGTAATGTCACATTATATTTACTTAAATCTAAATAGAATTAGTTCATTTCTATTTACTTAAACAATTTTTTTTAGTTATTCCATTATGTTTCCTATGCGGATATTATAATATTGTGTGAATGTATCATAAAAATGGTGTCTTATGTACCATGTGACTTATTTCTAAAGAGATTTGGAGAAATATACATGAGCCACTTCATTAAGAACTTATGATCATTATTATATGTAACCACATTTTGACTATATAACAGCTTTTATTTGCATTAGTCACACATACACAGTATTCTAAAATTCATTTATATCCAGAAAATATCATGCCAAGCAGATTTCTATATTTTATAAATTAGATTGAAGTGGAGAGTGTGGCTATGTTCCTAAAATTTTTCGAGTTTAAAATTTGGTCTCTGCAGTGGCTGTGAAAATTGTTGGGAATTCTATTAATGCTCAGAAAACCAATTTCGAACACGACTATCACAATATATAGTTGCATTATCATACAGTACATATGCTCCCCAATTAGAGAAAAATGCAACATTGCCTGTTGTAACTTAACTGCCAATGTATCTAGATATTTTCTGATTGCATTTTTGTCCTCAAATGAGATTCTATAGATGCCAGCAAAAAATGTCCCAAATCTTAGTACTCCCACCAAATTATTGCGGAGTCCAAGATGGATTAATGGTTCCAGATGAATTCAATGTCTTCAGCTAATTAGAAAAATAACGTTTAGCTCGGTTAATCCAATTACATTTCCCATTTCAAACACTTGTATGTCCAGTGCCTTCTTTCAAAACATCACTTCAAACGAATTTTTATATTTCGGGTAGATGTAAGTGGTTTAAATGGCAACTAACTATGCATTCCTCCCTCTTCAATTCACTACACATATTTTGAGCTTAAACTTAATGCTATCTTCATTCTGTTGTACAATTAATCGGAAACGATTCTAAAGGAGATCTTAGAAAACTGCACTTTGCAATTGCGTGATCTATACCAGGACAATGGGTTCTGATTCTAGCTTTTAAATACCTTTGGTTAAGACTGCTTTTGAGAATCAAGTGAAAGTTTTTGTTTTCAAAATTAAGAAATTTGCTAAACTGGTATCATCTATACACCCTTTTTCAAATAGTGAAAAATGAGTCCTTTCCTATTTTACTTCATCCATTGAAAAATGCGTTCTTGCCCACTATTTATTCCAGTACGCTAAAATCGCGTTATTCGTCTCAAAAAATTTGCATACTTCATGTTACAAGAGAATTTAAATGAAAAATTCACAGTTTCTCTAATTCCTTAGCCAATATGTACATAACAAAATGATCATAAACTTTTATGGAATGAAATATTCCTTTAATAACATTATAGTTCAAAATGCTTAGTGGGGCAGTAAAAATATAAAACAACTATTAAAAGTATTTTAAGAAAAAAGAGCATATATAATGAATGAATCTAAATGGAATAGTAATGAAGTGCACATAGAAAAAGATTTTACTCAATACTATTTTCTTAAAAAATAGTATTATTTCAATGAAATAATCTTTTTAATAGAAAAGAATTGGTAATTATAAAGATAAAAAAATTAATATATTAAACCCTTATTTCGATTGAAAAACAATATAGTAATCTTTATTTAGTAAGTTAAGTGTATTAACTGTGTAAAAAAGTAATTTTATAATTAATAATTTTGCCAAATTTAATGTTAGATTATTTGAAATTCATGAAGTATTTTATAAATAACCTGCTCATTATACTTGTTCCATTTCATTTCTCCTAAAAGATTTTATATCTATTGCAATGAATTTTGATTGGACACCTGACTTAACAACGCCTTCTTACTTGGTTTTTAACTTGGAAGCGTATAGCTAACTTTCAATGATTTGACGTTTTGTGGACTGTTCCCCCCAAAAAAACTGTAAATTTTAATAGGATTCTGGTGTACACAAGCGACCTAAAATTCTAAAACACAAGGAAAATTAAATTTATAATTGACTGAAGTTTTGATTTTAGAGGAAGAAAACATGCTCTTCAATGTATCATTTAAACTACACTCCTTAAATTCCTATTTTAAACTTAATTTTGCTGAGAACAGATGAGACGAACAGAATAAAAACTTACATTAGATGTTTTTAATATAACAAACCGAAATAAAAAAAAACCCCAAAATAATTTAAGGAATCTCAATTGATTACGGTTACAATTTAAACATTAAATTCGCAAACATTCAGTTTCATAGTTTAATTCAATTAACTGCTTCTCAAGTCGACATTTCGAATGACAAAATGAAATTTCATGTATAGATTAGTTAAAAAGAAATTATATATATAAAGCGTATAAAATGCATGTGGGCTACTTTGAATCACCCAGATACAAAATATTTAAATAAAGGTACTTTTCATCCAATTTTAAATGAATTTTTGACTGGTGATGTACTGTAAAATGCTTTATCCTATTTGCTGCAGAAAGAAAAACTTAATTTCCTGAAATTTAATAAAATAAATGAGAATATCATTCTTTTTAAGAAAAGTTAAATTGTGGGAATGATGTTGTTTTTTATTTATAACGCGGACAAACAAAGCTTTCTAGGCGATGACTATAAGACATTAAGTCAGAAGGTGCGGCTTTCAAGTAATCCGAGCACCACGAAAGTGAAAGTACATCTTTGCTCAGAGACTCCTTCTATAGATGGCGCCAGCAGAGGATCTACTCCTTCAATTTTGACTTTGACGTGAAGGAAAATTTCTCCAGTCCATTTCACCCATGGTAATTGCTCAACAACTCTAACCGCAGTACTTTCGATTCCACATATTTAACGAGCACGTGTATCGCATGTAACTCGGTAAGTCCTTAGTAGCATTGGAAATCAAACCCTTCCGGACGGATGTCCGATGCCCTGACCATTAGGCTATCAAGGGCCTTGTTTACGGGAATGTAGAAGGAATATGAAATCTATACCGTAAACATGTGTTTTTCTTTCTCTTTGGCATTATGCACAACTGACGATTTTTAAATGAAGCAAGTGACTGTTAGCAATGCTTTCAAAGTATTTCCAAAATTTCAAAATGGAGGTCACATCGTAGCAGAAGAAAATTTACAGTGAGTTGAAATGAGCATTAGTCATATTCGAAGTTAATTATAAACGTTATAGCAAACACAATTGGGCAGGAAACATAATTTTACTATCCAAAGACTGACACCTTTGTATCCTCCATTCGGTGCAGCCTATCTCACTGTAAAATTGGAATGTCATTTTTATTCATAAACAGAATAAGAAAAATTTTAGTGGTCGGAAAATTAAATTTCGTAAGATAGAGGCATTAACAAAATACGCTTTTAAATATTTAAGCAAAATTTATGCATACGTTAAAGCATTGTTGATGCATTAAAGAGTAAGAAAATGAAAAAGACAAGGTATATAATGACATATAATCGAATATCTTTATAAATAATTAAGTAAATTAATTTCGATTCATGAAAATAATTAAAATTAACGATTGAAAGTATAATGACATTTGTTGAAATCGCAAACACAGATGTGAAAAAATGTCTTACTATCATACAAAAAATATTTAAATCGTTAATTAAAAAGTTATATAAAATATTACTTTATTCTAGTTGAAAATTTTGATCAAAATATTGTTAAATAATATAAAGTATTTCAAAAAGTTAAATTAAATTAACATTTTAAACTTTAATACTACAGTTTTCTTAACATAGACCAATGGAAAAACATAAATGATGAAATACATATAACTGTAAATAAAACTTGAACATAAATGCCATTTGTGAAAGTTACTGTATTTATGAAATATTTTAATTTAATGATTAACTAGGTTCCAGTTTAAACATACTTAGAATATTAAAATTCGTCGATTACATTCTGAATAAATTATCCAAAGAACGCTAAAAATTCTTAATTAAGTGATGCCATAGTTAATGAAGCCAAATGATTTAAAAAATTTTAATTAGTTATTCGTAATTTTGGGTTAATAATAGAAATTGTTAATAATATCAAATATGTATAATATAAATGTTAATAATATTAAAAATATTCAGATACAAATTCATAAATATTTAAAGCAATATACTTAGAGCAAATTTATAAATCTTAAAATGATTAATTTTACGCTCTCTGACATTTATAGTATTGCCAAATATATTTAATAGGAAAAGAGAATTTTGCTTTAGACATAATTGTTTTAACATATTTAATTTCATTTTATATTTGTGCAACTCATTTCAACTAGTTTAAGATTCCTTTGTTGAAATAAAACATCTAATGTTTTTTAAATGATCATATGTTTTTTGCATTTGTAGTTTAAGTAAATATTAAATGTTTCTAAATAATAGATAATATATCCTAAATCATCTTAAGTACTTGAAGATCTAAGTGATAAATTGTCGTACACATTTAATATAAATATTGATATTAAATATAGCTGCATATATAGCAGAAGCATAACCCGCTACTCCAGATCCAATAATAAGAACTTTTGTACTCAATTTATAATTCCCTATTTTTTTCGTGATCCAGCAAGAGCTGTACCAAACAATAAGTATTTTATATTAAGTCCTGCTCTGTGCTTAATAAGCTTAATGTTAAATTAATGTATACAAATTAATACAATTCTAAAATGTAAGCATGTAAGTAAAAGATAAAATGATTTTAATAAAAAGTAGAAGCATGTAAAACTCTCTTAAAACAATAAGCTTATTCAAATGAACTGATAGTTTTAGTTTATGTTATGGTTTATGAATCAATATAGTTCAATACAGAATGCTTGTACCAAAATGTTTATTTGCAGTTTAATTGTTTGAATTTTTTTTCCAACACAGTGTATTCTATAATATAAATACTCTTTTCAAACTCCAAACCAGAAAGAACTAGCATTTTCCATATAATTATACTTTGCTTACATTGTAAAATATAATCGCTTAGTAAATATTGAAGTTTGCACATTGACTTAGTTTTAATTTTTGTATTCTTTAAGACGAGACTCAATAGTTGAACAAATATTTCATGTCATCCTCTTGCTCCAAATATCAAGAAATCAATGGGAGGAATTTAAAGGGAAGTAAAAGTTTAATATCTTCATTCTCATTTCTTAGCAGGCATGAGCTCATGAATGCTTATCACTAGAGGTGAGAAATAAGGAACAGGCAAAATAGAATTATGAGATAACCAGGCAGGAAAAAAGTATTTACAAGTAAGTATACTTTCGTCGATAAAATCAGTAGAGAGGGTACGAGAAAATAGATAGAAATATTTTCTCTCAGAGGAAAGTTGTGTCACAGAGCAGTTGATAGTTATAAATAATTGATTGTATTTTCCCCGCTAAATCAGTCAGATAAGGATATGGACAGATGGTATAGGTGCGATAAGAACAGAAATGTTTTAGATCAAATATTGATTAGAAAAGGTGACTATATATTTATTTTTAAATAAATTTATTTGAGTTAATCAAATAAATTTATTTAAAAATAAATATATAGTGAAATATAATAAATTAAATATAAATATATTAAATATAAATATATATATAAATATACGTGACTTTCAATGATATATTTGAAAACTTGATTACGAATACTTCTAAAATCTGGGTTATGTAAATGTTAAATTTTTATTAATCTAGGAACTTGCTTGTGCTTGTATTTATAAAATGAACTAATTTTGTAAGAAAATTTAAATTATAAGAATGAGAAATAAGTACAGAATGATGTTGTTTATGAAATTGATTTTTTTATTGTATCATATTTGCATTCATCGCATGAAACAAATGCTGAATTTTTTTTATTCTATGCATTAGTATAGTTTTGTCACTTGCAAAAAATATTGGAAAGAAATCTGATTTTGCTTTCAAAATTTTTAGAATAAGTGTTTTCTTTACCAACCATTATGTGCAAGAAACACATCAGTCTAATATTAAATAATATTACACTGTTAAAAAATGAAATTGTAACGCTAATAAACAGTGTTTGTCGCATAAGGCAAATGCAAGGGGAGAATATTGTGAAATGCATAAATAATGATTTAATTACACATACATTTGATTACGTGATACTCGTATTCAGGCTATCAGGTATACCAGCTTCTGATAAACTGCAGCAGAGGATTTGCGTAGAAAATGCTTCTAATACTTCGGCTAGCTCATTACCCTCAACTAAGGATTTGGGAACGTGACTTTGTTATTTATTTCCATGAACTAGGTTTGTCGCTGCAAACACTCTCTGGACACTGCGTGAGTACCATTAAACGCTTTGTTACGCGATGGATTCAAGGAAATCTCTGTATAAACTAAAGAGGAAGTCTTTCACTGGTGCATGTTTTATCAAATAGACCGGTGTGTTTGACCATTGAATATTGGAGATCCTTTCTCAACGGCAAGTGACATTCGAAACCTTTTGCCAGCAGGAGGCGTTGGAGCAGAATGGATGTGGTAAAGAGGGTACCAGCTCAGATGTGACCTCGTCACCTGATGGCGGTTAAAAATTACGAGGCATTTGGTGATGGGAAAATATTCCAAACCCGTTAACCTAAAGGTACAGTCTGGGACTGGAGTACATTGCTAAATATATATATATATATATATATATATATATATATATATATATATATATATATATATATATATATATATATATATATATATATATATATATATATATATATATATATATATATATATATATATATATATATATGTATGTATGCCAAGATAAACCATATGCAACAGATTGCATAATTATAGCTATTGCACTAATATTAATAATAAGTATCTTGTTGAGAACTGAATACACGACTAAGTGCTTGGTGCATTATCATCGTTTTCGATAGACATCAGTTATTGTTCAAGGAGTCATCTTATTTCTGTCGGTGAGAAGATGACAGCCAACCACATGTATAGAGTTGACCAACAGAACTCTACAAACCAACCCATTTCGTTAGCATCAAAACGCTCAACAATAAGCATCAAAGTTTGGAATGGGATAATGTTTGATCACAGGACTCTTTTGGTACACAGTGACAGCCGTTTTACAGCTGATTGCTGCGTGACAAAAGTTGTGGAGTTTGCAGTTCTGCCCTTGTTTCAGGGTACAGCCAACACAGTAATCTAGCAAGAAAGTTTCAGGCCGTCTGTCGCAAAGAAATCTCTTACAACCTGAGTGCACTTCACATCATTCTTTAGCAAGCAAACTCACTATATGTAACTAAACTCATTAAACATATGAGTTTAGTTACATAATGGGAGACATTAAATAAATCGAAGAGCAGTAGCATAGGCAGAGGATGATCAGTGCAAAGTAGTGGTTGTAGTTTGGCAGCTATTACCTCAACCAAGCAGCCAATTATGGACTAATGATATAATGTTTTACAGTAGGCATATTAAATAATGAATAAATTGGTTTATAAAGAGTTTATTTGTCTTTTTCAATCATTTGTGTATCCATCTCATAACTACATATCTGAAATTTGCAAGACACTACATGCATTATTTTTTGGTGTTAAAATTTCACTTTTAAGAAATGAATAAGAATAAAATACTGTCTAGTAATAAAACTTTCAAATTATTGACTGAAGCATTAATTTCGAATCCATTTATAGGGCGGATATTTTAATTTCAGTTTATTTAATTCTTTCATGACCAAATTCATTGTAATGAGATGAAACGCATCTAGACTGTAAGATTTATATCTAAGTAATTCTTTGTTAAATTTCCATCTGCGAATTCTTTTGTTTTATGATTAAAGAATATGACTACGTTTCCACTCACGTACATAAATAATGTAATTTATTTGTTTCATAGACACATGATCATTTGAGACGCATTAACTATAAGAAAAGAGCACTGTAATTGATACATTGTGTACAATTTTTCTTGCGTTTTTATTCTAGTACATTAAGTTTTTTACACAATAAACTAATTTTCATATACATGAAAACCAGCAAGTGAAATATAAATGTGTATTTTATTAGTAAACTTAGCGCCACAAAAGATTTTTAGAAAATTTAGTTATTATTTGGGATGTCACGTTATTATTTTTACAATCAATATAAAAGTGTAATAAAGCGTTTTACAGAGCTTAGTCCAACGTATATTGCTACGAAAATGTCTTCTTTAAAATATGTGACACAAAAATTTCATTTAACTTATTTACATGATTCAGAAACTGGTTTTCATACCGCCTTCTCTTTGTACATTTTCTGAAGTAGAAAAGAACGTGTTTTTTTATCTTTAAAATATATCATATATTTGTTTACTCAGTTTAAAGTTAAAATAATAAATAATTACAAAATTATTTTCAAGTTTCAAAAATAGTTGCCTATAATATTTCCAACATATCTTGCTTAAGTATATTTTTGCTGATAACTTTAATGTAATGCAACAGAAGACACAATCATACATCTATTGACTAATATTCCAAAAATAAGAAACATGCTTCTAACATTAAATGCCATTTTAACATCTATTAAATCAGTTTTAAAAAAAATATTGTAAATTTTGGAACTTTATAAAATCGATTGAATGTTTTCAAACTGATTGAATTATTTTTTTCATGTACCAGTTTAGACATGATAATTTATAGCGATAATGTTCGTAATCTTGAGAAGGAAAATATTAAAAATTTTGAAATCATTTGCAGAAGTACAGCAGAATATTTACTCGTGAATTATTACAATCTTCAAAATATATAATATTAAATTTTAAAGTAATTTTCTAATATTTTAATTCTGATAGATATAATGTTAATTTAGTTTTTCAATATAAAATGTTAACGAAAGTAAGCAATTTTGAAGTACCTACTGAAATACGCTGATGTAACGAACAACACAAATGGGAGATGCTAATGTATTTTATTACAGTTTTAATTATGTTAAATTTATTGAATAAAATATATTACAATTAAATTTTTTTAATATATAAATTTTGCGTTTAATTTCAAGCTATTTTCGGTAAATTTCAATCTGATTACAAAACTTTTAATGAGAGGAAAGTCATTAAAGAATTCATGAGACACGACAAATAATTATTCTTAAATTTTAATATTTTTCCATTAAGGGAAAAATGTTTTATTGTTTTTTAAAGTAATTGCAGCTTATTATTTGAGAAAACAAGAAATTTCTAATTTAAACGCACAGTAACCTTTTCCTTAATCTTTTCAGTTGTACTACAATAGCTTTTTCTTCAAATTTTTTTCATTTATTACTGCAGATTTATTGAAGATGTTAAGTTTTGTGATCTTATCTTTGTTAATTTGACTAATGTTTTCATCTTTCCAACAGATTGAGAAACGATGCATTATTTAATTTATTTTATAAAAAAAAAACTTTAAGCAGTTTTTTTAAATGAATTTCCGACTACAATTAAAACGAAATTCATAAAAGAAGGTATTTTATTCGTGGTAGGAATTAATATTGTTTGCACAAAATTTTTCAAAAAAAATGAAATTTCACAGATTATTATTATTTCACTACTCTCTGAAACAAAAATGGGTATTGGATTTTATATTAACAAAGCTGTCGCAACGAAACATTTTAGGAAAAATCTACAGAAGGAACATACTTAAAAAACTTTGTGATGAGACTTTTTTATTATACAAACTGTGCGTGTGAAACATTAAAAAATTTAACTATAACAACCTTTCCTCAAATTTTACATATCTTAATGTTATAGAATTGATTCAAGTTAATTTTGCGTTTTCAGATTTTTACCCATAAAATTGGTTGTCTCATGAATTTTGATTTCTAAAATTTTTATAATTTTAAAAAACCATTTCAAAAATCCAAAGATATTCACGTAATGCAATGCTTTAATATTGTGTTTTGACATTTTGAGCGCTTTATTTAATTTTAATTAAATAATTGATTAAAATCATATTTAACAAAATAAAGACAATTTTTGAACAAAAAATACTTTAGGATATTTCAAGAAAAGATCTGGATTCTAGTAAATATTTTATTAAATTGGGCTGATACACATACATGCTAAATTTTTGTGCATGTTTATATGGATTTGAATTGCTTATATTTTGATTTCCTGAGAAATATTTTTCCTTAACACCTCAAGAAATGTAGATCATAAAATCTTAAAAATTATATTAAAAACTATTTAATAAAGCAATATTTAGTGTATAATATACAATTTAGAGTAATTTATGGAGTTAATTTATTATAATTGTACAAGGTTTATTTATTATATTTTATAGTTGGCTTATTAAAGTTGTTATTTTATATCAAATTTATTTGTACTAATTTTAACATCAAAATTAGTACAAATAAATTAATGGGAATATAATAAGCATTCAAGTGAAGCTGAAAAGCAGTTTATAAATAAAATATTGGAGTAAAATTTCTGTAATGCAAATATTTTATGTATTTTACTATTTACTTTAGTAGATTTTTCACAATATTGACATGATTGTCATGAACTCAACGTAAACTATGTTTTGTATTAAGAAATCTTTAAATTATAAAAATACCATTTTTGGAAAATTCATAAAGATAATATAATTCAAGTGTTTTAATAGGGAAATTTTGTTTTAAAAATCGAAGAAAAATATTTAGGAATATTTTTGTGATATATTTATACAACTTAATTACATATAATTACTGAAGAAAATTGCTGAAAAATTTTATAATTAGAAAAGATAACATTTTCTTTGAGTAATATTACACTTTTTAAAAGTGATTAATTAAGATTCAATGTTAAAATATTTCTATTAATTTTAATTCCTCAAAAATATTTTATTTAATACATTATATTATATTTAAAATAACATGTTATGTTAGATAATTGGAGTTTAAGTTCAACAATATTTTAATTCATTTATATTTTGTTAATAAAGAAAAAATATTACGAATAACTGTGTCTTGTTCTATTCTAATTCATAATTACAATCATTTTTCAGTTTAGAAAAGACTTGTAATAATTATAGATAATTATACATTAATAAAATACCTTTTTTTAGCATAATTTAAAATATCTTCACTTCAAATTTATGTTTTCTAGATTTATGAATTCTGAATATATATTTTTGATTGCAATACATTTGAATTAATCATATTCATTTTAGCAAGTTTATAAGTGAATTCTATTTTTTATTCCATTATGATTTATGATTTACATAATGGAAAAACGAAAATAATTTTAATGAATGAAAATTATCACAAATATATTTTATGATTTATATAAATAAAACATTTTGTGATTTATATAAAACATATTTGTCAAAATAATTAAGAAAAATGCACGTGATCAATTTCAAAACAAAATACGAATTTATATTTGATTACAAAAAATAATATTAAATTTATGAATTGTTAAAGGTAGATTGGATTATTTTAATCATTTGATAAAATAAAACTTTAAGTGGGATTTTAAGAATCCTCCACATATGAAATAAAAACTGAAGGTTTATATCACAAAATTTTCATGTAATTCCATAAATTCAGAATAAAACTATGCAAGTAATTTTACGTATAACATTATCCTGAATAAACAATTAAATTCACTTTCTTATTTAAAAATATTTGCTTAAAATCTTTGAAAAACAATATAAAATCTAAGAGAGCTATTCTTGATGTTTATCAATCAAGTATTAATAATAAAATGAATATTTTAGTGTATTATTAATATTTGAATGAATAATATGAAGAACAATATTTTTGTATCAATTACGATATCTACTTATAATATAAGTTTCACAATTAATATGTTAGGCACCTATGCGTCTGAATATTATAAAACTGACAGATAAAACTAATAACTGATCAAGAAATTATATAAAAATTACATGAACGTAGTTCATACAATATTTCTTTTCTTTTCTTCTTTTTCTTTTAATGGTAAGCTGTAGTAAAATTGAGAAATCCGTCTTTTTATAACTTGAATGTATTCACTTCTGAGTTTTCGAAAAGAATTGCACTAAAGAAAGTATGTTGCTATATATATATATATATATATATATATATATATATATATATATATATATATATATATATATATATATATATATATATATATATATATATATATATATATATATATATATATATATATATATATATATATATATATAATAGATCCTTTCTTAACATGAATTTTCATATATAATCATTTTACCTATTATGGTTTTGAATAAGATATTTTCAGAGGTAAGAAAATTATATTAATGTTTAAAAAATGAACTACATAAAAATGCATTTAGATGTTTAGAATAATTAAGAAGTTTAAATTATTTACTTACATAAAATACAGACTGCTGTTTATATTTTAAATAAATTGTTTATGCACAAAATTAACAAATTTTATACATTTTTAATTTATATAATGTATTTAAGAAACTTAGATAATTAATTAAAATACAAACTTTTATAAACTGAATTATTCATGCTATTCTTGTATGAGCTTAATTTTTCATTTACATTTAAGTCTAGCTTTAAGGTTGGCTAAAATTATAACTTCAACATTTTAAAAATTATACAAATTAATTCATATTATATAATCAGAATATGTTTTTAAAATAATATTTTCAGAAAACATCAGTTAATTTGAAACTTTTCCTTAAAAATGGAAAATTTCTTTAATTGTAACTTGAGTGTAAATCAATATTTTCAATTCATTTGTATTAAAAAAGTGTAATATTGGATAAATAAAATTTTCATATTTTTTTAGTTATAAATAAATAATCAATGAACTGATATACTGCATTAAAGTACAAAATTGATATCATTAATTAAATTTATTAAAAAATTTGCACTTTTTTTACCAAGAAAACATTTTTAATTATTATTTGGATGGGAGATGAAAGTAATGATTTCTTAAGGATTTTTTTAGATACAGAGCATAAAGCATTCTGCGCCTTTCCTAATTAAAGTTGCATTTCAAACATATATGTTCTTTAGATGGGAAATACTTTTTAAACAGCATTGCTATTAAATTTAGTTTAACATTCTTTTATAAAAAATTTGTAACATCATAAACTCTGTTTTAAAATTTAATTGTTTCTCTTTCAGGAATTTAATTTATTTATTTTCTTTCAAATAATAGTTGCCATCGTTATAAGGACACATAGTTTTGTAAAGTCTTAATATATTGAAATTCTTGGAAATTTTACAATGTCTGTCGTGTGTTCATGTGAAAATGAATTACTTTAAAAATTCTTTCAGAAATTTAATTTTCTTTTTCTCGGAAACTTTAATTTTAAGAATAGAAGATGTGAAACATGGCAGCCTATCTTTGTACTTTATAACATGTGTGACAAATAACATTACGCTTTTCAATTGAAAATATTTTCTCTTGACACTTTAAAAATATTTAAAATTTAAACTTTACATTACACTTTATGTTTCGAATTTGTTTAAAACTACTTTTAAGCAGTTCTTACATTTTTAATATATGATAACTTACATTTGTTTCTGGGAAATTATGATTCACCTCATTAAGCATAAAAAAATTTAATTTAATATACTTTTTCCCATTTGTTACTAAATAAAATGTAAAATGTTGAAAAAAAGAATGATCGATGTGTTGTCTTTCAAATGCATGCAAAGCATTCCTGCAATAACAAGTAGATTTTCTTATATATATATATATATATATATATATATATATATATATATATATATATATATATATATATATATATATATATATATATATATATATATATATATATATATATATATATATATATATATATATATATATATATATATATATATATATATATATCTTATAGAAGAGTAATATTTAAATTTACTTTATCTGATTAGCACAAACGCAAGTGAATCGAATCTAGCATATTATTTTCCTTCTTTGAAATGGCATACGTGATTATTTTGAAAAGTAGAAGGAATTGGAGAAAAATTCATTGAAATATCCAAACATTGTTCAAGGAATATAAATTACTTTCCTAAAAGTCAAATAAGTTTTAAAAGTAATTTTGCATTTAAGAATAACAAAAGTCAAATACATTAAGTTATAAGAAAAGTGTAATTCAGAGAAAAATTTTTTTTAATCATGGAAACATTAACTCTACTATATGAAACCTAACCAAACCAAGGAATGGAATATATAGTATGCTGATTATATCGCTGTCTTGTTTAATATAATTTTAAACACAAATTATTGATGAATCTTCAAAATAATTTTCTCAACTATACTGGCAATTTTAAAGAAACACATTTAATTTTTAATGTAATTTGTCAGACGCGGAAATTCGAGAAAATTTCTGGTTATCTAATATTGCTATTTTAATTACAATTTAAGTTTGATAGTTAAAAATTTGCATTTGTGAAATTTTCAGTTGTACTTATGATTTTAATCACCTTTTCACGCAAAGCTGCGAAATTTATTCTTTGACTTGCATAAATGTTTTGATCACTCATATGCTGTTGTTGTCGTGTGTCAGCTAGACTGGCAATATTGGGTGCGTTGCCCCACTTTTCCAACTGAACCACATTTAGGTGTGGAGTCCGTCTTTATCAGTACACCCATGCCATAGGTAACTGTTTATAAGATTGGCAACCATTCACAACAAATTTTTACAGAAATGACAGGATAAACAGATAGAGAGAGAAATTACATCCATGCCCGAACCGGTATTCAAACCCAGGACTTCCCTATCCGCAGTCAGGCATGCTGATCACTAGACAAGTTGGGCGGCGATCAATCATATAAATGTTTTATATATTATGGCAGATTTACCAGAAAAATGGTTCTATACATATAACTCTTGAAATAATATTTTATTTTGATTACTCTGATTATACATTAAATATATTTTATGGAAATTATGTGTGAAATATGAGACCTCAGACAAATTTCCACCATTTCTATACAAAGACTGGTTCTTCTCAACGCGTTTTCCATTTCACCATGCAATGTTTCAGTTTCAAGGATCAGTTTTTCTTCTCGGTTAATCTGCTTCAACTATCTAATAGTCTCTGCTTAACATACACATTGTCTTTTAACCCCATTCCCTCATAAAAGAAGTCGGGAGCAGTTAATTCTGGCGAACATAGTGGTTAAGAGAAATCTGAATTTTGTTTCTATTTTAATCAGACGTTCTCCAAAAACTTCACGCAGCAGGGCCATCGTTTGCCTGTAGTGTGCGCAGTTGTATTATCTTGTTGAAATCGCAAATTAAAATTCAACTCCTTCATTGACCGGAAAAAATTTTTCAATCATTGTTCTGTAAGAAGCTCTGGAAATCGTTTCCAACATTTCATCCTCATTCTCGAAGAAATATGGGCCAATAAATCTAATAGCTATAACGCACTAAATAAGACATTTTGATGGATGAAACTGATGCTGGTGTGTTACAATTGAATTTTTAAAACTCCAAAATCTACAATTTTGTTTGTTGTCATAACCATTTTAATACGATATATAAGATTTTATATATCTGAGAAATGTGCTCTTATTTAAGCTATACGAATACCAAGTTAAAATATACATTATTTAAATAGTTTACACTGATGTGGAAAACTTAAGCAACAGGTGTTTTTTCTGCCGTAACTACGCGAGAAATCATCTGAGGGACATGAAATTCAGACATGAGACACATCATTTTGTACTTAAAGGATGATGAAAGCGTAGTTACACAAAAATGAATACAATGCATACAGTATGGAATCAAACAAAAATAGGCTTTTTTGAACTCACAGTATCCTTGCACAAGATCATCTGTATAAGAAGAACAATAACAAACAGATGTTCCTTAGCATGGGATATGCCCTCCCTTACTGCAATGGTTGCTTCGCGCCGTCTTCCTATACTCAGGACCAGATTTTCCAGCAATTCAACGGAATGCAGCGTTCAGGACGGCGGGTGAATAGGCCACCTTTGTGAAGTCGTCTGGCCACAGTGAACCTCGACACTTATCTCCCAGTTGCTGTATACAATTGCTGAGCAATGGCGCTTGCTGACTGGATTTGGGTTTTTTGGCCTGCAGGACGATATAGCGGTCATCCACTGCAGTTGTTTTCAGTGAGCGGCCATCACCAATCTTTCGAACAGCTGTACCTGTTGATTTGAAGGCTTTCCAAGTCCGCGAAAGGACACTTTTGTTGATTCCGATCTCTTTATCAATAATGGTCACACTACGCCCTTCCTCCAGTTTTCCAATCACTCTTCTACGTGTGAAGTCGTCCAGGTGATTTTTTCTAGCCATATTTTACGGACACACTCACTTGCACTTGAAACGAAAAAGTCTTTAATTGCTCCTCCTTCCTTCCTTTTATTGTAAGCTTGGACTGCATGCGCCGAGCATACGCGTTTTGCATAAGCTCACGTGACCTCTGACGTTTTGCCACCAATATTTGCATACGTATGACTTTTCTACTGAATTACGTGTTCAATGCACTGATCGCAAGAACTCCTTTTATGCAATTTCATGGCTATCTGCTTAAAATTTACAATGTTGCTTAAGTTTTGACACCAGTGTATATTCTCTTTTTAAAGTGCTCTTTTATATCTGAATTTTAAATAACATGATCAATTTTGTTCATATATGAAAAAAATTGATTGCTCTTGTCAAATTTATACATGTTGTTATAATATGATATTTATATTGTGTTTGTGTTGCTATTTAAATCTAATTAATGCTATTTTAAAAATAAGTTCATATCAGTTAAAATGTACCTTAGCAATAAATAGTCTGCTGTAACCTTGCTTAATTAAAGAAAATACATTTTGAAGAAGATTTGAAAAACATGATAACCAGAAATCTAGTAAGAAATTTAGATTATATATTTAAAATACAAATTAAAAATAAATGTGCATCAGTATCAATCAAATTTATAATAAATTGACTTGAATTTTGACATTATTCAATAAATTTACTATTTATTTAAGTTTTAAATTTATTCAAAATAATAATGAATTTTCCCAAAATAAATTTAAATAATAAAAATAGCCTAACCTCAATTTTATTCCATCCTTAAGTCCATGTTACATAA
This sequence comes from Latrodectus hesperus, assembly GCA_037975125.1. Classification (NCBI taxonomy): domain Eukaryota; kingdom Metazoa; phylum Arthropoda; class Arachnida; order Araneae; family Theridiidae; genus Latrodectus; species Latrodectus hesperus. The sequence continues at coordinate 48,183,353 of CM075856.1, forward strand.
TAAAATATTCAATCCGAATAATCCTTCTACAACTAGGAATTACTTACAAAGATATCGAAACTAGTATTGAAAATTTCACCAGGAAATACAGAATAACGTTTTTAAAGCAAAACAAACATTTAAGCCAGACGAATGTTAAATAAGTTTTAGAAAATTTCGCTTGAAATGTTGATCCCAAAAGGAACTTTAAATCTTTGACAATTGTTTTATTTAGTATTATGGATCAAAAGAAGTTAAAACTGTTCAATATAATAGTATATTTTACTGAAATTAAAAGCTTGTGAAATTCCCTTTCATTTCTCTATTTAAGTTGGGAGTTTTGTATTAGGATATTTTGGTAATAACTGTTTTTTTAATTTGTTTTATGTTACCTAAATTTAGGTTAAAAATATTTTCCTATCTTAAGGAATGTTAAAAATAATTTTATTCCCCAAGATAGGAGTAACTTTTAAAACTCACATGTTCACTTCTATTTATAACTATAATTTTATCGAGAAATCAAAAATATAAAAAGCGTGATTAGATGCTGTTTAATGTGAGTTTAATTTAAAATATTTAAAAAAAGTTAAGAACACGTACAAAAACACTGAAATAATATTTTACACAAAGCAAAACCTTATAGCTTGATTATCTAAATGATAATTTTAATATTTGCCTATAACACGTAAAATAATTTTCTTAATACAATTTTAAAATATGCAAATTACAACTTTTACCAAGTTGGAATTTGCATATTTTAAAGTTTTTTATGCAAAATTTGTTTATTGAATTTCGGGCTACAAAAATAAAAAGGACACGTAGACCCTTAAGGATTACCAATTTCTTTTAAACTTCCTTCTGAAAAAAATTTCTGTATAAAATTCAAAAAAGTTTATTTATATTTTAACTAAAGAGGTTTATACTAAGAACCTGTTTAATTTTTTCTTGAAATAAGCCAAAAATACACTTTTCAACTGACTATATTTTAATTTGCTTAGTGTTATTCTAAAAGGCGTTAAGATTAACAATAAATAAACGCATTAGAGACATTTAAAAATATCATTTATTAATAAGATAATATCTCAAATGCATTACTCAGAAATTGTTTCCACAAATCAGGTTTAAAATTAATCATTTAAAAAGTATTTTTTACGTAAAGAAAATTTATTTTGCTTATTTATTTGAAAATATTGAATACATTTTGTGCTTTATAAAAGTGTTCAAATGTTGAGGGAAGAAAAAAATAACACGCAAAGTATTTTTTAAATAAAATTAAAAATGACTGTCAGGACACGGCAAACTAGACACACAAGGTCGTATAAGCTTTTTGTGACGTCACGGAGCCCGTTATTCCTCCCAAAATGTTTCTTTGGAAGTGATACCGGGGATAGTTTGCTTATAGCCCGTTAATTTAGAATTACCATTAAAAGTTAGATGGTTAAATTATTTGCAATAAAATTTTTTAATTTGATATTTATACTATTTTCTTAAAGTTCAGTTATACAATGTATTAGTCCAAAATCTGAAATATTTGAAAAATGAATAAAATCTGAAATATTATCTGTTTATCATTTTATTTAAAATCCGAAATTTATATGCACTTAAAAAATAATATTTAATTTCTATAATTTAATCAATTTTCTATCCTTTATATTTCACTTGTATTAATATCAAAAATATAAAGAAAGTAATACTGCAAAATAATTTCATTATTTCCTTAAGTGCATTTTTGAGTGAAATTTTTACTTTACTCTTTCCTTCTTATTCATATTCTGTAAGTTGATGAATTAAATACGCATATTCAACTATCCTTCATACAAAACATGTATTCATATAAGTGTTTGGAATTATTTTGCTAATAATTTAAGTCCGGAATCTAAAATATAATAATTCTATAAGTGATTTTTTTTATCATTTCATTTGAAGTTTGTAATATATATACTTTTAAAAAATAATTTGTGTGAATACTTTAACTAAGAATTTAATCTATTGTATCCTTTATATTTAATTAGTATAAGTATCAGAAATATATAGAAGGTAATGTTAGAAAATAATTTCACTGCTTCTTTAAATTTATTTTTGAGTGAAAAGTTTTCTTTGCTTTCATTCCAGTTCATATTCTGTATGTTGATGAATTAAATAAACATATTCAACTATCTTTGGTACAATACATGAAACAGAAAAATTATTAATATTATGATAAAAATAAACTAAGGGAAATCAAAAAATAAGAATGAGAAAATTTCATTTGTCATCTAAATTGATGGGAATTGATATTTTAAAATAATTACCTTACTTTGAGAGAAAAATTGTAAAATAAACAAATTAATTAAAAAAAATTACCAAAATTTTCACTCCGTTGCTTTTTGAATTGTAATATAAAAATATTTTCAAAGCAACTTTTTGTCCCTTTAAAAATCCTAAACATGGTGCAATCAAAACTATGCATCCAGTTTTGATTTAAAAAACAAAAAAGGAGTTTCTTTTTATCTTAATGATGTACTTATCATTACAGAAACGCATTAACAATTCAGATATTTATCTAAAATTATTTCTTATATACATGTATCATTTCTTGCCTTGTGTACATTTTAAGCTAAAAGTAACTATATGCAATACAGTAAATATAAAATTATTTTTCCGATTGTCTTAATAAAAGCTATAAATTATTTATATTGTTATTTGAAATTTGCTAATTCTAAGCCATTAAGTTTAAATTTATTCAAATATCTGCACATTATACTTTCAACCACATTAACTTACAAATAATATATTTTAATATAGCTATTGTTGAATGTTATTTCAACAGTGCAACATTTTTGAGCTATGAAATGAACTTTTTAAAATACCATAAAAATATATGTGAAATATTTATAATGTATAGTCCAAAATGATAGCTATATATTATTTCTTAACCATTAAAAATGCATGTTTAAATATCTTGTAAATATGAAATTCTCAAGTTGCCATATATCATAAGACTCAAAAGTTTATGCCTTTATGAATTTTTAAAACTAAACATCTTTCTTGGATTGTAAAATAGTTTAACACATTAGAAAGATGTATATATGTATATATATATATATATATATATATATATATATATATATATATATATATATATATATATATATATATATATATATATATATATATATATATATATATATATATATATATATATATATATATATATATATATATATATATTAAACACTACAATGTGCATGTACTAAAATAAATTAAAATTATTAATGTATATCAAAAGAAAATTTCTATGGTTTTATAAATTTTAAGGCTTCATTTTAAAATTTTTTTCAATTTCCTATCAGAACAATTTATGTTCTTATTATAAGACTTGTTAATTTTCATTACATTTTTATTTAAAACATTTTTATCCATTTCAAATTTTGAGTAATTATTTAAACATACATTTGAAAACATTTGAATAACTTTTAAAATATTTACAGAGAAATATGAATTGCAATTAGTGCAAATTTTGTTAATGTCAAACAGACAACTTTCTTTTAAGTAGTTCTCTGTTAAATTATTTAATATTACTTGCTGTTTACTATGGATTAAAAATAATTTTTCGTAGTCCTTAGAAATTAAGTTTTGAATTATAATATGACAAACAGAAATTGTCAGTACTATATTTGCAAATGGTGCTTTCAATCCCCTCGATTAATCATATTTAAATAAGCAGAATGTTCAATCATTTCGAGAGGAGAAATTAACACTTCTGTACCAACTTCTACATCAATATTTCGAGAGCCATGAAAAAACAGTTTGCAATTGTCACATATAAGAGAGTTTAAGTTTAAAAACACGATATTCAGCAATGTATGTAAGAACCTCAGTTTCATCAGGGGAAATATCAACTGTCAAATCATCAATAATAGCTGCAAAGAGTTCAAGACTGATATCATTCTATTAAGTTGGCACACATCATTCATACACAGTCTAACACTAATATCCCCATATCTTTCTGAATGCAAAGTTAGAATAGATTTAATTCTTACATTTCTTTCTGATTCAAACACTTGTTGCAAAGATACATGATAATTACAGCCAGACATTTGTCGATAATGTGAAAATCTGAACTCCAAAGCATCAGTGTGAAACTCCGAAGTCAAGACATATTTTGCTCCATTTGAAATCAAAGTCATAGTAATGTTTATTATAACTTCACTTGTGTGGATGAGAGCAGTAAAAGTTTCCATGCTCAAACAACCATTTCGAAAAATCTGTTTCATATTTATCCAAGATTTTGCCCATGTAACAAAGTATTTCAAAACTGTCACATTTTCAGTATTATTTAATGAAAAAGGCAATGAATCAATATTTCTTGTGAACTTTGATTTATGCTCATGAGACACATTCGTTACTTTAATATTGTCCAAAAAGATACTGTATCCTTGACATTACATATATCTTTTGGATGACATTTTTCCAGACATTGCAAGGCAACTGGATTACTTTCATGTAAAATTTTTATAGCTGCCAATTCATTTTGTAGCTCAATATTTTTTGGATATAATGATTTGACATTTATCTTAATAGCATATTTAACAACAAAACTTTTTTCAAATGCAAAAGCCTTTCTCAATAGTCCAAAGGAAGGACAAATGACATTCCCTATTCCTTCAACACTTGAACAGGTGAAAGTCTTTTCTGAGTCAAGTTGAGAAATCCAATTATTTCTGATGCACTTCAAGATAAGTACTGCATCAAAAACAAGCTATAAATTCTTACCAGTAATTGGATTTCTTACTGCAAATGCTATAGAGAGGCAGTAAGAAATCCAACTCTATTAATAGACACATGTTTCAATCACACAGGAATTGAAACACGTATCTGTTAACAGAGTTATTAGTCGGAAATAACAGATAAAACTTCATATCCTGATTTGTGAAGTATACCCAAAGTTCTTTTTGTCAAATTAAACAAATCTTCGGCTGTTACCTACAATGCAGGCACTAAAGAAACAACTTCTTTATATGAAGAAAAACAAGATGAGATCATGACTGCCTGAATGGAATTAGCTTGTGCAAGAGTTTCACAATTTTCGGCCAGACCAGTTATATGCTTACCTTTGTAGGTTACTTTTTGCTTTATGCGAATCTCATCAATTAGCAAGTTCACTCATTTCTCTTTATCTTTCGGCTTTTTCCATTTTTTTCTTATATAATCAATGTTTTCTTCATTACTACAAGAGAAGTTTAAGCTTCTAACATTGAGAACTTTCTTTAACATATCAGTACTAGAGAAAGATAAAACATCAGAGTTTAAAATAGCTCGATAACAAGAAGGTGAAATAATATACAAATAAGCAGCAAATTCATAAATATTAGAACTGAATCTTCTCGCAGATTTTACTTTAGAATACAGCGTGATTTCCTCAAATATAAAATTTCTTCTGTCATAATCTTCAGAAGTATCTTCTTGCATATAATTTCTCCACGCTTTCAAAGCTCTTTCATAATTTTTTCCAATCGATAGGGGAAGTGAATTCGTCATTCGTATAACATTTTATAAATGGCTCCATAACACCAGTTTACCATTTCGCAAAAGGTAATCAAATTTTGTTAGTTTTTGAGCAACACTTTCAACATAAACTCAAATTGAAAAATCAATGTATATTTAAATGTTTTTTAAAAGAATGGGAACATATTGAAAATTCATAAACAAAATATGAACTTCAGTTTCAGTTTTGTGTACTATAATGTTATCCGGAAGTGGAACTTTTGCCGGTATTTTCGTTAATTCTTTAAAAAATTAATTTTATCAGCAGTCATAAAATCTGATAAAGCTTTTTCCGATAGAGCATGTAATTTTTCATTTCTGCAAATTCTTCTAACCACACTTTTTTGAGTCAGGTATGCTGAACAGCCAGGAAATATTGTAGGAACAGCTCCCTCCTTCAATTTAGGATGATCTCGAGGTATTTTAATGTCCTCTCCATTTTATGGTAAATAATCAAATCTTATAATTTGATCATCAGCGAAATGTTTTTCACAAACAACGCATTGTTTGCTAGGGGAAAAATCTTTTCGGGGTATTTTTTTAACCACAAAGTTTTCTTCGCTTCTTCTTTAGGAAATCTGAAACAAGATACATATGAGCCAGTACCATCATAATTTGACTTGCAATAAGGAACACAGCAACGATCAAGCATTTTAAATTGCTTAGACTTCGAACACACACGGTAAATGACAATAATGTTTTTATCGCACAGCTTCGATCGTTTGTACCTAAGACGACCAATGTGACGTCAAGTCACGTGACTGCTAAGCTTACATGGCTAGTTGGCCATGGTCAGAACCAGTTATTAATATTTTAATTTGCAAAGTTATATTTATATTTGTAATTTTATGAAATAAAGTTAAATGAAATTTATTTTACTAATCACACGTCGCATTTATATCTTAAATTTGTTGAATTATTATTAGTTTTATAGTCAGTACCAAGACAACAAATACTATGAAAACAATAAATTACTTAGATTCTTATATATGATAAAATTTGTTGAAAGGTTAAAGATGAATAAATATATAATTGCAAATGTTAATATTACTGTGAGGAGCTCCTTATTGTTATTGCACATCATCAAAAACTTTTAAATAAATCTTAATTAAATATTATTTTCATATCACATAAGATGTGAAATCTTAAAATATTTCATTCAAAAGTTTTCCTCGCTCACAAAAGTTTTCTAACAATTTTTAACTATTAAATTCTTTGAAATTTTAATTCAAATTTTTATTTAAGTGAAATAAAATTATTTCATAATTATATCATATAATTAATTTGTTAATGTGTATAAGTTTCGTAATAAATTAGACATTTACTTGTACCTTTTCTTGGATTACAAAAAAATTATAGTTCTAGTTTTGTTAGCCTACATTCAGAAATTTTTATAAATAAATTTTAGATTCATTGAAATTATGAGCAAAGCTTCAACACTAATATTTGTAAAAAGAAAATATATTATTTAAAATTAATTTCTCTATAGTTATTATTTTATGATAGTGTGTATTTTTAATCTATAATTTTTGGGATAAGTACTGCTTTATAATATCAAAAAAAGTTTTTATTATACAATTTCAGCATTTTTATTTTAATATTTCCAACTTTTCTGAAAATAATTTAAGCATAAGCAATTTTTTAACTACGGTAAGGCAAAATTTACTTACAATTTATGAAAAGTTTGCATATAATATTATATACACTGCTAAACAATTACTAAGGACGGATCACAAATTGCAATGTAGCATAACATTAAGCGAGACATGAGGCCTAGTAGGATGAAATATAGTTGCCACACTGTTCAGACATTAGAATAAAGAATGTTTATTGTTCTGGAAAGTACAAAAGCTGTGAAACATCTGAAAGAAAAAATGTTCACTTGATGCTGCATACGGAAAAATGGAACGATGCATCTAAAAGTCAGCAGGCACCTTGAAGAAAGGTATCAGTACGGGATATGTCCACCGTGGAGTGTGATGCAACATTTCACACGTCGTATCATACTTTGCACAACATTATCCAGCAGCTTTTTATAGAAACATACATGTTATATAGGACATTTTGGAAAAGGAAAATAAAGAATGCTTGGATGGCTATTCTCTTGTTAAATTCGTTGTTTGCCCAATATCATTAGTAAGAGATATCTGAAAAGGGCTAAGGAATTATAGAGATATATCCATTAGCATTTTAAATTTCTTATGCTCCAGTTTAGAACAAATCTAGGATATATATTTAATGTTGCTTATAAAAGAACATTTGAAAAAATTCTAGCACTTTTAGGAGCAAATAATTTTGCTTGATATTTGTACATGTTTAATTATATCACTATTATTTTCTGCAGTAAATTTGATAGTTATTTTTATAAGATTTTAAAAGCTGCTTTTATTATCAATAAAGTATCGTGTGAGAAATGAAAAATCGCCACTAGAGGGCGAACAATAAAATAGTCTGTTGATATACGTTCGCGGAATTGCTAAATGTATAAGTAATCTTAATGAAATATTGGGTTAAGTGAATGCACGTAGGATATAACAAATCACAGAAGAGGGATATAACTCGCGACGCTTTCAGAATTGAGGTAGGCAAATTTTAATTGTTTCGTTTTGAAATGTATATTAACATATTAAGTAATGTATTCTAAAGTAGTGAAAGAGATTTAAGAATTATGAGTATAAGTATAAAGTATTTTCTTAATTTCGTTTTTATAGAAACAATTATTTTCGTTTTGGGTGAAGTGAAAAAAATAATTTCGTTATTAATAAAGTGTTTTTATGTATAAAGTAATTAAGTATTATGATTTGTAAATGATGGCTTTTTGGGGGAAGGCTAGAAAAGTAGATTTAATAGAATTAGCAACAGAATTAGGTCTCTCCGTACCTGAAGATGCTAAAATATTGATTTAAAACGTAATATAACAGAACCAGAGACGTATGATGAAGAGTTTAGTAAGAACTTATTAAGTAGGATTACTGAAGATCGAATTGCATCAGAAATAGCCGCCAAAACGTTGGCTGACCGTGAGCATGAACTTGAACGCTTACGTATCGAAAATAGAGTTCAAAATGTAAATATTTCAGATTTAAGTAGCAACGATGAAAGTAAAAACGTACACAATAATTTTTGAAAGTTAAAGCATGAATATAAAATCAAAGATGGGGATATAAATTTTTATTTAGTTTTATTTGAACGGCAGGCAAGACGAATTGGGTTAAATGAAAAATATTGGGTATCACAATTATTGGGACTTCTCCCATTTGAAATTACGCAACTAATAGCGCTTGAAAACGAAGATAATGCAAATAATTATAAATAAGTAAAATCGTTATTACTTAAGAGATATAAGTTAAGCGCTGATAAGTTTAGATTTAATTTTTTTAATTCATGTTAAAAATCCAGAAAGTTCATGGAAGGATTATTCATTCGAATTACAAAACTATTTTGAGGAATTGATAACGGGACTCAAGATTTCAGATTTTAATAGTTTAAAAAATTTTATTATTACTGAACAATTAAAGAAACAAGTAAATTCAAAAACTCGGGAACATTTTGTGGATGAATGGCCTAAAATTAATTCTCCAGACCAGTTAGCAGATAAATTGGATAATTATGATAATGTTCGATCTATTAACAGTTAAGTGAATGCACGTAGGATATAACAATCGTAACAATATATCATAAATGGCATGCCATTGTGGGATTTTTGGTAAGGCATCATTCTCATTATTGGAATGTAATAAGTTTGAATCCCGATATAACACAAGATTTGCCATTTTCTTAAAGAGGACTGGGACATGTTGAACAGGTCATTGCTGCAATGTCGTCCAAGTGAAATGATTTTCACTGGGAGTAGCAGATCAAGAATTAAGGGATCTTTTGTTTGATCTCTGTTTCTAAACTACGAAGATTTTTACCCACAGCTTCTTCCCCTAACTGGTAGAGCCCAACTTTGCACTGAGAAGTAAGCTGTTGCGACAACAAATAAAAAGCAATGTAATTTTTCTCAAGTATTTTTTATATTTAAGTTAAAATTTTTCAATGAAAAATTTATATCCTAGGAAAAGTTACATAAAACTTAAAATTGACAATTTATTTTAATTAAAAATATATACTTATTTGAACCAATAAGAATTTACAACATTTTCATAACTAATTTCTTGTTCAAACATATCTTTAAGATAATCTCTAAAATGCTAAAAATATATCAAAGAATCTGAAAAGAGATTTAAATAATAGAAATTATTTAACTCTGTACTAATTTATATTTACATACATACAAAGGCTTATGTTACATTTCTAATTTTAAACATGTAAAGTGTACTCACATTACTATTAGCCATATGCATTGACATATATCGTATTCAGTAATGTGAGTACTGGTATATGTGCATTGGATTTAGACATAGTAATTAATTTTTGAAATGTCACTAAAGGTTTATTTTTTATTTTTATACATGACTTAAATTATTATAATTTAATTATATTTAACCCTTAGATATCAACCATTAGAATATTTAACCATATAGATAATTTACAAAAATTCAAATGTTAAATATCAAATAATGATATGGATTTTGATCAATACATAACATTCAATTTACAGTGATAATTATAAGTGATCAGTTTTCATGGAATAGATAGAAAAACAATAATTATTAGGAAGTAAATTTAATCTAGAACGAAAAAAAAAACTTTTAAATGAACAACAAATATCAGATTTTAAGGATTGATACCGGTTCACAAATTAACGGATGCTTTTTTAAATCTGAGCTGGTGGCATACCTGGCGTGCCCTGCCCTGGGCTAACATGCAAGGCACTCGGTAAAAGCTTTATTAAAAATCCCCTAATCCTCTGTGTCAAATTTCAGAATAAAAATAAGCCATGATTGTTTGACACAACATCTAAGCAGAATAGAAGCGTGCCAACTTTATCATTCGGAAACAATGAATACAGAACGCTTTCTTCTCGGCCCAAAATTAGATAGAGGTTCTCAAAAACGGAATTAAATAAGCAAATTGAACTGGAATGAGAAACTTTTAAGAAACTCATTTTAAGGACTTAACTGGATATAATAGTAAGTTAAAATTTATACTTCCAAATTATGGCAATAGTATGTGATATTAAACACATAAGAATATTTTTTGCCTAATTGGAGAAATAGTGAATGTAGGAATATATTCGTGCGAATGAAATTTAATTTTATCAAAATTATAAAATTAATTATAGTGGCCAAAACTAATATTTTATTTTATACATAATTATCAATATATAATGTTAATTATAAAATTTATTTAACGATTATAAAGTTAATTATGAATTATTAGTTTTATATTGATTGATAAAAATATATTTTTATCTTAATTTTAAATAATTTTGATAATATATCATTTTATCTATGTTATTTTAACATATTTTGCCACTATTTTATGTAATCATTTGAGATTTATTTATAAAACAATAAATATAAAATTGTTAGCTTAGCCGATACCATGTGTATTTTAATTTTATAATGTAAAGATAGATTAAGTAACTTTAAAGTAAGTAAAGGAAAACAAATTTAAATTAAGCAACAAGTTAAAAATTAAATACCAAATATTTTATATCATTAATATAGCAATTTTGATTACTTTTATTATTATTAATTAGTACAATTTGGTCTAAGAGATATATGAGATATTATTTCAATGGAATTGACAATTTAATGAACCTTTAATTCATGCGTTGCGGTGGATACCTGCTGAGTACTTTCCAAGAAGTGCCTGCTGCCTAAGTTTTGCTTGCAACGATTCTGCATTATGCGTTAAGGCACTCTAGTTGATGACTTTATAATTTCCTTCAGTTATGCTAAAGTGTTTCCCAACATAATCTTAATTGCTTTTAAGATTGTTGTGTAAGAATGAAACCTTTAGTGAACGAGGACTTAAATGAGAGCTGTAGATATTCCATGTGATGCAAATTTCAGATTTATTTCAATGTTTCACTAGCAAGATTTCTAGAAACTAGAAAAGAGCTCGATTAATGTCTCTGTACCCCATCTTATACTTATTAAACGCTACATTTTTACTTTGATAAACTGAAATATGCAGCATAGAGTTATTCTTAATTTTACAATTCTATTACAAATTAATTTATAAACGGTAAATTAACTAGCTAACAAAAAAAAACTAGGCATATTCATTAATGATTCAAAATAAAATAAACATTTGGCTATTTTAACTCTTTTTTTATTATTGTCTATTCTTACACTTGTTGTTGTCGTCGTGTGCCAGCTAGGCTGGCAATATGGGGTGCGCTGCTCCACTTGTTCAACTGAACCATATTTGGTGTGGAGTCCGACTTTTCAGTAAACACATGCCATAGGAACCCGTTTATAGTGTAGGCAACCATTCACTCCTCATTCATACATGGAAGGGACAAAGACAGGATAGGCAGATAGAGAGAGAAAGTACATCCATGCCCGAACCGGGATTCAAACCCAGGACTTCCCTATCCGCAGTCAGGCACAGTGACCACTATACAAGTTGGGCGGCATTCCTACACTTAAATTACTTAATGTGTATTTGATACCCTCAGCATTGTCTTATTTTCGCCAATGAATCTTCCTGCCAAATGATTTGAAACTAATAAAGTATATAATAAAAGTGACCATAATCTTAATCATCAGAAATTTTTCTGTAAAGGTGTGCAGATATGTATGTGAAGATACACATACACATATGACACATTGTTTGTGTGCATACGAGGGAAAGGGTATGTATCTTTCATTTCTTACAGTTCGCTTACCAAACGTATTCTTTTTAATTCTTATTAGGATATTAAGTTAAACAAATATATGATTAAAAATCAAATAAATTGTGGATGAAGATATTTAAAATGTTAATAAAATAGACCATTTAAATCAAAATAGTATTTGTCACAAAATAAAATAACCGTCATTGTGAACTATGATCAAGCCATGGATTGATTTCAAAGTCAAAACAAATGTGTGTCAAGGGATTTTTAATTAAAATATATGAAAATGTTTTGTAGAAAAGTTATTTTTCAAAGTAGAATTGGATCATAGAAAAAAGTTGTCAGACTATTGAAATTGAAAAATAATGATAAAAAAGCAAAATTTATAAAATTAATATTGGTTAAATTATAATTTATTATATAAAATACAAAGGTAAAACGTTTGAATAGAAAATGAATTTTCAAATTCATCATTATCAACAGAGGAACTCCAGAAATGCTGATCTGTTTCACTAAAAGTATCACCAATTTACTTGAAATCAGAGACAAAACTACTATCAGTCCCGGAAATGTCGTTAGGAATGCAGATTATATCATTCGCGAAACACTTTTTGCCAGACATCTTTGAATAGAAAGCAGAAAAGGCTACAAAACATTCTTGTATATTTTGCAGAAATGTAGAAAACTAAAACCATCTGTTAGCTCACACCCAAAACTAACACCACTGTTAGTTTTGTTGATACTAACAGATCACATCTCTGATCTGTTAGTATCACCAAAATAAAGATTTGGTGTGATGCTAGGACACCAAATGCAATTGACAGAAATGCAGAAATGAAACTGCGAACGCGTAAGGACCGGGTTGCTTAATTAAATAGGAAGCAAAAAGGCATCCTTGTAGAAATCGATTGCGCAAATTTTACTATTTCCACCTTGCCCTTTGAAATAGAGGGTTGCGCAGTGAAAAGGTTAAACAAGGATTTGTTAAAAAAAATAGCCTTGCTTAAAATTAACATGATAATCTTTAATCATGGCTGTCAGTGTAGATGTTTTTGCTACAGGTAGAGGCTCTATAAAAATGCTTCCACACTGTTCGTGTTGCAGCACTCTTTGGAAAATTTACCGAGCAAACAGTAATAAAATTATAGCAGAGAAATAGTTTGATACACTCTTTTTATTTCATGGATATACACAATTTTATACCTGTTACCCATGTTTGTACCACTGTTGTTAATAAAATTGTTTAACCTCCTACCGTTTCCACGGTAATAGTGGTCAATAAAGTTTCGGAAAAATAGTTCATTAGATACGTTTTATTGATAGTTTATAGTTGTTAGATAAGTTTAAAACTAAATTACATTAAAAACCGTAACTCTTTCTATTTTTCCTGGTGCTTGTGACTTGACTGTTAGAATACTTGAGTCAGGTAGGTTGATTCATTGTGTTCTAAATTAAGTTGAGCGGTCCGTCAGTGCTATGCGTACTAAGTATCTGTCATCGCATACTGATATTCATTTCCGATGTTTCTTTGGAATTTCTTCGAGGTCCGATTCTTATTGATTCAGGATTTTGGAACTGTTCTGCAGCTACATTGGACAAAATCTCCCATTGAAAAGGGAATCTTTCTCAACTGAAATAGCGATGATTTTCTTTGCTTTCTTCGGAAGGGCATATCGACACCTCCCATAACGCTTATTTCAAACATATAACCATTGACTATTTTCAATGATTTTCCTAATTCCTCTCTGTATGTATTATTTCCTCTGCTGTATTGAAATCTCTATTAGACCTATGTGTGCATTATAACTTTGAATATTTATACTTTATGTGGCATTTTCCAAAACGTTGCTTAGAAATTTTTCATTTGAAAACATGCGTGTGCTTTTAAATAAGCAGGAATTAGTTCATAACAAAATATGTTCAATGAATATAAAATGTGCAGTTCATCATATAACTCAGTTTAATTTTGCATTCCTATAAATAAGTAGAGAATATTTTAAAATATGTTCTTAAAATGGTAATATTTTTCAAAGAACAATTAAAATACTTTTAAAATGTATAGCTTACATTAAAGTTTTTAATTTAATCTATTTAATTTTTTTAACATAGTGTCTTATTTGCAGACTACTTTTGGGTTTTATTCATTATTTCCGAAAATTTTCAAAAGTGATTTTTCACATATGAATTCTGTTAAATAAAATGTAGTAATTTAAAATAAACATAAACTTCAAATGCGATTATATTAAAAGTGTTTTTATAAAATAGACTATAAAAGATAGTTATTTTCATGGAAAATGTTATATATCCACTAAGTAAAGTTAAAAAAACAGTTTTCTATCATTTTTCAGGTTTAGTCTGTTTAACTTTGATATTTCAAATAGACATTTTGTGTGCAGATTATATTTGTACTTTGTGTGTGTGTGAGAGAGAAACTTATTTTTTATAAAATATATTTTATTACAAGAGAGAGAGAGAGATTTATGCTCAGTCGAAATTTAAGTAAATGGAGATTTTACTGCAGATATTTAAAAAAAATATTCTTGTTAAACACTCTACATTTTATAATTTAACTAACAAAAATTATTTTCTTTCAGAAGAATGAATTTAATTGATTTGATATTCAATCCTATTAAAATATATGAAAATTCACCATTAATTATTATTATGGATTTCTGCATCAGATACAATGTGAAAATCTGTAATAATATATAAAATTTAATAATGAATACTCGAGTAACATTAAAAGTGTAACTCAATTGAAATATTTATATGCATTCGTGTAATTACTTGATTAATCATTATATTTTAATCTAAATATGGATGGTGTTTACACGTTTAATGTAAATAAAATCTTTGAGTGATAACTTGATAAAATACCATCTCCTTATTATTAAAATGGTAAATTTTAAATAAGAAGTAATGTTTCACATTGCTAACAATATATATTTTTAATAACATATTTTATAACTGGAAGCAAACTTTTTTAAAAATTAAAATTGAAATTATTGATTATGCAGCGATGTAAGAAATAAATTATTACTTTCTGTGACTTAAAATTTACAATAGTTGTATTGTACTTCCATAATAATCTATTAATCAATCAAAAATGACCAAAAACTTATATATTTAATTATAAATTTGATTTATCTCACATATTTAAAAAGTTTACATACAATTGATGTTTGACATATAAAAACAAATGTAAACATATCATAAAACACATGCATATACATCAATTTGTATATTGTGATAAACAGTGTTGCAAAAAGTAAGCACTGCAATTGGAAATCTTGTAAAAATTACTATGCATTCTGTCACATAAGTCATGTTTCTTAATCTGCCAAATTTGTCTTCTACTTTTTATACAAATACACAAGTATCAAATGCATTACTTAGTCTTTTGCATAGTATTAATCCCGCTACTACTAATCTAGGATATACTTCCAATTATTCTAATACAATAATAAAATTTCTTGTTAATAATTATATTTAGATATAAGAATGGTTTCATAACTAAAGTAATTCTTGTACATGGAAAAAAGATTGATAGTAAGTTTATTTGATATTTTGGTATTAATAATTCACCAAATTTGACTACAATAGCAAACTCATGTCGTATTTGCTGATTAAAAGAAATGTAATTGAGTAACTATGTTTCATTTTGTAAGGTAACAAAAATATTTAAAATGCATCCATTTGTAATATCAATTTCCTAAATCATTTATTTAAGTTCAACATAGATTCATTTGTGAATTTAAAAAATCAACGTAGTTCAATGATTAATGTTGTACATTAAAATCGTGACTGCTATTCCTAAAATACGCTCAAAATAACTTGTACTATTCAAAAGATACTGGCATCTATTAAAATAAAGAGATCATTTTAAATCACTATTTTACATCAATTTTATAGCATAAAAATAATTCAATACACACTCATAGCAAAAATTGCCTTTTTCACATTAAGGATAATTTACCACGTTTGATAAATAATTTCAACCATATTTAATTTATGGTACAGTATTATTTTGAGAGATATTTTTTCATGCCATGCGAATATGCTTACTATTTCTATTATATACTTAGCCATTCGTATTATATTCAAGTAAAAATTGTTTCTCTGAAAAGTAATCTTATGTTATGAGAACAAAAATATAAACAAAGAACATTTTGATGGCATTGTTGAGTTCATCCTTTTTATGCACCATGAAAAACAATTCAAACTCATTATTTTATAAGGTGTGATAAGCTCCAATAGTCTTTCTCTTTAAAATAAATTTTAATTCCTAATATTCCCTTTATATTGACTTTGAGGAACACAGAAAAGTATTTAAACCTTTAGATTTGCCAACGAATTCACGTAAATAGAATTTTTTTGAAAATATTGCATAATTGCTTTTGTAAGCCCATTTAGAGCTTTAATATGTTTATGAGGTATATCTATGAACTAGATATATAATGTTATTAATAGACTATGCAGACATATAAAGTACAATAGTTACAATATTTTATTAATTATCACACAAAATTTGCCACATAAAATTAATTTATTCACATATGAACAGCATATTTTGATTATCTTACGCAGAATATTTTCTTGTAAGAAGTATTTTCTTAAACTGTAATAATAATTTTTAAATTTTAAAAGTATGAATTTTTCATTTTTATTAGATGTTTATTATAAATGATTTTCCTATAAAGAATGATGTATAAATTAATGACTTTATCATCTACTAGATGTCTATTTATACTGCATTAAAAAGATTAAAACTTTAATCATATAATACATGCATATTTTGATTATTACAAACGCACAAGACATAAGAATACCCAACTACATCAAACAAAGGACAATTAAAATGTCAATGCTTTAAAAATTCCTATGGTTAAAATAGCAATTATTCAAATATCTAATATATTTCAACAACAGCAAGTGACATCATCTTCAGTTGTTTTCTTTCACGTATGTAAAATTCTATTAAAGTGGTGAAAAGCGCCTTTTTTATTTATTTATGGATTACAAAATCTTTTATTGAAGTATTCTAGTGTAGCTCATGGTAATATCATAAAAGAGCAAAAAGTTTCATTATTATAAATACTTTAAATTTTTCATTTAAATGTGTCTTATTAAGTGATATTCATGGCTTCTAATATTTTGATCACATAAAATTT
Source organism: Latrodectus hesperus (assembly GCA_037975125.1). Classification (NCBI taxonomy): domain Eukaryota; kingdom Metazoa; phylum Arthropoda; class Arachnida; order Araneae; family Theridiidae; genus Latrodectus; species Latrodectus hesperus. Next base: position 48,200,762 of record CM075856.1, read on the forward strand.
CAATAAATAACCTCAAATTTGATCCTGAAATTTAATATATAAGGATTCATATATAAAATATAGTAATTATGCTTATTATTATTATATCCTGCTTATAAAAAGTAATACACATATAATCATTTCTTTTTAAAATAGAAAATAATAAAAATGATCATTATAAACTATGATACTTATTTTTTACAGAAATCTAATGCATACATGTCCCTGAAATTATTTTACTCTATAAGAATATAAAACAACATTATTTACTGTTAAATTAATTCAAGTAACAATTTACAAGAAATATTTTCATTAACTTATTGATGGCACAAAACTAGGAAAATATCTTAACAATATAATGTATGCAACTTTGCAAATATACCCACTTAAGTTTACACCAATTCTAAACATATAAAATAAATGTGTGTGCACTAACCTTATATGTATAACAAATATACATATACAAAAATAATTCCATGCATATAATATGTGCGTTCATATACATTAGCAAACTTAATAGATTAAACAACAAAAAAGAACAGAAAAACTTGAAAAAAAAACTAATTCTAATGTTTCTTTCATGATAGCAATATAGGTATTCAAATTCAATCGATCAAAGTTATTGAGTTTTACAACACATGCAAGACTAAATAAAAAGTTAAATGATTGCTATAAGATGAATGCCAAAATATCTTCAAATGCTGTGAGAAAGCATCCTCTTCCTAACGATTAGATTCTATATTCATTTGTTCTTAGGGAACATCGACTTGATAAATTTTTGCAATCATAATCTCTCATGAGTACTAATTTGCATTAATCTCCTATATTTTGTACTTCATATATATATTCAATGTCTTACATTATTTTATTTTCTTGAATAATTTACCTTTATTTTATGGAAATGTGATAGGAAAAATAACTTTTTTTTCTTTCTGGAAAACCTTATTGATAAGAAAATAAGGTTCATTAGGGAATTGAGAGATGTAGCTCAATATACTTATTAAAACCTTACTTCATTAGCTTTAATGTAACCATTTTTTCTGCTTCATATTGATGATATGGACTGTCGAAGTAAGAATATTTAGGAAGAGTCATTAAAAGGTTTCTTCTGGATAGAAAAAAATCTCTTTAATAATATTTTCATAAATAAATTTGATTTTACTTTTATTATTTAAAAATAATTATATTTTTTCATAGTATGTGAAATTTATATCACTTTTATAAATATGTATTTTTTAAATTTTTAATATTTTAAAATAAAACTTTTTTAGATTCTCATGCTTGATAATTCCAAGTTTATGCTTCATAACAATTCTTGTTAAATGCTTATCTTCATTTGTACAGTTATTTATTGTTACTTCAAATATTTTCCTAATAATTTTGTTTTGAGTCCTTGCTTTTAAGAAATGGAAAGCTTACTTTTTCATTTGTTATGACTATCATTTAATGTGTTTATGTCTTATATGAGGAATAAAGTATAGCTTTTATTCTTTTGAGAAGCATTAAATCCATTAACAATAAATTAAAATTACACATACAATAATCAAATACAATAAACCAAAAAGCAATAGAATTCTCTATCAAAATAAAAATCCATAAGAAAAAGGGTTAAAATATTAACGACTGTCATTTATGAATATATTTAATAGAAAAAAAGTAGTTTTTAACGTGCTTAAAAATTAAAAAGATTTATTCGATTTTACAATTATGAAGAACTAGATCACAAAAATTCAAAAGGAACAAGTTTATTAATTAACATAGCATCTGTTAATAAAATCTAAGCAAATAGGAACATATATCCATTATTGTTAAGTTATTTCATATTAACTAAAAGTAGTTTTTTTTCACCGAATTATTTATTTTGTATTAATTAATATATAATATTTGAATTGTTTTATAATATTATTTAAGTTAACTCTGACCTTTTTCTTAGGTAGATAAAATAATTTTTATGTAATTAGTTAATACATACAAAATTAAAAATATTATAAATCAAATTTTTAAATGAATTATTGAAATTTATTAAGTTAGAAGTAAGTTGTCTCCAAATATTCTTTAATAAATTTGTAAGTGTGACAAGTAAACTTACAGAAAATTGATCTAATATATGCATGCAGTGATTAAGTATTTATTATAAGTGTTTCCTGCTTGTCAAATATTATTGTATATGTTAAAAAAAACATTAAAAATTTTAAGTATCATTCTAATAAAAAATCAGACATTTTTCTCTCCTATCAATAAACGGGAAATATTTTAACTTAATAGCATATTTCAACATTACACGTAGTATATTTATTTAGCAATGGTACATACAAAAAGAACAATATTGTTTTTTTTCAAAAACTGATCCTTATATATTAAATTAGAGGATTGATTAAAAGTTTTGTTGAATATTGAACATATTTGAACTTTAAAGTATGTATTTGTACAAAATCATTAAGTCATTATCAAAGAATTAAAATACTAAATTTTAAATGCTTCACCATTGTAAGAAATTTTTTCATAAACAACATTAAGTAAATATTTTATGCAATATTTTAATTTTATATTGCACCATGTTTAATCTAAAAATTACGAAGTATTGTAACTACATTATTCGCGCTCTGTAATATCATATTATTATAGCTGGATGATAAATGCCCATTTTTTTCATAAATCCATGCAATTATCCAATTTAAATAGTGAAAAATTTTAATGTTACTAAATTTTGAAACTCATAAAAATTTTGAAAATATTAAAAAAAAAATTCAATATAATTAAAATATTTGTATTTGGTAAATATGGTTAAATACACTTGTTTCATTACAAATGAGTCCATCACAAACTTTTTGGAGGAATAAAACCTCATTTTTTATAAAGTTACAAGGGATAAATTTATGTATTTAATTTACAGACTTAATTTATATGGATTATATTTAATTTATAGACAAAGATGCTGGTGGAAAAAATATTATTGAACAATATTATACACATTTTACTAATAACAGTCTACAAAAAATCCGGGGAGGCTCAGATTTTTGTGGGTTTTATCTTTTACGAAAATCATCATAAAATTTCAATATTTATTAATTAAACATTAAAGTTATTTTTCTAGGATCTGCGGTATATTAATAATGACATTTTTAAGCGCCTTTAGATTAATATAAAAAGCAAATTTATGAGTTTTGCTTGGGCTCACCAACACCTCTATTGTCTTGAAGACTCATATTACATTACCGGTAAAAGTTTACAATCGAGTACCTCTTGATTCTTTGGGTAATTTATTGATGCCAAGATAGGTGCCAAGATGTGACAAACAAGATGCCCGTTTTACAAAAGCTGTACAAAATTAGTTTTACCAGGATTATTAGAAATTAAAATTTTTCGCCAAAATATATCGCCAAACCAATCTGTACTCAATTTTACACTAAATACTACGTCTTTAATTTCAAGTACCATTTTCTATTGTGCATTTATGCTTTGATAATAATTTTAATGAAATATACTTATGTTGTAATGATATTTAGGTAGTTATTTTAATGAAATTCAGTTCCCACTTATCAAACTTTATATGTTTTTAAGCAAAAATGTAACTTGTTTTGAATAATTAAATATATGCTTGTTTTTCTAAACTTCCATATTATCAACATTATATTAATTCACATATTTAAAATAAAATTTGTTTAAAATCAGTTAAAAAATATTACACAATAAATTTAGATAAATAAATTATTTTCCATAAAATTTTATTAAAAATATCATGCCTAAAATTCAAAACACAAATAATTGTTTCAATTTCATTTTTTATATTAATCTTAGTTTTGAAAAAACAAAATAACATTTGTATTTCAATTTCTTAAATTGAAGAGCGATAACATTAAAAAGAGTCAATAATGCTGCAAGATCTTTTTTAATTTCCTTTAGAGATTTCTTACAGTTTACTTTTTATAAGAATAGTAAAATTTTCATTCACTTTGAGGTCAAGAATTGACTGTGGTATTATTTATACCAGACAAATATTTGGCAGAGTTAGCTAATAAGAATCATGTCCACAAATTCTATATATTTTGGTGCTTCCACATTTTTTGTTATGTAATACTTCTAACTACTGTTATGACTATAAAAACTATATATGAATAATATATTTACTCATTTATGCAACTTATACTGTACAATAAACAATTATATAAATTGTATTTTAAGTAATATAACTTTTGGGGTTTGAAATCAATGCTGATTTCATTTTTACCTTATTAAGACATCCAAGAATTTTTTACTTTTTTTATTGCGATCAAAATTATTTTTTAGTATAATCAACATATCATATCCAAACAATTTATAATAATCGAAAATAATGAGTTTTTTTATATTTAAATTATATCAAAATTGATCCCTTGCAATAAAATTACTTTTAAATAAAGCCATTTTTATATATTTGGTGTAAAGTTTTATTTTATTTTTTCTACCAAAACGATTGTATTTCATATTTTTGAACAGTATAATTTGCAAATCTTTTTCATAAACACTGTATTCAACGTGCATACATTTCTAAGATAGAAAGTAATATTTAACGCAAAACTTTTAGAAAAAGATGTGTATCCCTAGAATTTTCAATCTATTAAAATTTTGAAAGACGAATTAAAAAATAAAAATATATTTTTCATTACATCTCCATCAAGAATATTAATGAATAACTGTGTATTTTAATAATAGAAGCCATATACATGCATTTTACTACATTTTTATAGAAATAACATCAACTACGTTTAAGCACATTGGAGATTAATAATGAATTAATCGTTTAATATTTATTTACATATTTCAGTGCAATGTAATTTTGAAACATGCGCTGAAACTTCCGAATAATCGGGATTCAGAAATTGAATTTTTCGTAACATTCTTAGAATACATCTCAATACGCACAATCACAATACATTTCATCTCATTTTATTTTTTAATTAAAATGAATACTTTAATTTATTTTTGGTAAAAAATTTATATTTTACCATCACTGTTATATATATATATATATATATATATATATATATATATATATATATATATATATATATATATATATATATATATATATATATATATATATATATATATATTTCAATACTAATAATAAAATATGTTAACATCAAAATGTGCTAGTTACATATTTTTTAAGCAAAATATTCTTGAAATTAAAAATATTTCTTTTTTGAAATTATTTGAAAGGAATTAAATATATTAATATTCAAAACTCATCCCTTTTTTTTAAAGCATTTATTTCTAGAATACTGCACTTTTTCTACAGCTAATTTTATGCTTTACGGTATTTTCATGACTCACAAACATTGTAAGCAGTTTTTAAAGATTTACATATTTTATTAAGTAACATTATTTGGATTTAATAAAGATAATTATCCCTTTTAAATGTAATTTATTAGATTTTTATTCAAAATATATTTTATTACAAAATAAAGTAAATAAAATATAGACTAAATGCACTTGATCTAAAATTATTGCTTAATTTCAAATTGAACTGCCCAGTGGACTGCCCGGTTATACTGAAGTGATCATGGACGCTAATTTTGCCACAGATAAATCTAAGAGACAAAATTCTGAGTTTGTTTGAGGTGATTTTTTGACGGATTTTTTGTGTACTTTGTAACTTTATTTTTGTTATATTATAGATATGGAGACATAAAATTATGTAGAAAATTCTATTTTGGCAACCCTAGTAGTTACGTCATCGCAAGTGCACAATACGTCATCTTGGCAACATTTCCTCAACATTCAAGAATTAAACATCCTGGATTATACGGCATCTGTGTCCTAATTTTACTAACCATCTTTAGCATCTCTAAAATATACTTATTAATTTTAATCGTAATTGAAAGTTATATCACCCGTCAATCCTACTTTTAACAAATATTTAAGTAGTGTTATCATAGTTTATGATCAAATATTTTATTCTCAATTTAAGATACATTTTAGTGAAACTGATTGGAGTGATACAATTATACTTCGTGATTTCGAATATCAGTGTAAGGATAACGTCTTCTGCCGGACTTATGACCTTCCGACTTTGTCACAAAATGTATTTTTATAAGCAAATACCAAACAATACCAAATAAATGCCAAAACAAAAAGCCTTTTTGTACACTAATTTTGATTGTGAAATAATAAATCATTCCATACGGTATTTTATTCACATGTTTTACTTGTCTCTTAAATATTACAAATTGATATAGGTAGGTCATATAAGTTCTAATATTTACATATTATATACATTTTGAGAATATGTCCAGTAATTTGTTTCAGAATAATAAAATTCTTATCGAGTTTTCCCAAATACTTAATTTTTAATTTATAAATATGTGGTACTTCTCTTTTATAGTAATGTATACAAAAATTGTTATCAGTTTTTTATACTTCATGATTTCTTATTAAGACTGCTTGCCCGCATATTTCTATAGGTTTGGTCATTGTCACTCTCACATATGTACTTTGTGCAGACATCAAATATTTGATGCAACTCATCTCAACTCGTGCTCTGCAGTTGTGTTTTTTAATTGTAGCGTTCAGAAATATTGAAAGGCTATAAAAATAATGGCGTAGTAGCTAAATTTCTGGATATTTGTAATAAATATATAAAATGAAAGCTCATTAACATTTTAATTTCTAGTTTTTTTCTAGTAATCAGTTATTTAAACACAATAACTTGTATCATTTACAAACTTTACAGTTTTTAGATAATAAATTAAAAATATTGTTCTGCATATTTTCTAAGCATAGCATTTAAAAAGAAAATATTTTTAAAAAATAATTTAAAAGTTGCTCCTAAAATATTTCAGCAAATAATTTTCATGATTTTATTCAGTATAAAACCTTATATATTTTAAAGATGGAATCATAATCTTAAATTTTTCAAGGCTTTAATGCGGTTTTTATTTTAATGTTGTTTTTTTAATTTATGCTTATACTAAATTTTTCAATAGCAAATTTCTGTAATTATATATAATTTTTGAATTTTTGTCAAGAGGAAATATATGTTATATTAAATGAAAATACACACACACACCGATATATATATATATATATATATATATATATATATATATATATATATATATATATATATATATATATATATATATATATATATATATATATATATATATATATATATATATATATATATATATATATATATATATATCTTAATTAATTTAGAACAATATAAATATCGTCTTTAGATAACAAAGTAAAACCTAGAATGATATGTGTAAAATATTTCGATACATATTGTTCAACAAAGCTTAATTTTCCCATATATTTGTTTTTAAAGTAAAAATTTGAATCATTTGATATTTAAATGACATTTCTTAAAATTTAGGAATTTGAATTAAAATTACCTGTAATTTTTTGATTTGAGCAAGGCTTAATGTTCAATTACATAGAAATAGGGTTCTAAGAAATATTTTGGTAGTTTATATAACAATATTAGCTATGTTAATCTTTTTCTTAGATAGAAACGAGAAGTACTTCCATATCTGGTTTGAGGAATATTTTCTTTTATATGATTGAATAACGCAGCAAATATTTTGTCTTTTTAGTTTAACATGTCAGTTTATTTTATAGATGTCAACGCAAAAATAGATGTTTAAATTATTCTGAAAAGATTGATCCCTACTGGATTGTTAGAATCAATCCAAGTTTTTTGCCGCTTATCAATCTAAGAAAAAATCAATAATATAAAAGAAATACATTCTATAATATATAATTCAGTAATAAGAAAAACTAATCTACAAGTGTAACTTGAAATAGCAATTTCTTTCTCGCTAACATAACTTATTTTTCTAATGAATCTTGGTGATTTCAGTTAGGGTAATCACACTTTTTATAGATCATACGTGATTGATTTGCTTTCGTGATAAGCATGAAATGCGCCTTTTTTGTTAAAATGATGAATATAAAAAATATTGTTCTTTATTCTACAAGTAAGTTGAATTTTTCACGATTTGTAATAAATATTGATCACACATAAATCATCGAAACTTTCATTATAAATCATTAATCAGGAAAATAAATATAATGAAAATCCAATGTCCTTTATTGTAACTTTTACGAAGACAAAATTAGTAATTTTTAATATAATATCTTTATAGACAAATAACGTGTTGCAAGGTTAAATTTTAAGTTGATAGAAATATTATAATAAGTTACGTTTTATTTTTGAAATGTATAATCTTATTTGCTACATGTAAAACATGCAAATGTTTTGAGGTTTCATCCTTTTACATTTTATATTAAAACCAGAAAATTGATCTTATTTTAAAATTTTACTAATTAAATTCAAATATTAGCCTTTGATATCTAATACAAAAGTGCAGTCGAAATGCGATATTTAACTTTGCTTGTGTAAAAATTTATTCAAAAATTTCTTTAATTTTTATATTAATTATACTCTTTATTATGCAAATTAAAAATTACTATAGTCTGTAAGTAATATTGCTGAAATTCTCATTTAAAATATTTTAATTTAAAAATGTATCAGATCATGTTTACTGATAAATTTAAGGATTATCAGTAATTTTGTCAATTAATTAATTATAAAGTGCCTGTATTTATGGTATTACTTTGAATATAGTTTTTCAGATAAATTAAATCAATAAGATATTTTTTACTTTTGAGAGATAACCATATGTAATGTTGATAGATTGTATATTTTACGTGAAGTAAATTTGAAAAAGTAACTACAAAAGTAAATTTTCCATTTATTAACATCGTGTGTGTGTGTGAAATATTTAACAATGTTAGTTGATTTATATATTTACTAAGAATTACTATTCATAAACTAATGCAATAATTTTCAGACTGAAAAATTTAACTGAATATTTCTCTAATATATGGATCTGACACGTAAAGCTTCGATTAAACTATATGCTACATACATGTGACTGAATATTTAATTGCCTGGATTTAAGAAGCAAAACACAATATTTTATACATTTACTTCAAAAATTGAAATGACTTTATCCACTTTATTGCTTATTGTCTAATTATGTGAAGAAGAAAAGTATTTAAATGACATGTTTGCTAGATACGTGAAGATTTCATATATAAGTAAATTTTTTTATAATAAATAGGTTTACCTATTTATTATAGTAAATTTTTATAATAAATAGATAAACCAAGATATATATTTGCATAAATATCATGGTTTAATTTTTGTACATCAATGGCCTGTCAGAAATATGAATATGGCTGAGTATTGATGTATATTCGAAAGTAAGAAAAGTAGTTTAGTACTGTTCTGATAATTTTTGATTAACCAAATAACTGAAAATTAAAATTTAAAAACAAGCACGTTTCTTTATATAGTTCATTTCAGTCAACAAAATGTATATCGGGATACAAGCTTTATATGAGAAAAACTTGCTTTTTTTATATAATTTCTCGTTAACTTTTTTGTGAGTATATAAAACTCTTAAAAGCGGAATATATTTTAAAGCTATAATTTGTTTTTAAGACTTACTAATGTGCGCTTATTTTCATTTTTTGATAATTTGAATGAAACAACTCATTTTTGAATTTGTTCTTACTCAAAGATGAAAATTAAATTAATAATAACTTATAAAAATGAAATTTCTGAAAAAGTATATTTTTATGGATAATACTCGCACACAAATAAGGTAAATACTATATAATAACAAAATATCTGAGTAGTTTTTCCTTAATGTTTTTAAATTAGAAATAAAAATTTAATTTTTAAATAAAAAAATAAATTAGAAATGTAATATATACTATAGAAATGGAAATGATTTTATGAAATGCAATTAGGTTTCTCTCTCTGTAGCATAAAAAGGACAAGTTTTGTGTATAGTTTCATTAAATGTCACAAAAACTTTAATAATTGAAAGCATACATATTGAAATAAAATTGATGTTGACAGTTAAAAAAGCTGAATTTCCATAAAATTTGAGTTGTATAAAATATTAAAATACTTTCAAGTTGATTTTAGATTCTTTGACTATCGACTGTTTGCCCAGACAGTGGGAAAAATAAACACCATATTATCTTTGCTCAAAAGTAACTTAGAATTATAACTTCTGTCATAAGATAAACACACTTAGCTTATAGTTTGAACGAATAAACACATAATTAGTTTACTTTCAATGAATTCATAATAAAATTGTTTTCCATCATAGTTAATTTTAATGAAATATGTGATAGTATATATAATAAACCATAACTGTTTTTAAATTCTAAATTTTAATAAAAAACCTCATATTCTGTTAGATATTATATTAATTTAAGTTTTTAAATGTCAACTTTACTTTTGCAGCTGTCTTTATTGGTGTAGATTATCACATGAGAAAGTTTATTTTCGGTGGCATAATGAATATTGACATAGTTTATATTATAGGATAAATTAGTACAAATGAAGTTCATGACAGCTTAAACTTCTGACTAAAAGAAAAATTGTTTTTCAAAAATACTATAATGCAGGGTCTGAACATTTATACTTTTTTGGTTTCAGATATTTCTTTGAAAACTTAAAAGCTTACTAGCCTAATATTTTTGATAAGTCAATAATATTTAAGTATCATACTTATTAATGAAAGTTTATTGCTCTTATCCACTATGAAACAACACTTCTCAGAAATATTTTCAATAAAAATAATGAAAATAGATATCTGATGTATCTAATGAAAGACATTTCAGACGCAAATATGCGTTGCAAAATATACAATAACAGTGCAATATTACTTTCAATTTCTTTGTATTGTAAATATGTGGGAAATGTAAACAACTCAGTTCGATTATTAAATGTAATTTTCTGTATGTGTGGTGAAAACCTCAAGCATGATTTTCCTGAAGATCATCCACTAAAATGAACGAAAATATTAAAAATTATCTCTAATGTGATTTCCAAATCATGGACTGGACACAAAACCTTTTACTTTAATTTGCATTGCAAATCATTGCTCGAGACCAATTAGTAACATAATTCTAGGTATAAATATGCAAACTAGAAAATCAATTGTGAATGGTTCTGATAAACAAAATTAGATTGCTTAATACATGCATGAGAGTAAAGCATAACACAATGACTTATTCTTAAATACCCTCATAATACATAATATTAATTTACTTTGTTTTTTTATTGAATTCTTTGATGGTAAAGAACGTCATTTTATTTAAATAATGTATAAATGGGGAATGAAGAGGTGTTATTTTACAAAATTGTTTCGTATCTTTAAGTTATTTTCTTACCAATATTTAAACACGCATTCTAAAATTAAAAAGTACACTTAAATTGAACGAAAAGATGATGTTATACATGCTTAGTAATGATTTATTTTTTTAAAAAAAAGTATTGAATTGGAAACATGGATAAGGATTATTTCTAAGATGTATGAAAGTGAATTTTAATTTTTTTGTAAGTTAAGTTTCACATAAATTTTTTGTGAATAATCACTGTTTTGTGAATAACTAGGAATAGTATTTCTTAAATTACAGAGTTAATAGTAGTGTTAAAAGTCATAGTATGCATATTATAAAAACAATGGGATATAATTTCAAGATTCAGATGATAATTTCAGATGAGAATTTTCGGATAAAATTTAATAACAAACAGCGAACTCCAATGAGTATCCTGATTTTTTTATAAATGAATACAAGTAGCTTTGAAATCATTATATATATATATTCAATAAAATATTTAACTTACAGAGTAACTTTACTTATCCCTTTAAAAAGCGAAAAATATTAAACAACTATTACCTAAAAAGTGGTAACAGTTTGAAACTTATAATTATATATTAAAATTACGAGCAAAAATCCTAATTTAATGATATTTTCATCTAAACAAAAGAACAAAATTAACTAAATTATTTATGTAAAAATAGAAATTATTTTTATTTATTCTTTATTAATTCAGATTAGGTATTAAAAGAGGTTAGTTATTGTAAATATTAGAAAATTAAATTATATTTAATATCAAAATTAAACCATTATTAAATATATTATGGATAAAAATATTTAATATAAAATATTATTTATTAATCTTCATATATGAGTAAAATGAAAAATAGATAAAATAAGAAATTTTACATGGAAACAAAACTTTTTTTAGATATCCACGAGTCTGAATCAAAACAAGTGAAATATATCTTTTGACACATTAATTCTAATTCTATCATAAGTAAATAAGATAAAATTATAGATAATAATATGCTTAAATTGAATTGCGTATTTTTGTACTAATTTTCTCATAAGTTTCGATGGAAAACATGTTAAACATGTTTAATTTAAATTTAAATTAAATTACCATTATAAATTATACTTTACTCTCTAATGTTACAAAATTTTAACAATAGATAATATGCGGATACTTAAATTTTACAATTCTTAAATATATTTTAATAATAAAATAATATATGTAAAATAATATACAATATATTGAAACTTGTTTACTGTAAAATATTTGTAATTGTTTTTAAATTTTTTTTGTACTTAAATATGTTGCATTTTAAATGCACTTGACTTCAAAAAATCTTAAACTTTATTTTGCAATTATAATACTTATTTTAAAGTTGTTTCTTAAATCTTTGGACTAAAATATTTATTCAAGAATTTCTACATAGTTTACATTTTATCATTTTATAAAATTTTCATTTATAAACATTTTAATAACTACATGGAACATAAATTTAATATCTACATGTAGTATTGTATTTTCATTGTATCTGAATATCTTTTATATGAACCAAATTAACGATTTTATTATAATTATTTAAGTTACATTTTCCAAAGAAAAAACTTCATAGTAACTATAATTTATTTAAAAAAAACACAGAAATATTGAATTTTTCCCTATTTATATGAATCCATACAGAAACAAAAGACACATAATATTGAAAGAAGCAAATTTGTAAACGGATCACAGGGGAAATTTTTATCAATCATGATTGTTAAAAATAAAGTCAAAACACAAATATTATTAACACAAAAATTACAAGTATTGAAATAATTACATTATTTATTACATTAATATAATATATTGGCATTCTTTGCAAACCAAAGGAAAATTCTTACAAAAAAAGATAATTGTTAATTATTTGCATGGTGAAAAAATTAAGTGTTTTCTATATTATTGAACAAAATATGTAATTATATTCTGAGAAATGTGATTTTATAATTCATGAAACAAGTTGTATAGGGACGTACGTTTCTAAAGTTATGTAAGAGTTCTTAGAACTTCACAATATATCAATAACTATTTAAAATAAGATAAATGCATGCAGATATTATATGACATTTAAATCAAATATTTATAAAAAATGTTCAATTTGTAAATTAAAATTATATTGAAGACAATTAAGTTTAAATTGAATGAATGTTTTTTTATAACTCTATGCAAATAGATTTAGTCTTTGGAATGTAAACGCATTAAAAAATTAAATAAAAGATAGATTGGAGAATAAAAGACGAAAATTTTTACTACCTGTTATTCGATTTGCTTATATAAAAAGGATAATGTTAATATATATAAAAACTGATCGTACAGTTGTTTTTTTTCTTTTTATATACCTCTTTTTACTTTGATAACTATAATTCAATTACATAAAAAATTATAAATTAAACTTATTCATATGAATAGATAAAATATATTTTAAATTCAATTCACATTTACTTTTTTTAAAATTCAATGAAATACATTAGGATGGCGTAATGAGTTAAAGAACATTGTAATGAAGCTGCATGAAGCAGGAAAAAAATAATTAGGATTTTAGAAAAAAATAAAATTAATGATTGGTAGTTAAAATGATCTAAAATGCATCATAACTTTTCTATGTGGATTAATATGAAAAGCATTTGCAGTAAAGAAGTGTCACTTAAAGTGTAAAGGATACTTAAAATCATGTTATACTTTGTGATAGTTGTGAAAATGTTTTTCGAATAAAAATATAAGGTTAACAGAATTATTATTTTCTTAAATTGTGTAAAATGCTTGCATAATATGAAAGATTAATTTTTTTCATCATTTCAAAACATTTCATAAAATATTTTAATATTTGGCTAGAATTTTAGATTGAAAATGCATTTGTCATGTTAGATATAGGATTCAATAAAGCTTAAAATGCTTAACTTTATTAGCTCTGGAAGATTTAACTGATAGTGTGAATACATAATATTATCACTTATTTAACTTGAAAATGTTAATTTTTCATTTATGTACTTATTACGTTTCCCAGCTATTTGGGCAAACTTTCAATGTAAATAGTGATGAACAAGAAAATATGATGTAAAAACAATGTTTTTAAATGAAATTTCCATTGTTAAATTTTAACCTTGTTATGCGAATAATTTTAGAATAAATCTGAAATTTGAACATGAGACTACAGGATATGAAAAGAAATTAATTACAATAACTTATTAAGGCAAAATCAATGCATGTGAGTATAAAAACATAATTAGCTAATTGATTTAAGGATGAGATTTACATTAACGAAATGTGTATTAAAAATCAACCAACAAAAAATAAAATCAAGTACTTTAAAAGGAATTAAAATTTCAGTTACTTTTTTTATCACTCTGTTATGCAAACATTGTTAATATCATTTAAAATTGACATATAACTTTCTATAGGACAATATTTGAATGAGTTACAAAATTAATTTTTTATGTAAAAGATTGCGAGAAAAATATGTATTATTGAGAACACTATTTGTCTAAAACATTACATCCATTTATTGGCAAATTTTGTAAAACTTTCATACTGTTAAAAAAAATAAGTTGCAATGCATTGTAAAAATAATTTTATAGGTAATATATTCCACATAAAAATGTAATGTTATTCGTCGTTGCAATTGTAAAAATGTTTTGAATCCAATGAAACTGACGTGTAGTATATGTTTACATATGAAAAAATTTTTACATGCCGAAATAATTATGAAACAATGAGATACATTTGAAAAAAGTTTAATTGAGATCAAATCAAAATAAAACTTCCATATAAAAATTTATTGAAAACGAAATATATTTTTATTAACATTATATTATTTCACAAAGCAATAATGTTATACACATGTATCATGAGCTTAAAATACTCATTATTTCTAAACTGTAATCAATATTCAAAGATATAGTAACATATTAAAAATTAAATACTTGTCTTAATTAATTAGATGCGAGAGAAATTCTTTCTTATTCTAGATTTTTTAATTAAGTACGATTATAAATCATGTTTTTTTCTTTTATAAACTCTTCCTTATGATTTTGATAAATTTTTCAAATATATATATTTAAAAAAATTTAAACAAAAATTTAAACAATAAAGTTTAGATAAAATTTATATATATATATATATATATATATATATATATATATATATATATATATATATATATATATATATATATATATATATATATATATATATATATATATATATATATATATGTAAAATGTCCTTTCATTCTTTTAATCTCATTGATGCCGGTATTGTGTCACCGTTGTTATGCAATCAGTTAAAAGAATAAAAAATTTTTTCAACTTAAAATTCAAAATTTTCTCTCACTATAATTATATATTTCCATGCATGAAATTAAAATGTTTTATTTTATAAATATAGAAAGAATGAAGTGAGATAATTCAAACAAAATTGACTTAATTAAGGTCGAGACTATTTATTATATATATTTTCATGCCAGCACGTGAAGAGTAAAATCGTTTTCTCTAGAAAAATTGAGTATAGTAGAAGGGATTTGATGAAAACATTGTAGCATTTTTAACTGTAAAAACAAAATATTTTGAAGTATCATCCCAACTATTTAGAAGTGTTCTACTATTCTTTAATATATTCCAAAGTAAGTTTGTTAGCCAGAAAAATGACTCATATATTATTTAAAAAATTTATTTAGTATAGAGTGTTAGAAATATTTCACAGATTGCTCTGTTACTGAACATGTAAGGGACTCATTTGAGTCGTCATGGAGTAAAATCATAAAAGAATCTTCCTAGAACGGTATTTTTCAGTAGAGAGAATAATTCTTTATTTTTAAAAAATATCAGAAATTATTTTAATTTCTTAAGTCAATTATGGAGTTGTTTCAGATGTTAACTTACTTATTATTTGTTTAGAATGCTCTATAAATTTTCATTCATTGAATATATAATAATTAAGATAAGTAATTTTATTTATATGTGATTGTTTCATATAATAACAATTGCATTTTTGTATTTATTTAATTAAATTTTAATGGTGCATAATAAATTTTCCATTGCAAATTCATGTTTTTTATTTTTATTTTAATCCGATTATTTTATTATTACATTATGATTTATAATGAATATTGAATATTTCATAGACATTTTTGCATTTGCAATAAATATTTTTGCATACGTATTTTTATGTTCTATCCAGCACACAAAATAGATTTACTTAGAATTTTACTATACTATTACAATAAATTTGAATAAAAAATCGTTGCATAAGAAACTTAGAAAAGTTCGTTTGCTAGAAAGAGAATTTCCTGATTTAAAATTTATACTGTTAAATTAAATTTAACAATGAAAGAAATTCACAATTGAGTATTGCACTTAAAGAATCGTGTGGCTTAGTCCTAAATCGGATAAGAATAGATAAAATCTAAATTTAACTATTTGCAATTGTGAAGCTTATTCAAATTAAATGAATTTCGTTTCTCACAGTCACTAACACCTTGCTTTAATTTAAACTTCATTACATTTCAAAGGAATTACAGATTTATTCGTATGAGAGGACTTTTAGGGGTGGAAACGTTTTCCACTCAAATTAAATTACGAAGGAATGCTTATCACAAATCCAAGTCATGTGACTCAAGTACTAGGAAGTGTTTCTTTCATATTGTGAATCATATGAGTTTAATTTAGTGAAGAAAATTAAATAAATAACATTTGAATGTAAACGGTATAGAAATGATCTTTAAACTTACAGTTCTTTTGAAAGTTATTTAAAATCATTCATTTAAAATACAAATGCATTTTAAGTTTAGAATGTATGTTAGGAAACTCTTAACAAATTTTGTACTTTTACTTTCTCTAACGTTCTTAATTCTTTGTGCTAATGTTTAATTAAAAACTAAAATAAAAGTCAATCTATAATAAAAGTTTATTTATTTTTTTTAAAAAAAAGTTAGAATCATTTTTTTCTAAAATAAGAATAAAAGTAGTCTATTTTTTCAGACAATTTTCATACATTAATGTTAAATTGACATTCTATATTATATGGTAAAATACATATTTTGCATTGTTGCCCTTTTTTCTGTGATATATTTGCGATTTAAAATTGAAAAATAGGAAAAACAAAACCATATTTAATATTTTATATTCAAAATACTCAGACAAATTAGCATTAATAAATTAATGTGTTATAGATGATAACAGGAAACTGAATTTTAAACCGATAATTTTATAGATTATTTTATAAGTTGTTTTTAAATATTCTGATGTTCTCTTTAGAATAATCAGAATTATTATAAGATGAAAAAAAATGTTACAGCCTCTGAATACATCCAATATTCCTAAATATTGAATATTTTTATCTATAGACTTTTTACCCAGTTTACGAAACACACCAAGTAATGTTGCTGAATTAAACAAATATTTACAGCGATATACTATAAAATAATGGTTCAATTCCTTTAAAATTATCTGTATTATGTATATAATCTGTGAGTTAACACAGTATCCACAAACTAATTCATTATTGCAATTTTAAATTGATATCCAATTGCGAAACTAAACAATGTTTCGCAGTCAGAAATAAATAAAAATAGTATACATCTATGAGAATGAAATAATCTAAATATGATTTCATATTATAGTGAAATCAAAACTGTATTACAAATGCTTTGTGAACGGTGAACTAAACTATTCATCTAGATCCAAATTAAAACAAGATTACATCAAAGTAAAGAAATTTTGAGAAAAAATAAAATAGCAATTCTTTATCTGTTAGTAGGAACATCATATTTAGTATTATTAGCAAAATATTTTACCATTATTGATTACCAGACATTTATTTTATACAAAATAAAGCTATTGAGTGAGATTTGTTATTAATCAATTATTTCTTTATTAGATTTCTATATTTTATTCATAAGTTTCACTTATATTTGTTAATGGAGTATGCATTAATCTTTAACTTACTCATTAAATAGGCATGTTTATAATATGTAACACTTATTTTCTCCCTAAGGAAAACTCTAGTTTCAAAATAATTCTTTCAAACTTTGAAACAATATTTTTTGTAAAGAATTGCGTAGTAACTCTAATTAATTTAGATGTTTTGTAAAACGATACTAAAATAAAAATGTATAACTTTGTAGGTCACATAAAATGTTCTTTGCATTTTCATACAAAAGTGGCAAATCAATATGTATGAATAAGTAATTTGAAAAGAAAGTTGAAGATACTTAACACAAGTGATAAATATATATATATATATATATATATATATATATATATATATATATATATATATATATATATATATATATATATAAACAAAATACATTTTTTACTCACACAAAATTGCACAATTATATCTCGTAGTTTAAGCATTTAACGGGTTAATTTGTATTTCTTGATTATAATAATGTTAATTTAGAAACTAAATAATTTCCTAATTCACATTATTATAATCTAGAAACACAAATTACTTCAGATACTTGTGTTCAAATTTACTTCAAGAAATTTAAATTTCCGGATCACCTTTTGTAAAATTTAACTACTCAGAAAAATTATGAAGTTTCTATATAAAAAAACACCTAAATTTATTAATGCTTTAATTTATTTTCGCTACAAGAAACGGGGCTTAACAGAGTGCAGCTGGTGCATCGAGTCATTTTTGTACATGAAAGTTCAACCGTTTGAGTTCCACTGGTCGAAAATCTCTTGTTAGGGCTTGAAGTGCTATTAAATTTGATGTTTATTTCAGTCAATTTTAAGGAACCTGAAAGAGATAAAAATATTTACTATCATATAAATATAAAATTAGAAGAAAGTAAAATAAAAATAAAATTAAAGTATAAAATAAAAATAATAAATGGCATACATACAAAAGAGTTTCTATTACACATGTATTTTAAGTAATTGTTATTGTTACTTATGACACTTGGGCAAGCCAAACTCGTTATGCCTTGGGTATGCGAATTCACGTCTTTAGGGTGCTTCTTTCATTTACTCAGAGCACCACAAAGGGAAAAGTACGACTTTGCTCTTCAAATCCTCCGATAGATGACACAACAAGAGGATCCATTCTTTCAATTTTAACATTGATCTGAAGGGAGAAGGAAATTTTTTCCAGACCCCATTGCACCCATGATAACTTCTCAACGACCAACCGCAGGACTTTTGATTCCACAGATTTAACTTGAATATATATCGCATGTACTCGGTGGATCTTTGGTGGCATTGGGAATCAAACCTAGCCCTTAAGGACGGAAGACCGATGGTCTAATCACTGGTCTACCACAGCCAATCAATAATTGTTGTATATTATAAAAATTTATTATATTTCTGAAGGAGTTATTGTAACTATGTAAGTAGTTATTAGTATACATGAGGTTCACCCGGAAAGTGTGTTTCCCGCACCACTAGAAGATAGCTCTTTAAAATGACAGAATCACCAACCTACTTGGAGGGTAGATCGTAATTGTAGTTATCATATGTAGCAATCCTAATTTTCAAATAACTTACACTAGAGTCGCTAAAGTGCTAAAATTTGTCAGCTCTTATTTTTTCTCTCGCTAGCTGCAAAGAGCAACAGTAAACCTTAACCATAACTACGCAACTCTAAAGAACTTGCGAAGAGCCATTCAGAACAACAGAATTTGGATACTCAACATAGCTGTTTTATTACTTTACAACTCGTGCACTGATACTTCAAATGCCATAAAAATAAAAAACTTTTGCATAAGCTTAGCTGGGAAGTATTTGATCATCCACCCTATAACGCAAGCTTTCACCCAGCGACTTCTGTCTGTTCTTGCAACTGAATGATTTTTTTTTTATTTAACCACAGACGAAAACTCGCAGACAACTGTGACTTAACTGGCTCCATTTTCTGGTGGATGATTTCTATGATACCGGAATACAGAAACTTAATCTAAGCTATGACATGTTCTGATGACACTCCGATGATGCTTATGTTGAAAAGTAACTGAAATAGTGTTGTATCATTTGTAATAAATCTTTCTGAGTATTTATGTTTTGATTCTTTTATGTGAAATCGGAAAATTATTTTCCGTATGACCGTCGCATAATAAATCCTATATCAATATTGATAAAAAATTATTATCGAGAAATAAAAAGTCATAATAATAATAATAATGAAATATTGCAAATCTAAACTTTAGTGTCTTTGTTAACTAAAAAATTTGAATTTATATTTTAACTTCAAATTTCTTTTGATTTTAAAAAAACTCTTCTAGAAGATAAAAATTACTAAACTATTCTTAATTTTGGAATTATTGATATTTGTTAACATGAAATTAATATTTAGTGTTTCTAGATTAATGCATTTCTATCAAGAGTTATTAAATGAAAAATGTTATTTTCAAGATATAATTAATTTTTTTTCCTCAATATTTAGAAATATTGTTATTTACCATATAAGTGGTTCAATTAAATGTTATTATTATATAAACACTGATAACTTTAAAATAAATCACTTGCCTTCTGAAATCGTTGAGCGCTCAATGGTACTGGATGCTATTCGGTTTCCATTCGCCCCACTATATTTGCTATGATTCATCAAAGACTGTCGGACATTTTTTTCTGGGTGAAGAAGAATAATATACAACTTTGGAGTGAAGAGACAAAATAAAGTCACAGTGGCACTTAGACTGACAGTTATTGACATTGTGAATACATTGATTTCATCATGATCTGTTGTAGTGAAATATAATGGTATGAATGCAAGCCATACGATGCATGTTGTATACATCGTGAAACCAATGAATTTTGACTCATTGAAAGCTTCTGGTATTTTACGTGTCAGGATTGCATACACGGTGCATATAATGATAAGAAGCATGGGATATGCAAAAGCAACAATGTATGTTGTATCAATGGAAGCTGCGCACACAAAATGACTTTCATCTCTTGTTGGATGATAGTATATAGCCTTTGGAGGGCTGATGCTCATCCATATCACAGATAGCAGAACTTGAATGCTAACGATGGCTCCGCAAATTAGAAGTTGTGATGTGGGACTGATGAAACATGGCTGCTTTTTGCTTTTTGGACCTAATCTGAAAATTCGGTCAATCCTGTTGGTTTTGGTCAGAACTGCACTATATACAATAGTAAAACACAGTCCAATGCCAATTTTTTGGGCTCCACATTTAATATCTGAAGGTCTTTGCACCAAAAGAAATGTCATTGCATAACACAATAGGATTCCAAAAAGAAGAACGTAGCTTAGCTCTCGTCCAGAGGCTTTAACTACTGGTGTTTCGTGGTGCTTGATAAACACTAATACTACAAATATCGTCATTAAAATACCCACAGCGGAAAATGTGATTATGCCAATAGCCCAATAACTATTTAATTGCATGTACTGAAGAGGAATTTGGTCACAGTTTGTATGATTTACATTCGGTAAGAATCCTAGAGGGCAATCGTCACAAACAGTTTCATCTCGGAGTATTTGGTATTTTGTACAATTGAAACAGTGCCAACAGCAATTGCTTCCTTCAACATACTTCTTTGCTTGACCTATTTTACATGGCTGACTACAGACTGAGACGGGCATTACTGGCTCATGCCATCTGAACTTTATATCTGAGAGTTTGAGGTTCAATTCACCATCTTTGTATTCACCTACACGAATCCATTTGTAATTACCAAGAGATACTTGTTTGAAATGTATTATATTGTAACGAGCAGGACCATCGCCATTATTTGCGAACTGGAACTCATCTCCACTTAAACCTGAAAAACAAATGAAAATGGCAAGATTATTTAAAATAATATGATTTTTTTTCACAAATTAATAAAATATCCTTACAGAGATAAATGAAATTTCATTTACATATAATAAAAAATAAAAGTAATCTTATATATGCTTATATTTTCATACAGCACATGTCTCTATAGACTGGTTGCTTTTTAAGGTAGAAGAACATAAAAATTTCGATAAAATTTAGTTTATAGATTTCAAATTTCGTTGAATACGAATGCAAAAAACTCTATTTTTATGAGAATACTGCATAACAGTATGTCAATTAAACATGGAAAATATATCCATTGCTCATATTTAGATATCGTGATGTGTTGATTCGCTATTTTTCTGTAAATGCTGTCACATGAATATCAAGATCTCACATTGTTGATTATAAAATTTTTATAAAAACTTAAGCTAAAACAATTTGTAGCATTTTTGGAATTTTATGCGTAAATGAAATTGGGAAAAGAAGTCTTGTAGATTTTAAGAACAAAATTTACAAAGGAATCTTGACAAATTTTGTTGAATATGTAGTAATTTAGAAAATCATTCTGTTAATTACCATGTTTTAAATGAATGTGCATGATGAATGGAATACTAAATTAATTATAAATAGATAATAATTTTAAATATAACTGTCCCATGTGCACTATTATAATCAAGGAATTAACACATCATTAAAAATTATTCAAAAATTGAAAGAAGTTGTTTAAAGCAATATATAACCTAATAAAACTAATTTATCATCTTTCCGAAAAAATAACTTTCATTAATAGCCAACACTTCATATACATGTTCTGTTCAATCTTTGAATCTTATTTTCAATAAAAGAACTTTAAAATATACATTACACTTAACTTTGATGTGAAGTTCAAAAACATCCTTAAATTAGAGAGACATTTTCTGTGCTTATTTTTTTATTCTTAATAATTTGATAAGTATTTATGTAATAATGAAACTACTCAATATTTCTATGCGTTTCACAAATTTATTATTTTAAGGTTTTTTATAAGATTTTTTTCAATAAATTAATATTACAATTTATGTATAACTAAATGAACACTGACATTTCTTAAAATAATTAAAGTTGCTTTTGTTACTAAATATTTTCTCTAATAAAAATTTAATTTCAACTATAATTTATTTGCTAAATGTAATTAGTTATCAAATAATATTTCTTTTTATAATTTTTAAAACAAATTCATTTTAATTAAAAGCTAATTAATTGATATTTAAAGAAAATAATATTTAGTTATGAATTCAAAAATAGTTTCTAATTCTAGAATTTTTGCACTTAACACCCTACGTATGGATCTTAAGGATTAACAATTTTTATGATATCCGAAAATATTTCCTTTCTAGATCAGTAAGCTTTGAATTTTGTGACGTTTTTCATGGGATTAACGCCAATATCGTTTCCTACACTATATTTATGAACAGAAGGCATGATGTAGATCCAAACTGTAGATAACCTCATTTCAAATCATGATGGGTGCATAAGTTATTGATAAGTACTGTATGATGTTGAAGATTATGTGCTCACATTCAGTAAAGAACTCGTTATTCCTTACATTAGCCTCGTGTCAAAATGAACCATCTGATGTGAAGTACGTTTCATCTGTTAACAAAAGATATCGAAAATATGTATGAATTGTTATACATAATTATACAGAACCATACACGCATAATTTGTGACAAGGAATTGTTGTTTCACATCAAACATAAAATAATCCAGCAGTGCAAGTCTCATGTATACAGTATGTCCACTAAATTCCCTTGCCACCTTCTTATTACCTTCGGAACGGCTGCTACTATATTTATAAAGGGGTCTAGGTATAGTAGAGTAGCCATGCACTACTGAATGAAACAGACTACTGCGTCACCTGGTGTAAAACTGCGGAGTTAGCATTCCTATCTTGAAAAACGAACAAGAGAGAAAAAGTGATCTACAAAGTTATAGAGTATCCTCGATACATTTCGAAAATATACTTTGTAGGCATTAATGTGAAAAATACAACGGTTAAATTTTTGACGTGACAAAACGATCTAACGGTTTCATTCTGTGACGTGACAAAACGATCTAAGAAAGAAAAAATAACAAATAGTTATAACAATATACTTTATTTAAGATGTTCATACTTCTCACCGTCAGCTGCAATGCACATTTGGATTCTCGCTTGAAAATAACGCATAATAGATTCTTAAGATTAAGCAATGGTAGGTTCTCCATAAAATCGGGTATTACCTTCTGTGGTAATTGTATATATCGTGTACCCGTTAACGTGCCATTGTAAAATATTGGGCCAATCAGCTTGTTATTGTAAATTGCGGAACAAACGTTAATAGCATACCGCATTTGATGTCGAACGTCGAAGAAACATTTAGGATTTTGGTAATGGTAATGGGTGCTTTGCCTATTGTACATGCTATTCCGATAAAAGCATGCCTCATCCGTCCACATTATATCTGCCAACAATGGTGGCTGGACCTGTATCTGATTCATGACGAAGTTACACCATGCATAACGTTGCCCGGCATCCCCATCAACTAAAACCTGTTTAGGCGTTGGTCGGTATGGATGAGCACCTGATTCGCTTAAGATTTCCAAACCTGACTTTGGGAGAGATAACAGTGTTGACTGATCTCTTTTACGTTACATTTCTGATATGCAAGGGCATATGCAAATACCTCATATATGAAAGGGCATATTCTTGCCGTCCTACCTTAGCTGGTCTGACAGATCGAGGTCGACTAGTACCGCAACTTGTCTCCCTTAAACGTTTTACAACAGTTAGGATAGTTTGATGAGAAGGATGTGGGCCTGCAGGGAAATGTTGTTGGTACAACCTTGCTGCTGATCATGCCTTGCGTTGACATTCACCGTACAGTAAAACAATCTCACAATACTCACCCATGACCATAAGCATCAACATACTACAGCCTCAAGAAGATGTCTCTTTTATAGCTGTCTCAGGTGAACAAGCATGATGTTTCTTACGTATTTGCATACTGCATACAAATTTTTGGAATTATTTTTAATACTTCCGTTCTTTACATTTCGAAATGAAAGTGAAAAATGAATCACGAAAACAATTTTTTGTTTTTTCAAATATGCACACGTATGATGTGCCACGTCACAGCACGAAACAACAAATGCGCGTTTTAACCGTTGTATTCTTCACATTAATGCCTACAAGTATTTTTTCCTATTAAATCGAGGATGCTCCACAACTTTGCAAATCACTTTTTCTCTCTATCTCGTTCCGTTTTCGAGATACGAATGCTAACTCTACAGTTTTCCATCAAGTGGTGCTGTAGGTTGTTTCATTCAGTAGCGCATGCCTACTTTACTATACCTAGACACCATTTTTATGAGTATAGCAGCAGTCGTTCTTAAGTTAATAGGGTGGCAAGGGACTTTAGTGGACATACTGCATATTGATATTATTCTGTTCTAAACATCACCGGTACTCAGACACATACGGGTTCTTTACTTCACTCAAATAATTATATTCCTTGGTGGATGTACTATAATTCCTTCCATTTCCTTCAAAATTATTGATTCCTTTACAATTGAATGAACAATATTCACAAAAGTCGGAGTTTCAATATAAAAATAACATTGCTGCATTCTCTCCATGTGTAATTTACGTAGTTTAGGTGATCCCACAATCTTATGCCGGCAACTCTGCACAATATGTATAAAATTTCCTGTTAACTGTTCACCTACAACTATTACTACTCAAGTAACTAAGTATCTGATCAATATATGCATTTCAAGAGGTTGATTGGATGGTCTGCCACTCTCTGACAACGCTTTATGAACTAGAGCTTATTCAAATTGTAACAGGATTTAAAACAATTTCGTGCAACTATCTGTTTCTGAGGCAAGAATGAAATCAACGAAATATTGAATCGAATAATATAACGTTAATTATTTATCTGTCCTTTATACTGTTTTGGAATAATTATCAAATTTATTTAATTAATCTGACATATCTGTATAATGTTCTAATTAATCATTGTTAGGAATTTTACATACAAAGCTTTTAAAAGGCTGCTTAATTCAATAAACTAGCTATTTTTAAATTATTAGTAACATAAAATCATTTTTTACATAAAATATTATAAAGCTTTAGTTAATTTATTCACATGAATTAGATTTTAATGTATGTAATGAAGAATCTTACCTTTAAACTTTACATTTTTCAAATATTTTAGCAACAAAGCTCCATCTATGGGATCCATTTTTGAACACAGTCCTGGAGTACCACCACATAAATCAGAATGCAAGTTCTTTAAAGCATAAGCAAACGCAAGCACCGAGTCACTCACAAACTGCAGTTGTCTCTCGGCTTCGTAACCAGTTTCGAAGGATATTGTCTCGTTCCCAGTACAGTTTCTAGAATGTGAGTTGTACGGTGTCATTAAGCTTCCTGGCCATTTGCAACTGAAGAAGTGTTCCCAAAACTCAGTGAACCAGGGATTCCTCTTGTTATTTTCGAGAGTGAGACCCTGAAAATATTGATCGAATCCTTTTACTGGATAAGCTCGTGGTTGAACAGATATGGTACCTTCTACTTGTTTCTCATTGCCATCAAAAACAAGTGATCTGGCACTCCATCCATCACTACCAATCCATGAAAAAGTTCCTGTGCAATTGTTGCGCCCCACTGCACGCATGACTCCAGCAACTTCTTGGTCAGAACCAAAAATTATCACACCTGAAAATGAATGTAGTGTTTTCATTAAAAAGTTAAATATTATCTCAAATTAAGCATGTTAAACTCCATATTATTTTTAAAATGTATGAAATAAAAAAAATAATAAAACAGGGAATTTTTTGGCATATATTTCACAAATATGCTCTTTATTATTTCAGTAATATTAAATAAAAGAAATTTTTTTTTAATATTGGACTAGGCTAAATACAGACCGAAATGATACTATACAAGACAATTATAAGACCGGTGTTGACTTATGGATCGGAAACCTGGACCCTAACTAAGAATCATGAAAATCAATTAGCCACCTTTGAAAGAAAAGTCCTTAGGAAGATTTTCGGTCCAGTGAATGAAGGAGGCTGTTGGAGACATCGCTACACTTTTGAGATCTATAGGATGCTAAAAGACCATGAAAATATAAATACCATCAAGATAAATCGTATAAAATTTGCAGGACACATTTGCCGCCTAGACCCCTCCACTCTAACACACAAAATCTCGCATTAAAAACTTATCGGGAAAAGACCAAGGGGTCGGCCCAAACTCAGATGATGGGATGCGGTAGATGAGGATCTTAGCATTTTAAAAGTGAAGAACTGGAGGTCTTTCGCCAAGCAAAGGCCGGCATGGAAAAGTGTTCTAAGGAAGGCCTTTGCCCACCCGGGCGTGTCGAGTCAATAGAAGAAGTAGGCAATGCATTAGTCTTAAGATATAAAAGTGAATGTTTATAAATATTGCAATTATTCATTTAGACTTCGATTGTTTAATGAAGTTTTTTTAAAACAAAAATCGCCCCTGCCAATTTATAATAACCATAGAATGAATGTTCTGTCTTATCTTTTTCATTTTGCTTTTCCTGCTGTTCTATTGTCTATGCGTTAATGGCTTGAATCAATGGAAAACGACTTCTCAAACTGATGCTTTGATCCTCAAATAAGAAATCGTTTTAATAAAATAATGAGTTTCTACAATATTCTCAAATATTCTCGATAGTCAATTTCGCCTTATTTGCTGCCGTTCGAAGAATGGGATTTGATGAGATGCAGCAAATTCATCAACAAGTAAACGATGTGACTTAGATGAAACGTTATCTGACATCATGAATATTTTACACCCAGGAGAATTGTAATATAGTGGATAGTCAGGATATCAGCCGACAAACTTGTCTAGTGGTCAGTGTGCCTGACTACGGATAAGGAGGTGCCGGGTACGAATCCCAGTTCGGGCATGGATGTACTTTCTATCTCTATCCTGTCTTGTCCTTTCCTTGTATGGGGTGTGAATGGTTGCCTACCCTATAAACGGGTACCTATGACATGTGTGCAAAGCAAAGTCGTGCAGTCACCTTCATGGTGCTCTGATTAAAATGAAAGACGCTCCCCTTCGACTTATATTCGCATAGCATAGTGAGCTTGGCTTGTCCAAGTGTCATTAGTAAACAACAACAGGATATCAACTGTCACGAAAGAAACAACCACTTTCTGGTTTAATAAAATGCGATCATCAAAACCGAAAAAATAATTTTAATTTAATTTTTTAAAACTGTTTTCTATGGCATTAAACTAAATTTTTATCTAAACTGTAGTTTAGTTTATTAAAAATATTATCAAATTTCACGTAATTTCTTTAGTTAAAGATATATAATAAAACATTTGCTATGGTTTAAAAATAATGAACATTTGTGAGGGATATTATGCATCAATTTTTTACACTAGTAAAAAAATTAGAAATAAATAAATTGTCTAGAGACATTTTTTAAGATATTTTCTGGAATTATTTCGAAATTTTTTGTATATGAGTACTTCAAATTAGTCTTTGGAAAAGAGACGAAAGGAAATTAGAAGTCAGTGAAATCCTTGTACATGTTTCTACATTTGAGTTTTGAGGCATGCAAGATTCAATTGGATCTAAATTGTAATGAAGAGATATTTTCGAAAAGTTAAGAATTCTGTGATAAATTACAATGTGTGTGTGTGTGCATGCTCTACTTAAGCATTACTTATAACTATCTAAACGCATGGACCAATTTTCAAACAGAATTCTTAAAATGTTGTAGTAATTCAGCAAACCATATTATATATTTTTGTTTACATTTAATTATTTTTCGAAAATTTTTCTCAGGAAAATTTACTGCACTTAAAGTTGTATAAGAAATGTAATTTTTTAACTATCGAAAGTTAATTATTTTTTTATTAATAAAATTTACTATGCTAAAATTTAGCATGAAGCTTTCTATTTTTTTCATTAAAATAAGGTTTTAATGCTTATAATCAATAAATATATTCCGCTACAAAATTATTTACTGGTTCATATGTTACTTACATAGAACTCTGTGTTTTAAAACACAGTTTTTTTTACTTTGTTTTACACAATTATATATAAAAGTTTCAGTAAAAAGCTTATTATTTTAGCATATTTTTCTGAATGCTAACCGAAATTCAAATGCTTTATGTGTGATAGAAAATAAATATCTTATATACAATTTTTTAAGCAAAACGAAAACATTTTATTAAGAAATATTTTAAATAAGTAGAGATTACAATATTGTATTTTTGTTCTCTAGAAATGTTTTACTATAAATTTCTGTAAAATTTTTTCGCTATAAAAGTTTTTTTTTTTTAAAAGTTTTTCTTTATTTTGAGCTTTAATCTCTTTTCGTATGTTACTTACAATCGCTAATAGATATTGCTTATTTATAGATTTATTATTAACACACATAATATACTATAGGAAGATAATTGTAATTTATGTATATTTTACGAAATACATTTTAGAATTTAAACTCAGTGTAAAATCGGGTGTCACTTGGTTTGGTAATACATTTGGGCTATAAACTTCAATTTCTGGTAAATGTGTGTAGTATAAGCTTTTGTGTAGCGACCATCTTATTAGCTATATCTTGGTGTCAATCGCAAAAATCATGAGATTGTAAACTTTTACCTATAATTTTTAAAATAATAATGGTTTCAAATTTCAGTACATTTTCGTTGATTTCAATTTGTATCGATATATTAATTGTTTTCGAAACATTACTATGGAAAAAATCTAGTCTAAAAAAAGCTTATCAAATAATTTTTTTTTATCAACTGATGCGATTCAAAGTATGTTAAACTCACTATTTGTAAATTTGTTTTAAGAGAACAAAGTATTAAGCACAAGGTATTTATCTTGAAGTAATAATAATAATAGGAATTATTTTAATTATTTTGTTGTTTTTAAAGAAAATATAATTGCTAAAAATGTTATTTAATGATAGAAATATTTTAATTTCAATAACAATTGCATGTAATGATTTGTCAAATTATTTTACAACAATCCACATTTCCCACAATATGTGGCAATGCTGAAGATATGAATTTTATAAAAGTGAGGTTTCAAGATATCTTACATAATTTAATCCAACAAGCATTATGTTACTGTGTTCAAAGACATAAAATGCAAGATTATCATTGTAACAGCAGTCTAATGTTAAAAAATAAGTGATTAATCTAATTCTTATTCTATAAATAGTTACGCGGTCTTGTGTGGAAGTGAATGACAAAACCTAACAGATTATTTTCAAGATATCTTACATAAATTAATCCAACCAGCATTATGTTACTGGGTGAACCTGAAGATTCAAATACTCAACAATACTTGTTGGTATTAAGATTTCCACATTTTAGCACTGCATATGCTAAAAGAATGTTGTTTGTTGTTGCTTATCCCCGACTGGCGTGACAGTACCATCACACCATCCCCATGAATCCAAAAATAGTCAGTCTCTCAAGCACCACCTCTGGTCTCAAATCCACTTCATGAAAAGTGAGGTATAAGAGCAGCTTCTGTTGGTACAGAGTACCTGGAGCACACAAGACAGAACCCAAGGGTAGAAGTCTGACTTTGCTCCATTGCCCCAGACTTTAGCTGGACATAGTGGAGTGGCCTTCACGCCTTGGGTGCCCCTACCAGGAGATTACTCTCCCGACGTACTTCACCCACTCCGCCCAGGAACACCCCCTCACCCTGCTGAAAGAATGAATTGAAGTAATGGAAAAACTTTACCGCTAAAATGCAAATGAATTGAAATTATTAAAAGCATTGAACTGCAGACAATAATGTATTCATAGCCGTGTAAAATTATATGAGATATCAAAAGAAAATTTGCCCTGATTCTACCTACCATTCTCTACTTATGGCTAATTATACCACTACATTAGCTAGGGTTTTCTTAGTTAGTAAACCCGTAGCTTCAGGTGATTTAGATTGGATTTCTCCTATTACGTATGTGCACGCACACACAAACATATATACATAACGTGACACAGAAATATAATATGTGAATTATATTTTTTGAATAAAATAAGTTATGAGTAAATAATTTGATGTAATTACATAATTGTATTTAATAATACATCTTATATATACTCGTTTGAAAAAATTTTTTACAAGAAAAACGCTTTAAATTTAAATGTAAACTCTGTTTCAGGAAAAATATATAGTAAATCATTTATGTATAGACTTCAATAAAAGAATGACTGATTAATTTATATTTGAATTAAATATATATTTAAAGTAATTAATCATCAAAACTAAATATTAAATTAATACTATCTCACATAATTTTAATTTAAAATATATTAAATATATATGGAGAAGATTATAAAAAGGAATATATAATTTTCATAATATTTCTAAGAAATTATGGAATCAGTATTTCTATAAATCAGTAATTATTTCAACTCCAATTACATTTATGAAAATATCGGTGATACTGGATATCTTATATTTTTTGGTGATAGTGATTAATATAATATTTACGCTATCTAATGCTTTATGTAACGTAACGAAATAAAAGTAGATCCATTGATCTGTTTAAAGTAATTCATGTCTGCTGTAAAATCCTTTCAAACAGTACGTCACATTTATGAGTTTAAATGGATCATACTAGTTTTACTCTCTCAGTGACGTAATACAAGTAGTTTTATTCCGAAAATTTGAAATTTTTTACATTGAAATAAAAATTAGATTTTATCATTTTGATAACAGTAATTAATTACAAATAATATAATGCATAGATGTTATTGTTTACGTCATAATCCTTTTAAACGGAACATTTAGTTTTATGACAGTAATTTTACGATACCATTTAGGCACTAAGTATTTCTACAATATTACTTTATATTATTTTTGAAACTTGCAGTACACACGTACAATTTATGTGATATTTGTGTAAAAAGACATACATATTTTTTAAAAATTAAATTTATGAATAATAAAATCATTTATCATAAATGTCTTTTCAACTAATTTTATTTTATTTACATTCATAAAATATTTTATATCAGCAATTATTACACCTAAATTGATTTTTCCTTGTTTAAACATTGTGTTCATAGAATTTTTCTTTTGAACTCAAAATATAGGTAAGGAAGCAAGGCTTAGGTTTTAAATTAGCATAATAGCTAAATAAATATAAAAAAATAACTTTATAATATGTTATGTTGGGTCAGTAATAATATTCATTGATATTCCTTCAAAACGCTGCTTTATTAATGTTATTGTTACGTAAAAATAGAGTACATAACATAACAAATAGAGTAATATTCTATTTTTAATATATTTTTTATTATCTAGCATCAGAAAAGGAAAGCATTAAATAAAAATAATTTGATTAATATTTCTCAAATTTAAGAATTATAATTAAGGATAAATATAGAATTAATAATTTTTATGTGATCAATTTTCTTTTGATGTGAGATTTTTCATTTATTTTAGAGTAAATTATTTAAGTTTTAAATATTTTCAAATTGATGGATGGTTTGATAAGATTATTTATATAGCTTCAGAAAGTTTCCTATAAAATATTTCTTATGGAGAAAAAGAGTGGAATTGATTGCGCATATGTATATTTTTACTGAAATACATTCTTAAGTTAAATATTTTTAACTTTTGGTAGCTAAATCTTTTTCAACAAACTCTTGTATTATTTTTAATTAATGTCCATTTAATGAGCATATTACTTTTAAGCATTGGTTTCGATATCTAATAATCCAGATTATTTCTTTAAATAAAAATTAGATGATGTAGTAAGGACGCGAATTCTGAGTCTTTGATCTTTTTAATAACAACTTCAAAATGTGAATTAATTTTCCTTCCACTCATACTTTCACTTTAATGGTTAGTTACAAATACTTAATCTTGTATACACGAGAATATTCTTAATACAGTGAAATAGCTTCCGTATGAGATTAATTATTAAATTAATATCAAAAGTTGTAAGTAGTTTAATCGTAAATTAATAGGTCGTATCTGATATCATAAATGTTTTTACCTAAAAAAAGATTTATTTTGAAAAAGTTAAAATAAATACCTTGTTTACTTCAAATTGAGATTAAAAGGGTACATTACAGATATTTTTAAAATAACTAAAAAATTTTAAAATGCAACATTGAATGGTTGGCACATTTACATTAATTTACTTATTCAAAATACCTCTAAGCTACAAATTTCATAATAATTCATAAATGTATTGACATTAATAATTTTAAGATAGAATGAACTTACTTAATCCCCTAAAAGTCGTTTGATTGTATACTTATAAATACAAAAAGATAAGTTTTTGTACTTTTCCCTTCTAGTTTTAGAAAAAAATTTAAATAAAGGTATTCATAATTTAAAAATTATTTTGTAATAACAAACGACCTAATAAACTGTTTTGAAATAAAAAAAGACATTTAATCTTGAAAACTATACTTAATAAGTAATTTAATAAAATTAATAATTTTAACTGATATAAGCACACTTTCAAGAAAATTTCTTTTTCAAATCATAAAATCCTATTAATTATAAATCCATGCATACAATTTAAACTAATTTTAATATTGAAATATTTTACGTGATTCAAATTATTACTGAAGGTAATTTTTAACATTTTTATATTGTTAATAAATTTCAGTTAAGCAAATATTTTTATATTTACATCGAATATTGTAGAAAATAAAAGTTCATTTAACGTAATTTGTTGAAATCAAAATTACCGAACAACTTTCTCCAGTTTATCTGCTTAGTAATTTTTACTTTAGTCAGCAATATTACAACTCACCTCTGGCACTTGATTTTGCCAATAATTTTTGAATTATGCTGTCATAGTAAGAATCACCGGCTACTCCAGAATCTTTGGTTAGTCTCTCTTTGACAGCGATGCATATCTCACTTTTTGATAATAGATGTTCAAGAACTGTAAATGCCTATAACAAAGCGAGAAATGTTAGTATAAAAAATGCAGTATGTATTTATTCATATATTTATACATACATACATACATACATACATATATATATATATATATATATATATATATATATATATATATATATATATATATATATATATATATATATGTATATATATATATATATATATATATATATATATATATATATATATATATATATATATATATATATATATATATATATATATATATATATATATATATATATATATATATATATATATATATATATATATATATATATATATATATATATATATATATATATATATATATATATATATATATATATATATATATATATATATATATATATATATATATATATATATATATATATATATATATATATATATATATATATATATATATATATATATATATATATATATATATAATATTAAAACAAATATAAAATTCAACGATTCAACAATAGAAACAGATAAAAAAAATACCATGAAGTGGAATGGAGTTGTCTGAAAGATTAAATTGAAGTAAAATATGCAAATTCTGATTTGAAATGATTTTTATTTACAAATATAAAAATGAAATATTTTGAGAAATTGCGCAAAAAATAGCAATATTTTATATATATACATTTCATTAGAAATTAAGGAAGTTTCAATAATCCAACTCTACATCTCATTTGTGTTTTCAGTTTTGCATTGTTGATTTTACCATTCCTGATAGAATTAGCAATTTGATTATAGTAAACAAGGTTATAAACATGTAAATGCAAATAATTTTGTTGATAAAATAAAATAGAATATTTTTAAATTCAATAAAAAAGATACTGCTTCATTTAAAACTGATTACATTCTACATAATTAGCAGGTTGTTTTTAAATCAAATGAAATGGCTGGAAAACTTTACCTCATTCATTCTATTTTATAATTAATTTACAGTAAATTATATGGATATTTCCATTGCAAATTTATTAGATTCTTTATGTAATAAATTATTTATATCGTAAATCGTTAACTTATTTAATAAAATTACAGTAACTAATAACTTAATAATTTGTCATATTTTTAATAATTAATCTTGAATGTTTAGGAAAATACATAAGAACTAAAATTCTTAGTTATAACAAACACGCGAAAAATATTTTGTTAATAATGCATTAGAACGGTAAAGAAAGCAATGTGCTTCATTTTTAAAAACGTTACAATTATCTAAATAAATATATTTTATAAATAAATTTTTTATCACTTTTATGATATCGCTCTCTTACATACATATTGTTTTTAAAGAATATTTGGTAAAATTTTAAAATCGTGTACCTCTTGATACCTTGGAGATATTTTTGACGCCAAGTTAAGTGGCAGTATGTGTCTAATAAGATAACAGCTGCACAAAAGCTCTACAAATATAGGGTTACCAGGATTACTAAAAATTAAAGTTTATCCACAAAATGTATTGCCAAAACTAGTGGAACCCGATTCTACACTGATCCCGAATATTTCAGCTATATTTTTTTGTTATAAATGTGAATATTTCATAACTACCCAAACATTTGTGTTTTGACTGAGATTCTTAAAAACAAATTTCAAATTTTAAAATGCTTTGTTCTTATATTTTATTAGTAAGAGTATGGAAACCATTCCTTGAGAATACACTACTAAATCTACAAATATACATATTGTAATATCAGTCATTATGTGTAATATTAGTCATTATGTGAACTTACATCTTGAACGAACTATCATAAGCATTATTGCTAACAAAACAGTAAAGAATATTTATATACTCATATTTTAAAGCATTATTTATTTTAATTTTCAATGTCATTCGTATGTTTCGCACAAAAACTAATATTTAAAAGAAGAAATCCTTTTTGAAACTCATTCATTTCTGTAGAGTAAATTCAATATTACTCTTCAAATGAAAACAATTCTTATCACCTATAATTTCTTCAAAAAAATATTAACATACAAAACTGTAGTTTTGAATAATAAGAATGTTTTTGTAGATTATAATTTACTTATTAATAAATTAATAGATTTTAATGCATTCCTTCAAAATAAATATGTTTATGTTGTTGTTACTAATGTCACTTGGACAAGCCAAGCTCGAAAAATCTTGACTATGTGAATTTAAGTCAGTAGGGTGCATCTTTTGTTTAATCAGAGCACCAGGAAGGTGAAAGTACGACTTTGCTCTTCAAATCCTCAAACAGATGGCACCACCAGAGGATGTATTCCCTCAATTTTACAATGATCTGTAGAGGGTGGAAATTTTTTCCGGATTTTTACACCTATGGCAACGGCTCAATGACCTACCACATAACTTTCGATTCCACAGATTTAACGAGCACGTATATCGCATATCTCGGTGGGATAATGGGAATTAAACCCCGCCCTTCCAGACGGAAGTCCGATGCCCTAACTTGGTAGACTACCACGGCCTATCTATAAATCGGAATGTTTATTTTATCAATATGAATGCAAAGGGAGCCAACAGTTACAATTTTAAAATTGTTTCAATTATCTTAATAAATATTTTTTGATACATTCAAAATATTTTATCACTTTTATGATATTGCTCAAAGACATATGTACTATTTCTCACTAAATATGTTATCTTTCATTTTGGCTATAAATGTAGACATTTCATGACTATTCAAATATTTGTATTTTGACACAGATTCTTAGAATAAGTTTCATACTTCAAAAGCTCTTCTTATTTTTTCAGAATAAAATGTAATTCAGAAAGTCAACATTACTGATAATTTACGATTTTAATTTCACTTATTATTAAAATTTAAATGTCTTTAATGAACTACTATAATTTTAGCAATAAAGCAGCTTCTAATCAAAAAATTTTTAGTAATTTGATAATGTAATAATGTCCCATAAGATGAGTCCATTGCTTCTCATAAATCTCACGGTTTAAAATTGAAAGTTTTTACTAACATTATTTTATTATCAGAGTATTCTTTGTGATACAAGAAACGAAAAATTTAAATTAGAGAATTTCTTCTGATTCTTAAAATAATCAAAAAATGTTGCTTATGAATCTGTTAAATTCAGGAATTTTTAAAATAAATATTTTAGTAATTTATAAAATATTGCTAGATACTTCATTGAAGCCATAAAATATACTTCACGTGATGTGAAACAAAGAAAAATAATCTTTAAAAGGTAATAACGTTTTTAGAATTTTCAAATTCTCTTTTTAATAATACATTTGCAAATTGATAATGTAAGTTTTTGAATTAGAATCGATGATTTTTTTTATAATTACAAAAACTAATCGTGAATACTCGTTTTGAGAAAAAAGTTATTTAAATTTAAGTGTAGCAAAAAATATAGAAAGGTGAATAATTATTTCTCTCTTACTTATCCTTTGGGCATCCATTGTGCATTTTTCTTATTATAATTTCGACGACATCTTTAATTACCCTCAAATGAATATGCTTATTGGTTCTGTGTGAAAAATACAATATTCCCTCATACTAATAACATTTTCTTTTATTCTTTTCTGAACGTGAAAATAATAACTTTAGAGAAAAAAAGACAAAAGTGTAAAATTTTACAAAAGAATAATTTTTCTTTGCTTTTATAAAATATAATAAAGTTAATTTACGTCCTTTTATAAAATTGTAATGAAAATCAATTAAAAGTAAATAATTGATTACATTCATAATAAGAAATTCAATTAAAGCAAGAACCTATTAAATTTTACTGAATAAATATGTCAAAATAAATAAATAAAAATTAGTATTCTTATTTTTTGCTATTTTTATTAGATGTTAGTCAATAAAAATTTTTACATAAATTTATTTTCGTATTCTCTTAGTACCTTATATAATTTGAACGTCAAAATATGTTTGTTTCAAGTTAATAATGTGTTACATTTTTAGTGGTATTTTTAGATGCAAAAACTCAGTTAAATTTTTAAAAAGTAAGATTCACAGTACCCTTTGTTATAATGCCCACTAGGGTAATTAGTACGTTTAGGTAAAGCTTTGTTATAATTGTTTGATATAGAAAATGAAATATTACGTATTATGTTTAGAAAATATAAGAAAGACATTTTAATTTTTTATATTTTTGAAACTTACTGTACACCAACACAAAATGCTTATTTAAAACGTTTATAAATACAACATAATATGCTTTAGGATTTATAATTTTGGAACATTAATATTTTTTGCTTATTTTAATGAAGTCATTTCTTTGCCTTTCTGATATTCCCTCATATTAGCATTTTTATAATACTAGAAACATTGAAAAGAATAGATAAGAAAAAATATTTATTCAGAAGATGGGCATGAAAATTTTTTTTTAAATACTATTACATGTTTCCTTACTTTTCAAATAAAAAGTGAAAAAATAGAAAATAGATTCATATGCACTTTTTAAATTACCACTCTATAAGTTTGTTTAATGATCATTTTGTTTTGCAACATTTTTAAACTTTTGTATCTGTTTATTGCCAAACAATTAAAAATTGCAAACATTTGATTATGTACAACAAGATGTAAATTATTACCTTAACATCAATTAAGGAATTAATTACTGGCACAGGTGCCGTATAATCCAAGATGAAAAATTCTGAGTTTGATTTCTTTGGCAGATTTTCTGATGTATCTGGCAACCTAGTTTTTATTACGTCGTAGATATGGTGACCTATAAGAATTATGCTGAAAATTCTATTTTGTTAACCTAATATTTACGCCATCACGCGCGTCACGATACGTCATATTGGCAACATTTTATAATCGCCAAAAAAATTCAGAATTCGGAATAATGGATTACACGGCAACTGTGCCTAATTACTAGGAATTATTTCCTCATGCTCTACTATTTAAAGTAATAGACGAAGCTTATCTGTGTTTTTCTCTAATACATAGTGTTATAAAATATCAATGACGATTCGTTTAATGTATATAATATTGCTATATATTGTTTTATTTTTGCTTAAATTTTTGTTTAAAACCGCATGATTTAATATTCATTAAATTAAGTTTTGTGAAAATGTGTTAATATCAAGCGACTTTTTGAAAGATATTTCAGTCATTTTGTTATACTTTGGAATTAAAATATTTCTTAGTTTATTTTCTTTTAGCACCTCTGATTTATATATATATATATATATATATATATATATATATATATATATATATATATATATATATATATATATATATATATATATATATATATATATATATATATATATATATATATATATATATATATATATATATATATATATATATATATATATATATATATATATATATATATATATATATATATATATATATATATATATATATATATATATATATATATATATATATATATATATATATATGTGTGTGTGTGTGTGTGTGTGTGTGTGTGTGTGTGTGTGTGTGTGTGTGTGTGTGTGTGTGTGTGTGTGTGTGTGTGTGTGTGTGTGTGTGTGTGTGTGTGTGTGTGTGTGTGTGTGTGTATAAATACCAAGTCTGTAACTTTAAAATGCGGATAATTTCAATAAAAATACGCAGAGATTTAGAAAAAATGGAAAGATATATTTTATTCAAAGTATAGGCCCTCGTTTTCTACACATTTTTGCCATTTAATAGGTAAATTATGGATGCCATTCTAAGATAATTGAACGTCACGTGAGCCAAACCATTCATCGAGCCATTTTGGACGTCTTCGTAAGAATGGAAGTGTTGCTCGGCAAGTGCGTGTCCCATGGATTAAAACCGGTGATAGTCAGAAGGAGCAAGGTCCGATGAGTATGACGGGTGGTATTATATTTCCCATCCAATTGCTGCCAAAGGGTTCTTCAACGGTTTTGCTGTATGACTGGGTGCGTTGTCATGCAGTAAAATCCCTTTCCCATGCCTTCGAGCCCATTGTGGTCGTATTTCGATCAACGCATAATTCAAATTAATTATTAGTTGTCGGTAGCGATCCGTATCAACTGCTTCGGTAGGTTTCAGCAGCTCGAAGTACACAATGCCCTTCTGGTCCCACCATACACACACCATGGCCTTCTGTTCGAGGTGATTTAGTTTTGTAGTCGATGTGGAGGCTACTCCACGTGATAGCCATGATTTATGGATTCACGAAATAAATCCACTTTTCGTTGCCTGTTACGATCCGATAAAGAAATGACTTTCTTTCGTTTCTCCAAAGCAGCATTTCACATGTGACTTTGCGGTTTTCCATTTGGCGCTCCTTCAGCTCAGGTGGCACCCATTTTCCAACCTTCTGGATCTTTTGCATGTCCTCCGCTGCTTTTTTCTTCTAATTGAATAAGAAAATCAGCATGTGCCGCAAATGCTCTTTGCTTGGCTCAAAATTCGACATGTTTACCACCGAAAAACTATACTACTAACTCCTAAACTTTTGAATAAATGTGTCGTTTTGAAGCTTGCTGTCAGAGCTGCAAATTGATATATTGGTTATGACACCAGCATCTACCGGGTGAT
Organism: Latrodectus hesperus; assembly: GCA_037975125.1. Lineage (NCBI taxonomy): Eukaryota > Metazoa > Arthropoda > Arachnida > Araneae > Theridiidae > Latrodectus > Latrodectus hesperus. Next base: position 48,241,150 of record CM075856.1, read on the forward strand.
CCAAAAGTCAGGACGAACTTTAAAAATGAATAATTCGAAAACGAATCACGATACAAAGATTCGGTTTGCACCAAACGGATGGAAAAAAGACCGGGTTTTGTGTGGCAATGAAAAAAATTCTGTTAGCGACCAACAGATGGCGCTATAGTGTTTTATTGCAACAAAAGATGTTTTACAAATGAAACAATGATTAATGAAGTCAGATTAATTACAGTTAATTAATACTTACTACAGTAAATGTTCAATGTGCTGTCCATCATTCAGAAGTAAAGCTGTGAGACGAAACACCACACCATTCACAACATTTAGTAGCATTTCTTGCGTTATGGCTGACACATTTTGGCGGATGGCATCTTTCAGTGCCGCTAGTGATGCCGGTTGGTCGCTGTACACTTTTGACTTCAAGAACCCCCACAGCCAAAAGTCACAGGGTGTGAGATCTGGAGATCTTGGAGGCCATGCGTGATTAAAGTAGCGACTGATAATACTATCCTCCCCAAATGTTGAGCGTAGCAGGGGTTGCACAGGCAGAGCAATATGAGGTGGTGCTCCATCTTGCATAAAGGTGACTGTTTGGAGTGCCTGTCACGCTTGCAGTTCAGGAATAATGCTGTTCTGTAACAGTGCTAGATATCGCTTACCGGTGACAGAAACTGTTTGGAAACCTGTCTGTGTGACTTCCTCGAAAAAAATGGACTAATTATGAAATCAGCAGTGAAGCCACACCAGACTGTCACTTTAGGCTGTTGCAAGGGTACCTCAACAAATGCATGTGGATTTTCTGTGGTCCACACTCGACAATTGTGGGTGTTAACAGCGCCAGAGAGTGTGAAATGTGCTTTATCTGTCCAAAGCACAGTGTGAAGCCAGTCGTGTTGCTCTTCCATCTTAATGAAGACCAAATTCGCAAAATGTCGGCGAGAGTCGAAGTCAGGAGGTTTCAGTTTTTAGTTATATTGCAACTTGTAGGGATACCGTTGCAAAGTTACTCGCAGCGCTCTCCAGACACTTCCATACGACACTCCTGTCTGCCTCGAAACTTCTCGAGCACTGCACTCCCCATATGCAGCAACCGCCGACATGGCTTGCACCGTCTGCTCCACTGTCGTGGCAACAGCAGCTGCAGTTGAGGAACGTAAACTTCTTTGACATGATGCCAAAGAAACTGTAGCTTCAAACTTTTTCACAATTTTGTTCAAGGCAGAAGACGTTATTGGTCCTTTGCTATCTCGCATACCCTTCATGTAGCGATATGCTCGCAATGCCGCAATGGCACTTTCCGAATTCTTGTAAAACAGTTTAACTAAGAGGGCTTTCTCAACTATGGACAACATTGCGATGCATACCAGCTTCGACTACCATTACCTGCTGCAGTTGCTCCTTTTTATATCGTTTGTTGCTTTTCATAATCCTACATCAGAAATCCAACAGCGCCATCTGTTGGTCGCCAACAGAACTATTTTTTTTCATTGCCACACAAAACGCGATTTTTTTCCATCCGTTTGGTGCAAACCGCATCTTTGTATCGTGATTCGTTTTCGAATTATTCATTTTTAAAGTTCGTCCTGACTTTTGGATCACCCTGTATATGCTTAGTGCGTTATCTACTGGAAAAAATCCGCGTTTTACAGACCTGGTATATATATATATATATATATATATATATATATATATATATATATATATATATATATATATATATATATATATATATATATATATATAGATAGATAGATAGATAGATAGATAGATAGATAGATATGTGTGTGTGTTTGTGTGTAAATATATTGATTAAATATTAACAATACTCTTTTTCAAATATTAATAAAATAAATGTATAATCTAATGAATATTTTATGTTAATACGGTATAAATTATTTAGGTAAATAAGGTACTTACTATAAAAGTTTTCTTATTCATACACGTAAGAGATATGCCCATGAATTTATATGTGTGTGAGCTCCTTTTCACAAGCTTTTTGTAAGCATTTTTTTAAAGAAACACTACGATCAGAAACAGTTTGATTTATCTAATATTAGTACTCCAGACTCAATAAGAGGCACAGCAAAGTTTGGCTAGAGATTTTAAAAGTTAAAATCGAAAAGTTGCAGAATTTTTTAAATGATACATTCCCCATTCAAAAATTATAAGAATGTAAATTTAATTATAAAATAGAGCCAATTTAAAAAGGATAAACTAATATATAAAGAGGTTTTCCTATATTTTAAATTTCAATGAAGTTATCCTTTGTAAAGCATTTTTGATTGAAATAATGAAATTGTACGAAAAAAACTTTTTATTAATGGCATTTTATTATCAAAAAAGTTTTTTTCATCAACGACTAATTTAACTTAAATATAACTTTTCAATCACATACTGATGAACAATCACGTAGTTTTTGAGTTCTATTCAGACACACACACACACACATTATATTAACATACACAAAATTTGTTAGAAACAAATAACTCACTTTTATTGATAAAAGTTGATGAATTCTGTAGAAACAATTAAATTATGAATTCCATAGCCAAAAATAAATTACTTTATAATCGAAAACTCTGAACTCAAGCAAGATCAAAATTTAGATTTATACAAATTCAGTTAGTTTCCAATCTCAATTGAATGAAATTTCTTTCAACCATATTCCATGTTTCAAAGCTACTTTAGAAGATTGAATAAAACAAAAATGACATTTACAAAACTTTCTCTAGAATTTTAATTGAATAAAAAAACTTTTTTATGTAAACTTGAATCAAATTATTAGGTTTTCTAGGAAAAATAGCATGCGTCACATCGTATTCTGAATGTGGTAGATATAAAAGCAGCAGTAAGACGAAAGTTATTTCCTTAATATCAGATGAATACTGCGCGATTTAATTTACAGCATTTATTTTCAGAAAAAATGGTTTACTTTAACCTCAATTAAAAAAATTATGTAATATTTTTAAAACTAATGTACAGTGTTTGTTTATTTGGGCTAATATTGAATTATATTGTTGAATATGATTATTCCAATTATACCTCACCATCATTTTTATTATAGGAATAACTAACTAGTTCTAAACATAATTTAATTAAAATAAATTATTATATTATTTTCCTTTTATACTCTCTCAATTGAATTAATAATACTGAAATTTAATACTAAAATATTTACAAAATAATTACTTATAACGAATTAAAATAATTAATGTGATAAATGATAATGCTTTAAAATTGTAAGTATTTTAATTACAAATTTAAAAAATACATGAAGAATCCATGAAAAGAATTTTCAGATGATTTATTTAATACCTTTTTATAGATTTTTCGTAGTAAGATTGTATTTTATAAGAAACTCAATAAACTGTCAAGGATTTGATATCTGATAATTTCTCATTTGTCTGTGGTAATTATATCAGATAAACCTAGTAAGAAATAAAGATATTTCTTAGTGAAAAAGTAATTGGATCATGTTATCTGTTTCATAAATAATTACAGAAAAAAAAACTCAATTGCAGAAAAATACTTTTTACAGTACAGTATTGTCACAAATTTCGAAAACCTATAAAGAATAATAAGGAATGCAAAATATTTCTGTGTCTTTTAAATTCTTGTAGAGCTACTAATATTTTAATTAAATTAATTAAAATAAAATTCTCAGATAATTAGTGGAAACTAATGATAGGCATTTTAAAGTTGTATTAATTTCCCAAATTATCCTTCGTTTCATAATATATATATATATACATACATTTGTTTGTAATGGGTATTTTTTCCTAACATATAATTTACGTATATAATGTTATAGGACATGTTTCCTCATCAACTTACAAAATTAAAATTAATTTTATATTATGGAATCTTTTCTAATCATATTTGTTTCGCTCATGAATACATGTTTCTTTTTTCAATTAACAAAGGCTTCAAATTATCAAGAAATTCCTCATTTCGATAAGGTGAATTTTCGTTTACATTTATTAAATTGTTAAAGTGAAATGATAAATATTTGAATTACATAAATAAAACAATGATTCTCACCTGTATTCCGTAATTAGATTCTTCGTAAAGAATGGACACGTAAGTCCAATTAAGTTTTAGGATTATTTGAACCATGGCGTCGGCTTGATTTGTGTCTGATGGAACAGTACGAAGAAAATATTCAAATCTTTGTTTGTTGCTCAACTCAGGGCTTGTAGAGAAAAAACTTATCTAAAATAAATATCAGTATGTAGCTTGCAACACATTAAAGATTAGATAGAGAATATATAAAATTGTACATACAAACATATCTATGTAATGTTTAGAAAAACTATGCATGAAATAAAATTGTAACTCCTGAATACATATAATTTTCCGTTAGATGCATTAAATTAATTTATAATATATAGATGAAAATATATATCAAACACTAGAATTTTAAAATTTCTTGATACGTTACTTTATATTGCAGCTAAATTTATGTAAATATGTACATTAGTTTTTCATCATAGATTGATATATGTCTAAATTTATCTATCTATTTATCCATCCATCTACCTTTCTATATATATATATATATATATATATATATATATATATAATATATATATATATATATATATATATATATATATATATATATATATACATACATATATATATATATATATATATATATATATATATATATATATATATATATATATATATATATATATATATATATATATATATATATATATATATATATGCATATCAGATGAGCTTCTATAATATTTACAAACATTGAGTAATTACATTGATTATGATTAATTGCTAACATAAATAATCACGCGACAGTTAAATATATAGAAAAAATATTTTAGGTAAACCGTTGCTAAATACTATTTTAAGAACTTTTTGAAACATGTTGAGGAATTGATAACTACAAGTCTAAATGAATTTTCGATGCATATGTAATTTGTCAATATGTATCATAATCTTCAAGAGCGTCTCACAAATGCTACTTAGAAACTTTATAATTCTTTTAAATTTAAGAATATAATATGTCTATTTAAAACTTTTATTCACAGTATATTATTTATTCAGTATATATTTATTACATGATTGTGTTAATGTTTTAATTGCTTTGTGAACTTGAATATTCTTCTTATGAATCTGTCATTGTTGTATAAGTTATTCTAATTTTTGATATTTTCTAAAATATTCGCTGTTTTTAAAACTACTAGACCTATTAGATATGGGTCAATATAAATATGTTCTGAATATTTACAACAATCTGTATAACAATGACTGGATCTACAAAAAGTACAAATATTAGTATTTTTAGGAAAGTTATTAAATTTGATAGTGTGAGATTTAAATATAATTTACTGTTACAAAATTGGTGAAAAATCTTCTTTGCTGGGAGAATATACATGGGATATATGATAAATTCTATATCATGCGATATAAAATTTTTATATCTATATAAGACTCACATAAATATCTTAGAATATTTAATTAAGTATTTTAATCCCATTGATCATATTTAATAAAATTTTAATTAATCTTGAATTTTCATTATATATATATATATATATATATATATATATATATATATATATATATATATATATATATATATATATATATATATATATATATATATATATATATATATATATATATATATATATATATATATATATATATATATATATATATATATATATATATATATAAGTTTATTTAATTTAATTATCAGATTGATTAAATTTCAATTTAACTTAGTTAAAAATGCAATTTGGCATATAATAATAATATTCAGTTTTTCCTTAATATATTAAAAGTTGAAAAAAAAATTGAATGATTTTTAAATACAATGTTAGCGTAAACCATATTAAAAATGTTATTAAAGCGTTATTATTGAACTTATTTATCTATATAAAGGTTTCGAAGCTCTCTTACTTGAAATTGAGTACATAAATCTAAAGACAAAATTCAAAGTAAGATGGCTCAATATCTTAAAATCTGTTTCGAAATTTCTATCTAGAGTTCAGGAGCTATTCAAGTTACTGCAAAATTTTAAATAAAATTTCTAAAATTCTAACATTAATTTCTCGAATATTTATTCTCATATTGTCTTTTTATGGTATATAAGAAGTATATATTCGATTTTCTTATCTGTCAGATATTTTAGCATTTACAGATAACACGTCTGATTAATCTTAACACTATTTCCAATGTCAGCTAACATTATTATTTCATTTTTCAGCTCTATTAGTAGCGGAATTGGTATCAGCTCATACAGCTGAGGAAGTTTATTGTTCTATTCTCCTGGGCCAGACATTATACGAATTTTCATGATAAAAACAAGGACAAAGCAGAATACCCTCATCCTTGGGCTGTCACTTCAAGAAATCTAATTAGACTTCGATTTATATAAAATTGGTCTTGGTCATTGTGACCAAGACCAATTTTATATAGCACAGCAGTTATTAGTCAGCACGATTGATCTTCAATGGAACTGTATGAAAACTGATATTTTCCAGTAAAATATATAAGGAGGATAATTTCCGGTTTTTTAAACCAAATATTTACTAATGTTTTGCTCTAATATAGTTACACATAGTTATAGAATTGCAAATAGAAATTAGTAACGCATAATCCCCCAGATTAACGCATAATTTACATTTTTTAGAATGTGTATATTCCCAAAGCTAAATTTTATAAGCTTTCCTCTTTGAAATAACCTATTTCATGCTATAATTTAAAATTATTATTATTCTAAAAAACGATTATTTTTCATATTATTTTATAAAAATTATTTAAATACTTATGAAATCTTAGAAAAAATTGCTTTTAAGTGATATACTATTGTCATACCTAATACAATTGATTAAAAAAATCAACTTCCTTTTCAGAAGATACGCATTTAAAAGCAAGATAGAAAATTCAAGGATGTGGATGATTGACTTACAGTTGAATGTGAAAAGAATTAAAGCTAAATGTTCATGAAGAATATGTCGCTATAAATTTAAAAAATGTTTATTTTATATGAAAACTAAATATAACAAATTAATTAAATATGAGAATTCTCAAATTCCAAAATTATTTTTAATATTTACCTTTCCCATTTATCTGTTAAAATGAATACTATTCATGCGACTGACTGTATTACTATTCATGAATGAATATATGAATGACTGTAGTACACAAAAGTATATAGTCATTCATAAAATAATAAATTCATTCCCTCTCTGTGTACACACATATATATATATATATATATATATATATATATATATATATATATATATATATATGTATGTATGTGTAGTGTGTATGTATGTGTGTATGTGTGTGTGTGCATGTGTGTGCACAAATGTTGTATTTTTTAAAAGAGTCTGCAAATGCATTTCTAATAAACCACAAGTAGATCCTGGAAATAACTTTTCTCTCTGGTTTGATAAAAGAGAATCAAAGAAAAGGAAAGAGAATCAAAGAAGGTCTATTATTGTTCACTATCATCTAGAATTCCTAAAAATCAGTTCTCATCATTGCAATATTTTAAAGAAATTATATACAGAATTCAGCAACATTTTCGTAAAGCAGAGGTCATCATGATACCGTTTCTTGTAAATGAAAAAGTATACATATGTTGTTTTTAAAAATTAAAATTAAAATATTATGTACTTAAAAATATAATATCTAATTGCTCAATACACCATTCCATTACTATTTCAAAGGGCTTTTACTCTATAAAATTAAAAGAAGTAATATGCTTTTAAATGAAATTAAATATGATAATAATTTTTAAGAACCGATATAGTTTCTTCTGTCTTAATATTTTTCAGCACTTTATAAGCTTTTTTAGATTAGCGTACATACATATTTTTTTCTGGTGGAAATATATTATAAAACTTTTATAGTTAATGTTTGAACAAATTGTTTGAAATAAATAATATAAAACAAGTTTTATAATATTTGGGGTGGTGTATATTATTTAATATTTTTTTATTTTCGAAATATTAAAAATTGACTAAATAAGTTAAAAAATAATTGTAATTTCTTAAGAAAAGAATAAAATTAATTAACAATAAACCATAATAATATTTTAATTTAAAAAGCTCAAAAACATATATTTATTGACAAATAAATAAAATGAAATGATAAATTTGCTAATATTATCAAATAACTTAAATTTTTAATTATTTTATTTATAATTTTATATTTTTGTGCAGAATACAAATGACTTTCCTTATTCGTTATTAAAAGTTGATACTTCTACAGAGATTAATATTAATCATGAAATTCTTACCCAACTTTTACCAATTACGTGACCAAGATTTTTATAATTTAGCCTGAAGCAATCGGTTAGAATTTTATGGCCCAATATAAATCTAACGGCTCATCAGTGTTTATTTTTTCATATTCATTATGCATGAAGTTTTCTAGAAATATTTACATTGGAAAAGTGAGATACGTATTTTTTCCAACTTAACTATTTTTACCATTGAAGGAAAAGTTTGCAATACATTCCAAATACACTGAAAACTTCAATTTAATGATTTTGTAATGTAAATTAGCATAGAAAAGGTTTACCATAACAAAGCTCAGCATTTATAAGAAAAACAATAACTAATATATGATTTTTTGGTAAAATCTTAGGAGAGCCCATACCATTGGCGACAAATTGAAATAAAGCACCAAACCAAAACGAAATTCTAGAAATAGTATGAGTTAACATATCTAGTGTATCGAAGTAGTGTTATCAAGATTGGCGCGAGCCACAATTATAGCCAACCAAAATCATTATGACAAGGGTGTGGGTTCTGTAAGGATTCAACTACAAAACCCATTTTTTATAGACTATCCTTATTTTACATAAAAACTAATAATTACTAATAATTACTTAATAATTACTAAACATTATTATTGGAAAAATTAATGTATTTGATTTCAGCAAAAATCTAATACTATGTAATAAGTATTTAAAACGGCGGGATATTTTTCATTTGAAATTAGATATGTATTTGGCTTGGATTCAGTGGGAATTATGACTAACTAGAATTAATATAATAAATTAAATGTAAATTTGAATTCACTGAAATTTTATACTGATATTTATGTAGAGTTCAAGTAGTACTGAAAAAATTTTCTAACTATGCAAATATAAAAATTAATTAAATTATAAATGCAAATATTGGTGCATATATAAAATTACATAAATTGTACATATATACTTCCAGCAAACAATGCAGATTTTTCACATGTTAGATTTCAACAATATGTAAAAAATTTTAATATGATTTTATTTAGTTACAGGAGCTTTAAAATTATGATTGAAATAGATTTACTGCCTGATAAAATAATTAAATATTTCATCAAAATTAATTTTGTTTTCTAAATTTCTTTACATAATATTATTTTCTGTAAGATAATGATAATAAGATGAAAAGTAATGTGATGTTTGGAAACAAAAAAAATATACCTGAATTCATATAAGTAGATTACTTCCTGAAATATAATGCCAAAGGTTTTTCAAACAAAGTAAAACTAAAAAACTAAGCAGGCAAGTCTTATCAAATAAATTGTTTATCATAATATGAATTTTTCATAAAAGAGCTTATAGCTTCAGAAAAATTTCATTTTGGGGATATTTTTTTCGAGAAAAATTTTGTAATTTAAATTGAATGATAATATTATCATAATAATAATATCAAATAATGTTATTTTAGACATAAAATTAAAAATATAACTACACTCCAATTTATAGATTAATAAACTTAAATAAATCATTTGGCAAATAAATTATCTAGTTCATTGCAAGAAATACAATAACTAAAATGAATATTAAATGTGCTTGTGATGTCTATGCAAGAAAGAAATATTTTTTCTTGTATTCCTCTTTTTTAATTCAAAAGATCTGTGCTTACATCAACCATATTTACAAATTTTGAAAAATAAGTTATTCAAATTACGATTAAAAATCCTCCAAATAATAAATTAATATTTTATTTGCACAAAGAAATATAATTAAATAAATTCTTATCCTGTATAATCCATTCACATAAATGTGATCACCAAGTACTTATGAAGTCAATGTTAAATACGCATTCACAAAAGTCAGGTAGTAACACATTGTAGTTGAACGAGTATAACCCTTTCAGGCCCACTACCCTTTAAAATTGAAAAAAAATTAGTAGGTTGTCTATTTAGGCCTATATAAGTATACAGTGAAAATTTTGTAAAGATTGCACATACCCTTTCGATTTTGTGGGTGTTCTATCACATGGAACACTGCGCCGCAAAGGTCGTAAAAAGAAAGCATCGCATTGAAGCCCATATACGCGCGTAAAAGTTTTTGCATATGAATGAAAAACAATGCATTACACCTACGTGTCAGATTTAGCGTGGTCCAGGGTGCATCACAAGAAGGCCTGCTACTCTACACCAAAAAAAAAATAAATGAAATAAAAATAAAATAAAGATTGCTGTACATCTTTTTAGTTATCCAAGCAAGGATTTGTGCTGCTTGAGGAGCCTGGTTGAAATAAATCATCGCCATCATTTTCACTGGCATCCGACACAACATTATTAGACTGAGACTGATCAAGGGGTTTAGTAACATATTTCTCTGTATCACTATCACTATCCATATGTTCTGATTCACTAACAGAGGGCAATTTTTGAAGCATTTTTATTGCTTCAGAAGGACTAAAGCTTCTACATGCCATTTTTTTGCAATTAAATAATTCAAAAAAATAACTAGAAATTAAGACTATATTTGCAAAATGTAAATTAAAAATATATAAATTTAAAAAATATGTAAACAATATTATAAAACGAATAGCAGTGAAAAGAAAAATCAAGAGCATAAAAATAATGCTTCTCTAACTAGAGAGGATTCAACTAACTGATATAATCCTATACCACACTGAAGCTTCCCAATTCAAGAGGCCAATAAGGGTGTAGAAATATTATCCATATAAGTAATCCTTCCTTGTACATTCCTCAACATTAGTTTATTACACTCCAAAAGAGAGAAAAACAGTAAAAAGTAAACACAGCTGTTCCTTTCAGGCTAATTGCGCTCTAAATCGCGTGAAGGAAAAGTGCCGTTGTGGCGCAGTGTTCCAGGTGATGGAACACCTTGTTTTATCAGATAATTCTGTGTATAATTTATGCGTAAAAAATTTAAAGTAATATAGAATCAATAGTTCAAAGTACAGGTAACAAAATAACATAGAAATTTCTTTTGAAAAAATTATTTTTGTATAAGAAAAAAATTCGGAAATATTCCATCAAAATAAAGGGATTTAAATAATCTGCTATAATTGAAAATTATTGATCGTCTTATGCAGTGCTGCCATCTATTATCAAAAAAGAGAGTTTAAAGAACACATTAACCCAAATTTCATCTTTTTATCATAAAATGCAACGATTTGGTGACACTTTAAAGTTTGGTGTTCCATCACTTGGAACACTGAACAGCAAAGGAATAAAGGGTGTATGAGAGCATCAGAAATTATTGCCATTGATGGTTTAATCCAGAAATGGAGTGATTTGTCGATGACCAAATGGACATAATCCTGGGTTTTCTGGCCAAAGATGAAAGCATTTCCGAAACGGGTAAGTTTGTGAAATGTTCGCGTGCTGACTTGATAATAGTATACCGCACATGGTAAAATGGGACTGTCCAAAATCAGAGACGTGGTAATGCGGTATACAGTGGGCCATAGATGACAAAGGTAAACGATGGCTGCAGAGATTCGTTCTCCTATCATTGAGCAATTCACCTTCTAAATGAGCCAAGGAGCACCCAATAGTGTCTGCCAGACTACTGTTCTACGAACATTGCAGCATCTGGGTCTCCGAAGCAGACGTTAGAGTCATGCACCTATGCTGACTGCTATACATTGAAGACAAAGGTTGGAATTTGCAAGCAAGTACGGTGGACGTACACTGAGTAGCGAGAGGTAGCATTATATGGGGAATTACATTTTACTGCATCAGAGAGATGGGCGTTGGGCATATACCACGTGAAACCTCTGAAAACAAACATCCTGCAACCATTGCCGGAACAATCCTGACCGGAGGCAGGAGCATCATGGTCTACACAATGATTTTCTGGTATATTCTGGTTTCACCCTTCCTAGTGGAAGACACGGAGCATCAATTCAAGTACCCACATACCCTTGCAAATCATGTCTTCCACTATATACGCATTTATTTTCCTCAATATGATGACATCTACTTGTAGGACAATTCAAAGTGTCATTCTATTGTCAGTGGACACGTGTGATTCTTAGACCAGGATGTGTTTACCTTTCTCTCTTGGTCAGAAAAACTCACTTTACTTAAAATAAATCGAGAACCTGTGGAATCATTACGACAGGTTTGTTCTCGGAATGGATCCGAATCTGTTTAATCTAGCGCAGCTGGCCACGCTAGTATATCCTGCATGGCTCAACATTCAAGAAAACATTTTCAGGAACCCAACTGACTCTCTTCATGAACGTTTCACAGCAGTTCACTCTGTGAAAGATGGATATTCTGGCTTTTGACAGGTGATCACATAAATGCAACTGAACTTAGTGTATTGAATTGTAATGTGACTTGTTATGAGCTGATAATGTTTCTTTTTTGTGAAAATTATAATAGACTCTATTGCACTTATTTTTTTTTAAATTACACTTTTGCTTGTAAGTAAACATTTTTCACATTTTATTACATTTACAATAATTTCTATAAATTCGCATTCGCTAAAAGTACATTAATAAATGTTAATCTGTTATTGAAAATGTGATTATTCATAAGCAAGAAATGATGTTGAATATAAAGAAAAACTCATAATACGCATTTTTTCTGCTCAACCACATTGATATTCAAGAATGATAAAAAGCTCATTTGTTCCTTACAGTTTTATATTGTTAAAATAAGACGCATTCTTTTAAAGGCAGATAAAAATATTTTTATTAGCAATAGATACAAATTTTACGAAAAAATCCGTTTCTGATGGTAAACATAAGGCAAAATGTTTTAACAAGCATTAAAAACCAAGCATATTTTTCTCTATAAAGGATATATAATGTGTGTATATAAAACCTCCAATATTTCACAAGCAAATAGAGTAAATATTTATTTAACTACTTAATTTTATGTACTTCAAAACACAAGCAAATTTCTTGATGTATTTTTTCGAGAATATATTATGCTTCCTTTTAAAAAATCATAATAGTAATGAGTTAATTACAATGTTAAATAGATTTCATTTTTAAAATCTGATAATTTCCCTTAAATTTAAAATAATTTTAATAAACTACTTTAATCAGTATAATATATGTCTCACATTTTAATTATTTTTTATTATTAATTTTTTATTTATTTTTATTAATTTTAATTATTATTGTTATTATTATTTTTATTAATTATTATTTAATTATTATTTTTATTAATTATGAATTTTAAATATTAATTTACATTACAATTACATTATAATATATAAAGTGTTATGTTTTTGTATTTAATGCATTTTAACAGGTTATTTTAATTAAACTATTCCCATTAAAAACTAATTGAATATTAAATATAAATTATAAATAAAACTAATTTATTTTTAAAATTATATTGTTATTAAATATAAACTAATTTTCGTTTCATATTACTTTTAGAGAATAGATCTAATATAAATATAAAATAAATTCTTCTACTTTTTTAACTTTCATTTAATGCAAAAGCATCTTAATTGCATATTTAATGACAAGTTAAAGTTAAATCTCTTAAAGAAAATAGTTGAACTTAAATTTTCTATTAAAATGTATTTTAGAAATACATTGTATCAGAGTATTTAATTTACCTCATTGTCCATGAATTTAATTAAAGCAATGATGCTAAGTACATATAGATGCTACTATATTTTTTTTAAAAACTATTAGAAAAATTGTTTCATTGTTATTAGTTATTTATATCAACTGACCATGTCATGCTAATCATGTAATCAAAATTTAAAAAAAAATTTTTTTTTCTAAAAGTTCCTGATGAAACTGATAATATTGATAACAAAAAAGCAATTATATAATTAGCTAAATATTACAAATTTTCTCTACCCAGGAAGAATCAATATGCGAAGGGAGAGGACGTCACTAAGAGTTATCGAAGTTTTGAAATGTGAAGAATAAAACTATAAATAAGAATGAAACTACGCCATCTCAACTGCGCTGACTTCTCTCCGGAAAATGGTAATTTCCTTTCAGGGGAAGTTTTAATAACTTGAGTTCCTGAAAGGCATTACAGTTTCTGAAGCTTCATTAAATTACTATCAACACCACGGGATGTAAATTTAAGGTGGAAAGATGAAGGAAGCGCACTTCATTTGCAGAGGTGACAATTTAAAGATTCTGGATCTTGAATGATGTGTAAATATGGAACAGTAATGAATCTTCACTTTAATGAACTCTTGAGATCAAAAGTAGCAATAACTATTCTCAAACTTCAATTACAGTTATTTTACATGAGCTAAAATTGAAAATTGTTTACGAAAAAAGTGTTTAAGTTTATTCTATGAACTTGATTTTAATTATTTTTAAAAACAGAAAATGTTTCACCAATATTTTCATGAATGGTGCAACAGATAATCAAATAATTATTCCTATAAAACTCTCAAAAGTCTAAGCAACCAAAAAAGTGAATATGGTGCACACATTTAGATGAAATATATATTAAAAATGATCAAGGCACAAATTTAATTGTTAATATGAAGCAAAATTATTCAGAAAATATTCAAATTTGTTACAGAAAAACAAAATATAAAATTGTTCGGTTCGCTAAAATTCGTAAATAAGTGATAATTCAAAATCTGAGTGGTTAAAATTCAATAACATAAAAGTAGTTTATTCATAAAATTCACTACAAATACTATTATTCACAAAATTTACTACGAAAACTAAAGATAATTTATGAACAATAGTGAATGTATTGCACAATAAAAGTAATGATTCTCGTTGTCTGAGATAATACCAAAACATATTTAATTCATAAAAATTTCATAGACGATGGTATATGGTAAGAACGATAATACATTGCATTTCTTTCAGGCTTTTCGTAGAACATCTAAGCATGTTGCATTTGGTATTTATTGCAAAATACTAGTCTCCTCTCAGTGTTGTAACTGGGAAACGACACTTGTTGTACTGCCATTTTAATATCTTATGTTCTTGTTGTCGTGTGCCAGCTAGGCTGGCAATATGGGGTGCGCTGCTCCACTTTTTCAACTGAACCATATTTTGGTGAGGAGTCCGACTTCGTCAGTACACACACGCCATAGGGACCCGTTTATAGGGTAGGCAACCATTTACAACACATTCATAAACAGAAAGGACAACGACAGGATAGATAGTCTATCCATGCCCGAACCGGGATTCGAACCCAGGACCTCCCTATCCCTAGTCAGGGACTCTTACCACTAGACGCCATATCTTATAATTATATCTAAACCGAACCTAAAACTGATATATTTGAACAATATCAAGTTTTTCGGATACTTTTATCTGAGCAACCAATATTCTATAGGAGCTGATAATTTTGCCACTTAAAAAATCATCTTTCTTCCTTTGTGGCACATTTCTTCGGTTATAACACTGAGTAGCTTACAGAATGCTTACAAACGTTTTTTATATATTTCTTTGTTATATCTTCATATACTTCTCTAATGCAATCTTGAAAACATGTCGAATTACTTCTGTAATATCATGGATTCTTGTAATTTCCATATTATTTTTTATATGTGTGTAACATTTCTGTAGGGGAATTTTTTCGTTATGTTCCATGTGATATTAAATTATCCCTAATTTAAGGATATGAGAGTAATTATAGAAAACTGACAAAATCTATTATCAATCAGCAAAACGTTTTTGCGAATTTTTCTCTGCCCTGTAAATCGAATATTTTCCGACAATATAACTTAACGTGATTCCAATTTAAAAAAAAAAAATGTTTTGTAACTTTTCAGTTTAAAGAAAGTTTATCACAATCGTATTTTAATTTCATTGTATAAAAAATATTAGAGGTCAATAAAATCTTAAATTTAAAATTTACAGTCACTGATTTACAATATCTTATGATATAATTATTATATCCAAAACACATGAGCAAAAAATTAAAACTACTTCTGAAGTGAGATGAATGAAGATTAAAAAACACGTATTTTACTGATTTGATATAAGAACGATTGTGTGTGTGAAATATACATATTGAATATATAAATATGTAAAATTAACTTAATTATATTTTAAATTTTTGTAAAAGAAAGACTTTTATTATATAAATACATAGAATGTTTCTAAAACTCTTAATTATTCTGTAGTTTCCATTTGAAAGTAAATTCATGCTCATAAGAAATTTTCGACTTACAAGAAAATTGTTAATAGAAAATAAATTTAAACACCTACAATTTGAGCTATTAATTAATAAGATTTCAACTTTGTATATTGTTGGCATGTTATTATCATAATATTAATATTTTACAAACATAAATATATGCTTCAATGTACTATATAAATTTCTCCGAATAAAATAAACCCTGTTTTGAAAAATTGCTTGATTAAAAATGTTTGATTATGATAAAACTTAGAAGTATCACTGAATAGGATGACACATCTCTAAATGAGAGAAGAAATATCATAATTATAAATAAAGTTTCTCTCAATAACAATAATACTCAAAACTAAATTCAGTGTAGGTAAATGAACTAACTGAACCAGCTTCATTACTCATAGCCAATAGTCTTACAATAATGTATAATTGTATAAATTAAAATTTTGTTATGGATATTCTGAATTCTAGTAAAGCTCTTTATGATTAATTGGTAAATACGTTATTGCTACAAACTGTTCTTCGTATTGTAAACTGATGCCAGAAGCAACATGTGATTGTTATCGCTTAGAGATAAATAGTTGCCACAGATTTCAGGAAATCGAAGGTTGATAGAAAATAAATTAATCAGATGCCTATTTACAGTTTGAACAGCATTTGTATATCAAAGTAATAAATATTGTTTTCTAATAGTAAATTATTATGTCCGTTGAAGCATGTATTCAAAATATTATTCGGCATTATTATTAAATATATTCGGCATTATTCAGAAGTAAATTAGACATTTTGTCTTTTGACAATCCCATACTGTTTTATATATATATATATATATATATATATATATATATATATATATATATATATATATATATATATATATATATATATATATATATATATAATTTATCTAAACTTTATTGTTTAAATTTTTGAATAACTTTTGGTGGTTTATGAATAATGGCAAAACCATCAGATATTTCGTAATTAATAAAGACATGTATATGATGTTTCTAATAAAGAGAAACTAATAACTAAATAAAAGATAAAAGTTTCTCTTAATTTAAATGCCTCATAAAAATAGGATCATGATAAATTACTATTGTCATAAAATAACTTTCGTTGCAATAAAACATTAAAAATATCACTAATCGTACTACGTTTTAATAAATTGCATAAATAGAATTGAAGGTTCTATTTCATTAGAGTATATAATTTACCTTAATTATTTTCGATTATATTTAAAATTAAGAAAATTATAGAAATATTTATCAATGAGGATAAAATAAATTCGAAAATAAATTTTGATTTTCCAATAAAAAATAGAATGCAATTTGCAATCCTCAAACTACAAGAGAATAGTCTTTAAGTCAACGTTTTGCTAAAAGATATGAGTATTACATGCTAAAATGTTCATGTAGACAATGATTTAATGGCATTTGGTTTTAAGAAAAAATACTTAAATATTTTATAATTCTATCATTTTCTTTTAAAAATTTATTAATGCCAAAAAAATACCTAAATATTTTATGTTTCTATCGTTTTCTTTTAAAAATTTATTAATTCCAAAAAATACCTAAATATTTTATGTTTCTATCGTTTTCTTTTAAAAATTTATTAATGCCAAACTCAGCCATATATAATCAGAAATATCCAATAACATTACTTACTTGAGGTATCTTAAACAAACGCAGTAAATTCGCCACTTGAATGGAAGTGACACTTGAAGCCGCACCGAGAACTCCTGAAATCTTTTTGTGCCTGATACTTGGAGCGCTGCCATCGGGACATCGATAAGTACCATCGTATATATTGCTTATTGAGCCTAAATAAAGAAAAAAAGTCTAAAATTATTCAAATATTCATTTCTGGCTTAACCTTATTTAAAATTTGTACCTTTCCTTATGCAGTCAAACTGAAAATTAAACACTATATTTTGGAAAACAAAAAAATCTAAAATAAGATAAAATTAGAAAAAAGCAGATAAAGGATAAAGTATACCATTAACAACTTTATAATATCAGGACAGTTTAATTTCACATTTAGTTTAGATGTGCAGACTTATATATAGTATATTCTGTTATATATTCTTCAAAAACTATATATATATATATATATATATATATATATATATATATATATATATATATATATATATATATATATATATATATATATATATATATATATATATACAGGGTTAGCAAGAAATAAGTTTCCCACTTCAGAGGGCTGTAGAATAAGTTCTATTTGTCCAAATGAGATAAAATTTTAACTACAAATAATTCAAATAATGCGTTTAGACATTTATTAAAAGATAATAATACAAAATTTCGCCGATAGATGGCGCTGTAATACTAATGGTACTTATTTGCATATACAGAAAATATGAAATGTCATTTGCTTTACAGCGCATGCCTATTAGCGTTATCTTTGGGTAAAAAGAAGTCGGATTCGGAACGAGCATTAGTTACTTCACTGCACATCATGCCTTCTTTGCAAGAAAAAGCGCTACTTGTAAAATTGTTCTACCAGAAACAGCAGAACTCCGTTGCACCTGTAAAAGAATTTCGCCGTATGAAGCAGATACGAAGAGGTTCAATGTCTCCATGTGCGTTACGCAAGATGATGCAGAAATTTGAAAGAACTGGACAACTTGAAATTCTTCCCGGTAGAGGACGAAAGCCAATCCAGTCTTCTAGCGTCGAAAATGTGGCTACCGCGATGGTTAAAGCCAGCAGTCAGTCGCCGGATGGTAGTGTGAGTGTTCCAGTTGTTTCCAGTGTATTGGATATGCCGTATTCCACCGTACGAAAAATCTTACGGCGGATTTTGCATTTTTATCCCTATAAAATCAAGCCTCTGCACTTGTTGCAGGACGGGGGCTCAGAGGTTCGTAAAACTTTTGCACTTCAGTTCCTTGCTCGAATGGTGGTTGACGTCACTTGGCCATGGAATATTCTGTGGACTGATGAAGCCCACTTTCAACTTAATGGGCAAGTCAGCACCCACAATTGTCGAATTTGGGCGGCGGAAAACCCTTGCATCCAGAAAAAGTGTCAGTATGGTGTGGGTTTACGGCTACTTTTGTGATTGGACCGTATTTTTTTGAAGAGATAACTGCAAATGGAATCAAAACCTGTTCGATCACAGGACAATGGTACTAAGATATGCTGAGGGATTTTGTAATCCCACAACTTCAGCAGCGTGGATGCCTTCATGACATCATTTTCATGCAGAATGGCGCACCTCCTCATATTGATCGTCGTGTAAAGCAACTGCTAAGACAACATTTTACTGAGGCATGGGTTATACTGAGGTACCGTCATTTCCCTACGGCATGGCCTCCTCGTTCTCCGGATATCACCCACTACGACTTTTGGTTGTTGGGTTTCTTGAAGGACAATGTCTACCGTAAAAGGCCAGCATCTGTACCAGATCTGAAGGACAGCATTCGGCGCCATATCCTTGATATTCCGACAGACTCACTCCGGTCTGCTGTCAAAAATATGGTTTTGTGATAAGAGCACATTGTTGAAAATGAAGAGGGGCATATTGAATAGTTGTAATGCTACTTTTTTATTATTATTATTTAACATTTATAAAGCAAGCCAGATGTTTTATATGTATTACAGCGCCATCTATCGGCAAAATTTTATACTAATTTTTTTAAATAAATGTCAAGCGCATCATTTGAATTATCTGTAGTTCAAATTTTATCTCATTTGGACAAATAGAACGTATTCTACAGCCCTCTGAAGTGGGAAACTTATTTCTTGCTAACCCTGTATATATATTTAAAATACATTCATTTTTTGGCATATTTTAATGTTTTTAAAATTATGATATCTTTGGTCTTTTTAATCACTTACAGTAAATTTTATTTTAAATACATAATATGTAAATTTGCTGGAATATGTGTGTTTTGTTTTAAATTCCTTATATGATTTCTGTGCACTTAAATTCGCATTTTAAGTCCTTTTTGTAACTATTTTAAACGATCTTACGAAAATCATAGTATAATAAATAATAAAAAATATAAAATTAAATAATAATATATTTTGATAAAAAAATCATTCTGTCCTTTTTACACTAGTCATGAAGTGAATAATTTGTAATAGCTTTATCACTTTTCTGTTCCTTCTGATATATTTTCAACGAGTTCAATTTTGAAGCAATATGACTAAAGATTTGAAAATAAGAAAACTAAGTAATTAGAATACAAGTAATTTTCATGATTTTTAAAACTTTTGCAAATGAAAAATATTATAACTAAAAAGGTTTTTTATTACTGGTAAAAAACATTAATAGATTTTTCCTCAGCGCTGAAGGCACCCAAACAATCGATGGTGAACTTCGCCTTGTTTGCTGCCACTCGAAAAATGAGATTTGATGATATGCAGAAAATTCGCCAACAAGTCAGATTTAGGATGCCATCACAATACTATTTGAATTAAATGAAACGTTATGTAACATCATTTATGTTTTAAACCAATGAAAATTGCGATTAAGTCGCTTAATCATGATACCAACTGAAACAAAAGAAACAACGAATTTATGATTAACAAAGTCATAAAATATCATCTACATTTTTACATAAAAATTTAACTTACAAAAATGAATATCCTATCTCTTAAGATGAGAAACGTCGTTATTTAATTACTGTAAAAATATATTAACCTCAGTAATTGAATGGAAAATTATGTAATATAATTATAAATAATTGCTTAGTTGTTAATTTTGACAGATGCATTTGATCATTACAAACTAACAGGTGGATAAGCACAATTTCAGGCAACATGAGAAACAGTAAAATTAAATGTTAATTATGTATGAGTATGTAAAATGCAAGTATGTATCCCCAACACTTTCATGAAACAAATTTAATACTTATTAATGGACAAAATTAAAGTAAAGACATATACTTGTAAAAAGAATTATAAGAATTTCATGATTGTTTTATAGTTTTATTCATCCTTCAGTAATATTTTGAGTGCTATATGCGAATGTTTAATATTTTGCATTCCGTACATTATCAAAACTTCAATTGTGAAAAGTACACAGTCTTGTTCATTTGGAAATGTTAAATATGTAACTGGGATACATTTTATTTTTATGCTGACAGGATATCTTGATAAATATATATTTTAGATATTTCATATATAATATTAGAATATAAAATAAATGACTTTTAGAACGCAAACTGAAACAAAACTTAAAGTGATCAGTAATATATTTTAGTAAAAAGGTGACACGAAATTTAGTAAACTTATTAATAAAATATATTGTTGATTCTTATCATACTTGATAGTCATCTAGATTAATTCTATGAATTTGAGTATTTTTAAGGTAGGAACAATATTTCACAGAACCAATCTATGGTAAGAAAATAACAACAGCGAATGAAGTCAAATTGCTTATTTTTGTTTAAAATATAAATAAAGAATAAGGCCTCGAAAATTCTGTGCAGCATAAAAATGATCACTGCAAAACCTGTCAACATGATTTGTTTCCTGACATTTCTGATGGTCCATCAGGATGGCGACTGTCATATAACCTGAATTATTTTCCAAAAGGAATATATGTCTAGTTTGACCAGAGAAAACTTCTCAAAAGGAAATATATTAGTAGACTACTAAAATAAAATAGTCTACAAAATTATATTGACTGAATTGACATTTCTCATAATATCACAAGGTAATATTTATTTACACAAGGTAAAATGTAAATCTTAACAGTTGAAATATATTATAAAGTATCTAAATGAATAACGCATCAGAAGAATTTTTGAAACAAAAGGAAAGATCAAAATGGTATTCGCAAGAGATAATGGGAGAAACACAATAAATTTTCAAACATTTATTCAATCAAATGCGCGTGTAGAAAGTACACATGATTTATATTCCGTGTAAAATATTAATATGAAAGTATAAAGAGTAAGAACTTCGAATTTTTACAAAATAATTTTACTGCAATACTTTTAAAAACTTATTTACAATCAAATAACTATATCACTAACATTAAATAAAAACTACTTGCTTATTACAGTTAAAAATTAGTTTCAAGCACATCATATTCTGCGTAAAAATTAGGACAGTTCTAAATATTGAAAACAAAAATCGTGTTAATAAGGAGTTTTTCTGGCATTTGCAATGTTGTTGTTTACTAATGACACTTGGACAAGCCAAGCTCGCTATGCTTTGTGAATTAAGTCAATAGGGAGCGTCTTTCGTTTTAATCAGAGCACCATGAAGGTGAAAGTACGACTTTACTCTACACACATGCCATAGGTACCCGTTTATTGGGTAGGCAACCATTCACACCTCATTCATAAAAGGAAAAGACAAAGACAGGATAGTTAGAGAGAGAAAGCATGTCCGTGCCCGAACCGGGATTCGAACCCAGGACCTCCTTATCCGTAGTCAGGCACGCTGACCACTAAACAAGATGGTCGGTGGCATTTGCATTGATTACTTCAAGTACTCTATTTGCGATTAAATAGTTATTTAAAAAAATATGAATAAATTCGTATTTTTTTATAAAATTGTTTGAAACACAATTCAAAGGTTCTTGAAGTTCGATCAAAGATTCATATTACTTGGCTCTCACGTATGCACGCCGAAAAGCTACAGACTATATATTTTTGACAATATTGTGGTCTAGACTTTTAGCAGGCTCTAGCAAAACAAGAACATTATTTGTTTCAAACCAAATTTTAACGTCATTTTTCTTGTAAATTGATGTTCTACATTGATAAAATATCCAACTTTCTCCGCCTAGCTAAGCACCATAGGAAAGAAACACTGATTTAAAATTTGATTATCTAGTTAAACTAGACTTGTCATTTCACCGCACCCAACCGCTATCTAACCAATTAAACTGCCTCCTCCTATCTGTCTGGTAGAATAAGTTTCTTTCTTCTTGTGCACCCAGACAACATCAATAATAATGATAACCGTCTAATAAGAAATCAATTCCAGAAATTTCTATTCCAATGAGTACAAAGCTATCATTAGTTCATGGAAACCTAAAATTATTATCTTAGATTGCATAAATATATTCTAAAATTTGAAAGTTGTTGTGCAAATTTGTAATATTCAATCATTAATATTACCATTTGGAAAAACATTTCTTCAATATAGTTGATTTTACTGACATGGCTGAAGACAGAAAGCTTAGAAAACCCTCAAAACTTGTAGTACGACAGCTCTTATGAGTCAAGGCTAACAGTGCCCATATATATTTTCCTCATCAAAGACGCTGTGTTACGAAGCATGTCAGCCTAACGCAAAATTCCCAGTGTTTACTTCCCAAGCATGCTTGTAACTTAGTTTATCAACCCACTGAAGGGATGAAAGACTGTGTCGACCTTGCTCAGTTCTTGGATGAAGCCTCGGACCTGTACCTTGGGATCATGAAACCCTACTACTAAGCTACCGGATTTTCGCCCGAGTATACCACTTAAAAAGATGTTAATGCATAAAAAAGAAAACCAACTGAATTGATTGTTCATCATTGGGTGAAAATGAATTTAAAGTGATTTACCACCTCTCATAAATTCCAACCCGACACTTGTGCTTAATGGATCCCAGTTCAGCGAATACCTATTCTTAAAATAGCACTATGAAAGCATTTTTGTAGAATTTATTGATTTTGTGTGATTTTCATATTTATTTTATTAAGGCAACATTAAATAATATATCGGAAACTTTTGATTTGTTTGTTTGACCAGAAGTTCAGGGGTAATGGTTTTTTAAATGAGAAACTTAATACCAGTTTAATACAAGGAAGGAAAAAAGGTTCAATAAATTAATAAAAAGGCATATAGAAACGATACCCTTGGTCTAATTAATCATATGGTCTAATTTTTAAAACATATATTTCTATTTGATATTACTAAAAATTTAATATTTAAAGCAATAAGCAAATTAAGACCATCATAAAATTTTCAACCATAATTAATATGATTTTTCCACATGGAGTTGCAAATGTAAATACTATTTGAAAATAATACATTCTTTTAAATGTGAATACTCTGTTTACCCAGTTCTAAATGTAAGCTTTGGAGAATTTCTACAGCTCTCAAATACAGGAATAGAAAATTTCGACTTATCTCAATATATAGAAAATAATAAATGACAACCAGAGAGTGACATCTAAGGAAAGATCCAGGATCATACACATATGAATGTTGTATGTTGATTTTCCAGGACAAGTCTGTCCTATTATTTATTGATAAATGCGCGGTTGTGTCTGATTGAATATATATGTGCTTGCTCAATTGTTATGCTCCCTTAACCGTATTTAGACTGCTAAAATGTATATCGAAATGATGGTAAGGGTTTCAGTATATTCTGCTTATTAGATATATGTCTTTTCTTTAAGAATAAGCATTGCCATCAACTTTAGTTACATATTGAATTTAAATATTCCAGGTGAATATAGATACACTTTATTGACCAAATACAGTTGCATTTGGAAATGTATCAGAAAAATATCTTAGTGTACTATATCAGAATATGTGTGAATTTCAGTTAAAAAAATAAAATAAAATAAAACTTATCTTATGTCTTTAAATCCTTTTTTACATATGAAACTTTACTAATGATTTCTTTCCCTTGTTATACCTAACAAATTATGTAAATAAATACGCATAAATAAAAAATTCAAGTATGTATGTGTCTATTTATGACATAAATCGACTAACTACTTTTATAACTCTTAGCATGTTTTTATTAATAACTACAATATCAATTCAATCTGAACACTCATAAAAATAAGTAATTTTTCATTATTCAGTGACACACACACAGTTTCATATAAATTTAACTTATTTATGATCTTAAATAAGACTTTTTTCAGTGTTTAATTGAGAATGGGTAACTTTTTTTCCAAATAGATAGGATTCACTGGAATGTTTTATGAATGAGATTTAATCTTGTAAGATCAGTTGAGCCTTACGTCAGAAAAAGGATAAAAATTAATTTCTTTTGTTTGTAATTTCATTCGATAATGTCAAATTTGTAAGTTTTTAAGTTTCAATATTTTTATATTTATATTCAATTCACTGAGATAGTTCACTAATCAATGTATTTGACATATTCATTCTGCAATTTTTTCAATAAAAATAATTATTGTTTATGATTTAATAATAATAAAGTCTAATTAATAAAAGTAATAAATAATACAATTTTTGCACTTTAATCTAAATGTTCTCATGCAAAACACTTCTCCTGCAAAGAGTTACAAGTACTTAAAATACTTTTTTTTTTCATTTAAGAGTTGAATTACTTGTTTTTATATAATCTATGTCATTTCTTAATTTCTACATTTAAATTTAAAAATCTGTTCAATTATATTCAATAATTGATAACTTATTACATAAATAAAAGTAAAACTTATAAGTTTTCATCAGTACATTTTTGAGAAAAGTTAATGTAAAAGTATTGATATTCTCTTCAATAATTCAGAATGGAAATCAAACATATTTTAATACTTCTGTATCAGCTCTTAACAAAATCAAATTATTTTTGCTACTTATTTGATACCCTAGTTACCAATTTTTCTTCACACATTAATGATTTTAAATATTCTTTCAGTACATAATTTAGTAAAAAAGAGTTTATTCTAATGAGATTCTGTTCTCTGTGCTAAGTTATGAGTTAATTTTAATTTCTCAAGATTGTTTGAATTTTATATCATAAAATACTCAAATCATTTTTTTTTAATTAGAATTCTATTCCATATCTTTAATAGCGGAAATACGGATTTTCAGTGGTCTTATGCAACGTCTAACGTATACTTAAATTAAAACCACTTTGAAAATATGAATTAAATTTGTTCAAGCAAATCATAACAAATATACTTTATTTCGAGAACATATTTAACCTTTTCGTCCCTGCGGTACAACTGTTGTACCATCATATTACAACAACCGTCATATTTAAGAGTATTTTTCCTTTAATCGAATAAAAGTATTTATATTTTATACTTATTAAATTTTATAATTATTCCTTACTAAGAAATTAGAAAACAACGCTCTGTAAAATATTTCTCTAATTTTAATGATTTAATTACTGATATGATTTATGGCATGTTGATAATGAAGCAATATTTTTTTCTGTATGACGCAATGCCTTTTTTAGTGGATTTTGAACACACTTCATATATATATATATATTCATTATTTATTTGTATTTCTTTTGTTTTTAATTATTTGCATAAATTTGTATAAATACCAATGAAAGCACATATGAGTAAGCACTTTGTAGTAAAATAATAAGGCTTATTAGTAAAAACTAATTTATGCTAATTTTCTGAAAATAATTTAGTTAAGAGATAAAAAATTAAAATATTTGTATAAACATTCTACATGTTTTTATGTTTATATATTACATATATGTTATGCATCTGATTCTTTTATTCGTTGATAAAAAGTAAAATCTTCTAAATTATCAAACAGTTTTTTTTAAATTAGAACTGTTACATTTTTGTTACCTTAAAAGCATCATTTTAACAAACTTTCTCAATCAAAAGGTTCCCTTAGTGCTTATTTGCATAAAGCTTGAAATGGTATACGGTCCACCTATTTCTTAAGTTGAAATGATTATTTTTTTCTTTAAAGTTAATTTTTAATCACTTTATGCAGTAATGAGAGAGAAATGTTAGAAGTTGCTTTAATTTTTTATACAAGTATTTCAGTGATAAAAGGAAGGTCATTAGCAAGTGATATGATGCAAGGCCAATAAATCCATTAAAACTTTTGGTCGTTAGCTTTCCTCAGACATTGTTCAATGTTTCAAATACTTTTTTTAGCATTTTTATTAAATATTTTTAAAAAGTAATGAGCTCTTGTTTAAGGAGAAACATTTTAAGCAATAATATGACGCAGTATTAAGCCTATTATTTGCATATGTTTCAACTACATTCCTTACAATTTATTTAAAAAAAAGAAAAATTTAAATTCCAGAAGTTAATGTTTCGAAGAACAATATAGTTATTAAAATATTTGTTTTGTTTCATATGGATATGGAAAATGTACTTGCAATAAAATAAGAAATATTTTACACAATAATCTAACAAAAGAATAAGCATACTAGTTACAGATATTTTTACATTATATAAGAATTCTTCTATTTGAATGAAATAAAACATATAAAGCATATTTATTTGTAGGAATGTTTCTATGTTAGTAAAATTTTAAATTAGTGATAAAAAATTTATTAATATAACTATACAAATGACATTAAAAAAATTAATTGAATTTTCTACAATTTGATTCAAGAAAATACATTATTTATATTTCCTTTTTTAGACTTAGGAAATAATCTGTTATAGTAAGCTTTCATAGAATTTAAAATTGTAAGATATGCATAATTTATGAAAAATAATCTGTATATGAAATATTGCCTACATAGAATACTGACGCAAATACTTGTAATTATGTTTTTGCTGTTTTGAAAAGTAAAGACGAAAACAATATTAAAACGGTGTTTATTCATAAAAAAGTAAACATATTTTGTTAATTTGAAATTAGTTGAATTAATTTTAACTAGTTAAATTGTCTTCACTTAACCGTACATTTTTTAAATTTTGTTTAAATAGAAGAAAATTTTAAAAGAAAATCATTGAATAAAAATTTCTTCTAATCCAATCATACAGATTCATTAATAACCTAATGTGTTTTGAAATTAATGTCATTTTTTAAAATTAATTTCTCTTTAAAATTGCACCTTGTACACATAGTTAAAATTTGAAATATATTTTTTGTATTATAAAATTCTATAATAATATTTGTTATTACATTATAATAATATTAATTATATTTTTAATGTTTTTACTTCTAAATTCCAAAAGAATTTTTCCCATTGCTTTTTATTATAAGAAGCAGCTATATTATTATCTCGGCTTACCTATTTAAAAAAATATATTCTGATTTTTTTAAGAAAATGAATGAAAAACTCCTGCATTGAAGATATAAGGTAATTAAATTAAGATAAAATTTGTTATAAAAAAGTTATATTGATTAATTTGAATATTTTGTAAAAATTAGTTAACATTCGTAAAAAAATACTATTATTGTTCATCGGCGTTTATTTTGAAACTGTGTTACATTTTTTATTAGCAAGTACATTAATCTCTTTATTCTTATCATAAGATTTTAAAATAAAACAATATTAAAAAGCATAATGTATTTTGTAAGCATATTTCAAATCAAATACATATAAAAACTTCTTTAATGTTTAAATAAAAATGTTAAATTTGCAAGAGTCATGTCTAAATTAAGAAGCAATATCTAGTAATTAATACATTTTATATCAAATATTTCTGAAGTACAATATTATTTGTTATAAAAAGACATATCTATAAAATAAAAGAGTAATAAGTATTTTAATTGAGAATAAAATTAATAACGAATCTTTATACAAGTATTTTTATTTAAATATAATATAAGGCTCAGAATATATCTACATGATTGCTGAAATCTTGGTTTTGGAATAACTATCGATAAACAGAATTCTGAAAAGGAATGATGCGAACTAATGAAAATAACCACATCAGAACCTTTAGCAAAAAATCAATCCAAGTATATTATTAAAGTAAAATATTAAAATAATAATGAGTTACAGTAAATGATTCATTCCTGATCATAAAAATATGTTTTCAAAAGTAATACTGGCACCCATACATGAGTTATACGAAGAAAATTCCTGATTCACTAAGGTTATATTGTGTATTCCATTGGAGACAAAGAGTCCTAATAAGCCATATTTTAGGGTGTTTTTTGGTTTTTCACCAACTTGACACTAGGTTGGATAATGTTGAATATAGTAATAAACATTTGCTTGTAAAATCTATGTCCTTTGTTCAACTGTATACCATTGCATAGTATTTTTGGCGTCATTTAGTTTTTCAAACACTTCTGAAAAATGTTTAGCCACAAAAAATTCTGAAATTTTCGCCAAGGATCACCCTAAAATATATTTTTCCCAATAAGATTAATATCTTTCTAATAATGTGAGGCAGTTGAAGGATAAAACTAGTGCAAAATGGGATAAGCTAGAAAAAAATTTTCTAACCTAAATAGCTAGCTATTTGTTTGTTACAAGTGTGAAATCAGAAGAATGTATGGAAAATAATCAGTATGTAGAAAAGATACTTTTTGCAGTAGTATCTGCAATTCAAGAGCTCAAATGAATTGTTTTAAAATACATGAAGTCTATTCGATTGCAATCTGGCTGTGCGTCATATCACCAAAAGGCGCACATGATGTATATGAACTTGATGAGTTCACGATTCTTTTCATATACCTTTAATATGAGTGCGTGCAATATTTTTGAAAAAAAAATATTTTCAAAATGAATAATTAATGCTCTTCTGGTATTTAAGTTACATCACTGATAATTACGGGAATCTATTCTTAAATGAATTACGTTATTAAATGGATTTCAAATAATAAATTGAATACACTATTGATAACCACAGGATGGTAAATTTAAATTAATTATGAACGAATTAAGAGTATGTATTCATATACAAGAAAATGTATTTAAATCAATGTACTATAATTTAATTTATGATTCAAATGAAAATGCATTATTATACTTAAATCCTTGAGGAAAGTATCATTATAATAATAAATATATCTAATGTCGAACGTAACAAGTATGTACTATAGATAAGGCTATAAGATAGTATTTCTATAGCAATTTTAAACCAATCTTGATCGATGAAAGAGTGTTTTACAGTGTAACGTACAAAGTGAAATAATTGATACCTTTATTTTAATTTTTCTTCTATATTAATTTTACTTTTAAGAATACAAGAATAAAAAAATCTAATATGTATAACAAAGACAAGCATTGCATAACATCCAAAATTATATTTTTCAATTATTCGTTTTATATATCTCTTTAATCCTCAAAAGATTAAAATGACAAGTATTCCTCCATTTATAAGCATATATAAGCCCTTTATATGTGAGTTTGATGCTACAGACTCATTCATTTGAAGTTAAGTAAAACTTTTCTCACAAGAAAAAGTTCTATTCAAGGAGTCACACATTAAACATAGATACGAGTGTATCAACACTTATAAATACATATACATAATTTTATAAAAATAATGCATAAGTTTGCTTACTTACATGAAACAATATTTATGTAACTATTAATAAATGTTAATTATATATCGATTAAAAGTTAACACTTAAAAATACACTGATATATTGATAACCAAAGTAACTTTATTAATTACACATTTAAATATACTTATGTATTTCGATTTTACAGTTTAGTATATTAGATCTTTCGTTTATTTTACTTTATACAATCGACTTAAAATTTAAATATTGTGAGGATGTGAAGCCCGTCTTAACAAATAAGGAATTGGTTCCGGTTTTCTGCAGATACCAAACTAAAGGTTTAAAGTTTGTTTGAATGACAAAAATTTCTTACGATCCTCTGTACAACATTTTAAATTAAATTTTACAGATAAATGTGAGATGTAATTTTTAATAATTATTTTTAATTAAACTATATCTTTTTTTGATTTCACTATTTTTTTCATGCATAAATGTGAATGCTATTCTCCAAACCATATTTGAAATCGAAATATTCAGACAGAAAAATACTTGTGATTCAAAATTCAAAGCAGCTATAATTTCGTTTCTTTACAAATAGGATGTCACACTTTTAAGGATACTTTAAGTGTACATTTTACAATATCGATGTGTCCTAGATATATAATGTATTTTACTTTATCCAAAACGAAAATAAATTATTAATAACATTTTTTATTCAGCTACTTAACTCAGTAATATTGAAACTTCACTATTATTATTATAACTAAAATATTAAAACAATTAGCAATATAAAAGTTAAATAAACGAGTCTCAAACTTATGCATCACCTCTAAATGAATTGATAAAACTGTCTCTCACCTTATTTAAGTAATGTTTTTTAATTATTTTATGACATTAATGATAATGTTTTTAGGATAATAAAAATAAGGGTACTTAGGAGTTTAAATTTCGATGTTGTAAATGTAATTCAGCTTTTTATTCCATAAGATTTTTATTCTGTAAGTAAAAACAGTCTTTTTGCAAATAAAGGAAACAAATTTCATAAATAAATTATATTCAAATCAAATTCTCATCGGAATTGTATTTTTAAATCAAAAGAGAATTCTTACAACAATAAAATCATAACAAAACATTTTTATGAAGCAACTGTGTATTTACTTATTAAAAAATATCGAAAAAATTCTAACAATTTCATATACTATTTCTTTTCAAATCTAAGGGAATTATAAAATTTCTTATTTATGACCCGATATAGAAGTTCAACTAAAATTTTAATTCTAATAATATTATACATTTAATAATTTTATGAGATATAATTTTATCTCAAAACTATTAATTCAGTACAGTAGAAACTTGCAAATTAGTTCTTATTAAAGCATATTAATTTGAATAATTAATTGTTTATGTAGTATTAATTGTTTATATATTCAAGTTTAAAATTCCAAAGCAAGAAATAGGAAGTAATATGTGGAAAACAATTAATATTTTGATTCATAATTTTTAGTAAGTTCAAATTTATTTTGATTAATTTAAATGCATTCTTGCTTTTTGTAACAATGTCTATTTTAGAATACTACTTCATTTTATAAATTATATTTTTCAGCTCAAATTTTAATACAAAATCCGAGACTTAAAAAAACAATTTACGTATAAAATTTATTATAAACATTTGAAAATTATAAATATTTACTCTATACAGGTAAAAATTTTAATATTCATCCTGAATTTTTATACTTTCTTTCCTATTTTGAAATTCCATTTCTTAAACGTACAATTTAGTACATTTCAGACACTACAGTACTTACATCCAAATGCTGAAATTAATCTGATATGTTGTAAACAAATGAGGGCATGTCTTTATCTTTGGTTTTACAACATTCATTTAATATTATGAACACAAGAAGGAAAATATGCAACTAATGACAAAAACCCTTATATATAAATATAGCAAACAAAAAATTTTCAAATGTTCACATAATATTCATCTTAAAAATCTTGACTAATCCTTGACCGAAAAGAATGTGTTCTACTTTTTAGCAACGTCTTCTTTATATGATTTCGATAATATGATTCATATCAATTTAAAATAACTTGAAGTAACGCAAAGTGTCATTGACCTGGCACGTAAAAATTTTTAAATTTAGCTATTATGTTAAGATTGGTATCAACTATAATTGATACTAATTAACAATCATACGCAGATTTTAAAGTTTCTTCTGTCTTTATTTTGTACGAATTTTTACCTAGTATGTTGATCATACAAAAAGTTGGTCATCTGTAAATAATTATTGTAAGGTCTACTCAGCTTTTCATCCTTTTACTCAAAAAACAGAATAAAAAGGATGCTTGCTAACGTAAGATTGTAGATTTTACCTTAAGCTGGCCATCTAACCGGGATATATGCTCCAAATCACAAATCCTTTGGCCGTAAAAACTGGTATTTGATCTGTAGTTCTTGGCCCTAATATGAGCTTTCGTGCCACTGAGATTTATTCATTAAATATTTTATTCAAAAATTATTCCACGTGATTTCATTTAATATCCTTTATGTTATATCTTTATATAAACTATATTTTTGGTTCAAATACAAATTATGCAAGAATTTTATACTCCGGATATTAAAATCCATGTATGGCATTAGAATTAATGTTATGTAGCGTTAAATAATAAGAAAATTCTACTACGAAATTCTAATAAATCTATTCAATGCCATTTAGTTTTCGGAAAAATGCTATTTTCAACTGATATGTATTCTTCAGAGATAGCGTATTTGTTAGTATTTTTTAATTAAATTCGAAAACTTTTTTAATTTATTTCTCGAAAAACTTGCCAAATCTGAATAAGATTTAAATCCACAATTAAGATTTTTGTTTGCGTTTCTTTCTGCATTAATATTGTTTCAATATAAAAGAATAGAAAATTTCAAATTTCAGCCGATCAATATTATTTCTGGCAAAATTAGGATGAAAACTCGATATTGAAAGCTTTGTATTGTAGCATTTTTGATTACTATATTTATGAATATAGGTATTCAATTGCTATAGGAAAAGTATTCCAAAAATTCAAAATAACCAAATGTATTTTTTTGGTCATTGTTATTAATACGAACACTAATTTAATGCGAAATTAATAATGCGATAATGCGAAATTTCCACATTCATATAGCTTACATAGATTTTGACATAAGAATGAAGATTATTTTTAGAATTAATTCTTTTCCCATTTGCTTCAATTATTTTTCCATGTATGCATAATTTTCTTAATTGTAAATCTGCTTAGTTAAGGAATAAATAAGTACATATATTAAGCCACAAGAACCAATATTTATGATTATATTGAAAATATTTTGCTTCAGTTATAAATAACAATAATATATATATAATAATAAATATATATTGTAAAATCATGGTTTATTAATCCATTCTAAATACTACAGAAAAGTTATGATTGCACAATAAATACTTATATATATTTATCTTGACAATGTTTCTGTAATATTCTGTCATTCACAGCTACACTAGGAGCATATTTATTAACATTCTATGACAAATCTTTAGATCAAATACACTAGGGATTTGATCAGAATAGTTAATCCAAATGTTTCATAATTAACTGACATTTCCGACACAATACTAACAGTACTTTTTGCTTTCTAATATGTATTTTAATAGTTTATTATTGATTAATGCTATTGTAGATGGCGTAATCTTTTATAAGTCCCAGTTTATCGTTTCATATAATCAGTCTTATAGGCTGGTATATCTTTTTTATTTCCAAAAGCAAACTGATATATTAAAAATATATGAATTTATAACTTTATTATAATTATTTAACATTTTTAATAATAATTGTCCTTTAAAATTCAATTATTTTTCTGTAAGTTTTCAAAGTATTATTTAAGTAAGAAAAATAAAATAACTATTTTTTTTTGTTGATTGATTTGCGAATTCAGATAATTATAGTGACTAAGGAAAAATTTGAAGATATTATAATATTAAATTTGGATTTCGATCTTAGGAAATTATTATTTTGAAAAATATTAAATGAAATAAATAATTTTAATTTATCTCAGTTACCTTTTTGACAAGACTTAAATTTTAAATACAGTATCAATAATAGACACAAGGAAATCTTAAAAATTAATAATGTTTAAAAATTATTTTGTCTATCATGTGAGAATAAATATATGTTTCTAAAACAATATATATTTAACACAACGTAAAATAAATATATTTTATTTCATTGCGATATTTACACATTTTTTTGTAAATGTAATTTTATTATCTAGATACTAATATAAAATCAATATAAATTCAATATTTTTTTTTATTGGAGATAGTTTTGTACAGATAAAAATGTCTCAAAATACTTGCGAGGAGAAAAGAATAATCAACTCAATCATCACATAAAAAAATCGCATTTCTATTTATAAGGATGAAAAGGAAGTGTAAATACATGTCACGAATAATATTAATTCCGTATAAAATATTCATTATCACTGTGTTAAATATGCTTTTAATGTTTCTAAGTCCCAATATCAATCCTCCATTCAGTTGGGGATAGAAAGATTTCAAAATTTAATATTAAAAATTACGTGTGACAAATATAGTTAAAGTCATATTATGAAAATAACATCATTGACGATGGAAACATAGATGTGCATTTTTCGATTTATTAATTCATTGTGGGAAGTTTAATGACACAAAGTTTTGTCTAGGACAAACTGCGCCAAAGCAAATGGTTTAACATTCAAAAATCATTGATGTAAGATCTTGTAAAATAAATAATGATATAAGTAAAATGACTATATAAAATGTAGGAATTTAATGGAACGGAAAAAGGCAAAGAGATTACGATGAGGAGTTTCTACAATTAGATCGCTAAAAAGCTAAAATTAAAGCATTGAATACAGTAGTGATTAAAATCATAGCAGTCAATTAAAATATGCTGGACAGTGAA
Source organism: Latrodectus hesperus (assembly GCA_037975125.1). Taxonomy (NCBI): domain Eukaryota; kingdom Metazoa; phylum Arthropoda; class Arachnida; order Araneae; family Theridiidae; genus Latrodectus; species Latrodectus hesperus. The sequence continues at coordinate 48,276,509 of CM075856.1, forward strand.
TGATTTATTGCAAGTAGCACAATAGGCTTATGAGCAAAACGAGTATTCCCAATACGCAAACGAGTTAATTTTACATCATATGTATGTTGTGATAAAACTGACAATGGAATAATATTTGGAATGATAGAGTGTAATTTGTTCATAGTTTCTAAATTCCATAACTCCTGCTATTGGGAATGGAAAAACATTTTGCACAAATTTTTTTAATATCGAACCGAGGTACACCTTGTTGTAAGTACGAACATGTAATTTTCGCCGTTCCATCTGCCTTACCATTTCCATCTAAACCTATAATTCATGCATTTTTCGAGTCTTCTTTTTGGGTCATTTTCTGTCCATATCCAATTTTACGAGTATTTGCAATACAAAGTAGATTCCGAAAGAATGAAGATTTCAACGACAAAGTTTAACATAAAAGCAACGAATTATTGAAAACAAGACTTGAGCAAATATCCAGTTATCGACATGATGATTGTACGAGAATGAAAATCTGAAGACATACACCTTTTGAAGTGCGGAATACTATTTTCAAAGTGATAGAGATTAGAACTGGACATTCTAGATTGAACAATACATTCATGGTGTTTTTAATTCGATGTTTCTACCTATTTCTTTTTTAGTAAAATACACATATTTTCTGAAATGAAGTTCCTGCACACACACACACACACACACACACACACACACACACACACACACACACACACACACACACACACACACACACACACACACACACACACACAACGATTGAGATTAGTATTTCATTCTTATTCTTTTGAATTACGGAAACATAAATTGCTCACTATTTAAATTTATGTTTCTTCCTTACACCTTTTTTCCTGTAGTTTATCTCACATTTGTGTGCATAATAAAAGTATATTATTCAACGATAAAAACAGTTTGCGACAGTAAGAAAATTAACATTGTTTATTTTACTAAAATATAATTGACTTGAATTTTATAATAAATAATAATTTCTAAATTCATATTAAGGTAAGCGATTTCTTGAGAACTTCTCAAAATTTAATAAACTTGTAACTTACCTATTTTTGAATATATTTTATTAACTTTAATAAGACATGTCAGCATGAAAGTATATATAATTTTTTTAAAAAAATACACATATTCAAACATTTAATACATTACATAATATATTGATTAATCGCATGGTACGTGACTTAAAGATATTATAATTACCAATAAGTACACTTTTTAAGGTCTTGAAAAATACAAAATAATACTGAAAAATACTAAGTTGCAAAAAATACGCCGAATGTAATATTAAACAAGGTAAACAAGGCATAATGAAACAAGATAAATTAAAAAAAATACCTTGCTTCATTTTCATCTTAAAGACTGTCCAAATTAAATAACTGACAGAAATTTTGATATATAAATAAATGGATAAGCCAAAAGTTAAATATTTGAAATAAGTATAGTGCATTACTATTTGAAAAGAATTTTTTAATTTAATTTGTAGAAGTGAAGTTTCCTGTTCTTATTTGGAAAACAATTATTTACTGTAAACAAGAATACACATGCAGAATAATTTTACTACTATAAAATATCAGGATGCAATTATGTTCCAATTCTGAAATAATGTTTTTTTCTATTCTTTCTAATTTAGTTGTTTAAACTTCCATCCAGGTTTTAGTGAAAATGTTCTTTGCCTGTTCTCTTCTCTCTTCAGCAAATACTTGGATGTTAAAAGTTTTGTTCTGAATTTTTTTTCACTTGTCAATACATTTTAAACGTTCCAATATATACTCCGGCACAGTAATCTCTATTTCTTGACAAAAAAATCACCAGTATTTCTTTACTTTATCTTATCATAAGATCAAATTTTCGTTCAGTTTTATTTCACTTTTTTTAATCAATATTTAAACCCATAGAATTTTAAACTTATATTTCATTGCCCACAGTATTTGAAATTCTGGCAATATCTTTTGTTTTTTTGGTTCTAATCATCATGAAAAGTAAACATGTATTTTTATTACTTATTACGCTTTTTTATTCAGTAAAATGGATTAAATACTTAAAAGAAGGCTAAGCCACCTATCTATCCCTCTATATCAATTCTCTCTCTCTCTCTCTCTCTCTCTCTCTCTCTCTATATATATATATATATATATATATATATATATATATATATATATATGTATATATATATATATATATATATTTATATATATATATATATATATATATATATATATATATATATATATATATATATATATATATATATATATATATATATATATATATATATATATATATATATATATATATATATATATATATATATATATATATATATATATATATATATATATATATATATATATATATATATATATATATATATATATATATATATATATATATATATATATATATATATATATATATATATATATATATATATATATATATATATATATATATATATATATATATATATATATATATATATATATATATATATATATATATATATATATATATGTATATATATATGTATATATATATATATGTATATATATATATATATATATATATATATATGTATATATATATATATATATATATATATATATATATATATATATATATATATATATATATATATATATATATATATATATATATATATATATATATATATATATATATATATATATATATATATATATATATATATATATATATATATATATATATATATATATATATATATATATATATATATATATATATATATATATATATATATATATATATATATATATATATATATATATATATATATATATATATATATATATATATATATATATATATATGTATATATATATGTATATATATATGTATATATATATATATATATATATATATATATATATATATATATATATATATATATATATATATATATATATATATATATATATATATATATATATATATATATATATATATATATATATATATATATATATATATATATATATATATATATGTATATATATATATATATATATATATATATATATATATATATATATATATATATATATATATATGATATAGATATAGATATAGATATATATATATATATATACTTATATATATATAGATATATATATATATGTATACTATATATATATAGATATATATATATATATATGTATACTTATATATATATATATATATATATATATATATATATATATATATATATATTAGCATTGCAACACATAATATAGAAATACTCTACGGAAGCATTGTAGATTTTGTTTCATGTGTTTGTATAAAATACTACGAACACACTGAACCTTGTTTTCCTCATTTAAAAATTCTAAGGTTAATTTTTAATTAACTAATTTTTTTTAAAAAAAAGAAATAAGGAATATATTTTATATTTAATTATTATAAGTAAAATATTCCCTTATAAATTATCCTCAAACTCATTTATTTTTTCTGTTTTTAAGAAGTATCATTTTTTACCCTAATTCTATTTACTAGAATTAAATAAATAGAAATATTTTAAGACATTTTTAAAATTTTAAAATTTTAAACAGCAATGTTATTGTTTGGATTATACAAAAATTTAAATTTCCTTTCATATTTTAAAAAATATTAAATATTTTACTAACCAATTATTGAATTATACATGAAATAAAAAATAAAAGTTTTGTAGATGCCTTTAATTATTGATAAAGAGTTTAAGTAATCAACATATGACTAAAGATAGCTGATGATGAATGGGATGCACAAATTATATTAGCGAAAGTTATTTTAATCTAAATAAGAAATTACTTTAGTGAAATACAATAACGCTTGGAATAATCCTTTTTTATTGCCAATAAAAATAAAGCATGTTTCTTTGCAGATATTGTGAAATAAAATCAAATAATAGTTCTTTACAATCACTGATCAAAAATATCAACAAATGATTCTTTTAGTTATATTTCTAAAATCTTTATTTACTTTTTTTTAAATTATTTCTTCCATTCTTGAATGGTATTACAAAACAATTTAAATAAAATGATAATGCTCTTTCACGATATTTTAAAGACGTCCAATCCATTTTCTTAACTCTTCCAATTAAGTTTATCAGAATCGCTTAGTTACAAAGTTCTTTATTAGTTTCCTCCGTAGTATTTTAGTAATTTTGAAAAAATTTGGTATTTAATCGAATGATTATAAAGAGAGACGTCATTTCATGTAATATGATATTGAAATGTATGATACTAATGGCAAATACATATTTATGAAATGAAACGGATAGTATTTTTATGAATAAAATTTCATACTATTCAGGACTTTATTCAAATGTATTGTTCATGAGTAAATTGCTTCACTGAAAGTCATTTTCCATATCTATAAACAAATTTAATAAACGGTATTAAAATAAACAGCATATTTTCCAATAGACATTATTTATTCAGACATGTTCATTTTTTTCTTAATGACAATTATTTGCATAATTATTACTTACCTCTTAAAAAATAGAAATTTGTTTATTGTTCTTTTAAATATAAGTTATTTGACTTTTTAAAAAAATGCGTAACCAAATGCACAACTAATCATATAATGAGAGATATAGTAGACTATCCAAAAGGTATATGAAAATGAAAATATACATATACTGAAAAATAATAAGTTTCATATAATTTGATTGCATTTAATTATCTTTACATTACTAATAGAGAATAGTACATTTTTTATGGAATCACACTGCGTACCAGAAGACAAAAGTGAGTACTAAGAATAACTAAATATATTTTTAATACATTTGTTATGTAGTCAAGTATTATAACTATACTCTTTGAAAAATAAGTATTTGAAAATATGTGTGAGATTGTAATTGCTTAATCATTGATTAAGGCATATGCATTTATCAAAGTGTGCGCGTGAGAGTTTTCTTGGTTTCTTCCATTAAAACTAGTTAACAAATCCCAATATTTATGGGAATTCCTCCAGAAAGATGTTAATACTTAGCGAATATAACATTAAGAAAAACTTACAACAGTCATCTGCCACTTAATCTGTTTTCATCAAGGGGTCAAAATTATTTACAAATATCAATAATTATATTCATGAATTCCATTGAAATTTACGTTTTATAACACCTACCTATGTAAACAGTTTGTAAACAATTTCAAAGTGTAACTGCAATTTCTGTTATCGATCCTCTATGAATATACTTTTTATCGGATCTTTATTAACATATACCAGAGTATAATAAATGTCATTCATATAAATAGAATAAAATTATTAAAAAACTTTAAATGATTTTATCTGGAAGATTTGTGAAGGAAGTCCATTAAAGCTAATGAAATGTCTTTCAAATGTCTGATCAAAAAATTAATAGAGATTTATGATGATATATTGTATTACTATGTTATAAACTGTTCATCTTTGCATGCATCACTGCCTAACTATCAAGTTTCTGAAATGCATGAGAGATCATTTAAAACTATGTTTGATGCTATTGTGGATGTTATTTTTCACAAAATGTTAATAATTTTTCTCGTCATTTATCATACGTGCTTTTCTAAGTAATCTTGAATCTTTCAATTGCTTGGGACTAACCTTCAAAATTGTATATAAAGTGCATTTATATATATATATATATATATATATATATATATATATATATATATATATATATATATATATATATATATATATATATATATATATATATATATATATATATATATATATATATATATATATATATATATATATATATATATATATATATATATATATATATATATATATATATATATATATATATATATATATATATATATATATATATATATATATATATATATATATATATATATATATATATATATATATATATATATATATATATATATATATATATATATATATATATATATATATATGTGTATATATATATATATATGTATATATATATATATATATATATATATATATATATATATATGTGTATGTATATGTGTGTGTGTGTGTGTGTGTGTGTGAATGTGTATCAAAATGTACACATTGTATTATATGCATTCTCAAATTTATGTATGCAAATAGTGAATGTGTGTTATTGTCCTAAACCAAATACGTCAACATTCACCGGTAAATATCAAAGTACACTTAATACATCAATAGTGGATTGAATATTTGAATATTTTCCCGAACATTCGGACTATTCCTTGCGTGAGTCGGTAATCTTCAAAATAGTTTGAAACCAGGATTTCTGGTCATATTAGAGGCGATTGTGTTTCTGTAGCATTTCTTTTCTGCAATTGAAACGATTTGATATCTGTTATGCATAATCTGGAATGCTACTCTTTATCAATTCTTATGAAAAGTTTAAAAACGATTTACTAATTTTACTTTAAGTTTTGATAATTTTGCATTTTTATCCATATCTTAGTTCATAATGAATAATGCAGTGTCTCTTTTCTGAGAAGTCAAATATTTTAATTGGTAGTAAACAAGTGGATAATTATTTTTGTTTTTCTAATGAAAAATTCTCTGAAATATTTGAAAGTAATATCATCAGCACAGTAAATGTTAAGTGCAGAATTAAATTAATTTTATCAGTAAAAGCAAGAGAAAATGTACCGTATTATGTTAAAATTAAATTATTGTTAATATTATACGTAACTTTCACTGAAATGGCTCACAAAGGATACGCTTGCGCATGTTTAGCAGTTGCTGATACAAAAATATTATTAATGAAGTTGTATTAGTGTTATTAAATTTATGAAATAATGTCAATTGAAACATAGTGCACCTCAGAAAGCTAACGCTATGAAATCAATAGTCCATTCTGAGTTGATCTCAAATTATGAAGTTGATCTGAAAGAGCTGTATCGTACAAAACGAATACAATTTATTAATGATTTACGAAGATAATTTAACCAGTGAATATGACAAATAAATGACTTATTATATTAGTATTTTTTAAATGATATGTTTGAGTAAAGAGTCTCTTATAATAAACTAAAATTAAAAAACATAACAAAACTATTTTTGTGGTGTTGATAAAAGACTTAATGGTGTGGTAAACGAAGAAAAGTTAAGTGTGTTATATAATAAATGTCCTTCATTTACTTAAACTGTGATTTGAATGATTTAACTAATTGAAATTGCTATCGTTATAAAGAAGATAAAAAACATTCAGCATCCATTCCCCTTACGCTCAATTCCAGTTCTTTCATCAAATGTGCCACTCATCTGTATTCTCTTGAATTTGTCTTACAGTGAAAACTTAACTAGAGAGCGATGATCCGCAACTTTTATAACCTTACAGCATAAGCAGCGAAAATATTAAATCACCTTTATAACGTTTTATTACTCCGGATATACGAAAATGAAGAAGCATACTTGCGATATATTCAACATTCATAATTTGTTGATGATGAATGACGACATTTACCTGTGTAATATAAAATAATATTAATTTTTGTTGTATGAATAAGGAAAATGGGTTATTTAACAATTATAAAATACAACAGACATTTAACTACAATACACAAACTCCGAAAATACACTAAACGACTCGGGGACTGGTAATATTTAATCAATGGTTAATTTGGGTCTCGATATTCACGGCAACACACGCACACGCATATATATATATATATATATATATATATATATATATATATATATATATATATATATATATATATATATATATATATATATATATATATATATATATATATATATATATATATATATAAGCAGCTAGAATAGTATTACTAAGATGTAGTTAATAGTGTATTTTATAAAATGCAATGAATATAATGAAACAAAATACAATGAAAAATGTCAAATGGAGTATAGTACATTGAAAATACTTGAAAGAAATTTCAAAGAAAAATATCAAAGAAAGATAGATATAAATTGAATGAATATATATATATATATATACACATGTGTGTGTGTGTGTGTGACTACAATTTCGATAAGAATAATTTGTCTTCAGTTTGCTATTAAAAAAAGTAAAGTGTTTCATTAAAATAATTAATAATTTATATTTTTTTCTATCACTTTTTTCAAATTCATTATTGTGCGTGCATCTTTATAACATGAAATTCTTTTTATATGGCATGCACATATAATGTTACAGGTGAACGTATAACATTATGCGTGCTTGCCCCTATAAAAAGAATTTCATATCTCTGCTAGTATTTCAGATAACTTACAGCTAAGATTTTCTATTCCAGATATATATTATGAACTTAGCTATAAACTCGAAAGTCATTAAAATTAATATACATTATCTATTCATTTAAAGTTTGGAATATATTCCATAAAATGTCATTTGCAGTAAGAATGAAAATCGTTAATAATGAGAAACACAGTCACTTCAATATTTGAAATGTAAATTCTGATGAAGAGAGAACATACATAGACTGAATCGATGTTACAGAAATTAGACAATGCTTGATTTTTTATTAAAATTGTCTCATCGCCATGGAAATGCTGGGTCATATGAACTATTTGCTTAGTAAAAATTTAGGAAACAATTTGCTTATTTGATTTAGATAAACATATGTATGTATATAAGAACATATATGGATGTATACAATACGCATCTGATATTAAGTACATCTTAAGTAAAATCTTAAGAACATGTATTAAGCATTTTGTATTAAGTTTTTGCTTCATCCTGAAAATTAAAATGGGTATACATATCAATGTATAATACATTTTAAGCAGTCTTTGGTTGAAAATAAATTCAGATTAGATTTTTAATTAAAAATCCTTTATTGGTATTGTTATTTCAATGTTTGAAAAAGATATAAGCAAATTTATTGTGTTGATAAGAATTACTTCAAATATCACTAAATATTAGGCTATTCTGTATTATTATTATATATATTGTGTTTAAAATCTAGCCATCTATCTCCACACACACATACATGCATACATACACACACACACACACACACACATAATATATATATATATATATATATATATATATATATATATATATATATATATATATATATATATATATATATATATATACTAATTTTTAAAAATATAAAATTACTTATTTTATTATAAAATTACGTATTTCCATGTAAAATGAATAAATTATGCATTTCTTAAAAAAAGTTTTAAGTATTTCCTAGTTAAATTATAGATTTCATTGTGGTTCGTAAGCATTATTTATTATGAAAAAATGTATTGTTTGTGCAAGCATAATTTTTTAAATGGAAATTGTATACTCAATAAATGTCAATGTAAAATAATGTTCATAATACAAAGATTATGACAATATAAATGTTAAATTGGTTTTAATATTCTAAGTATTTTAAGAAATTAAAAAATGAAATTTGTCAAAGAAATTATACATATTTGAAAGAGAGGCAAATTACGATAAGTTTATGAGAACTAAATAGGTACAATAGTTTTTTTACAGATTTCTTAATCTGTAATGTATTTATCAATAAGAAAAATTATTATTGTATTTCTGAATCGCAATATCAAGACATTTCAATTAAATAATAAATCCAAATTAATTTGCTAAGATTTTTATAGTATAATTTTTAAGGAATGTTTAATTAAACATATAAAAATAAAGGTATTGCATACATAAAAATAAAAGTATATAAAAGTGAAAAGTAATTTCCATTCGTTAAATTATGCTAATGCGACTTTGCATTATTTAACATATTATAAAAATTTTCAAGTAGAATAAATAAATAAAAAGTTATGATTCACAAGATCAATGTATACGTTTTGACAAAGATAATTTTTGAAATTTCAGATACAACTTAGCCTTACTGTAATATTTTCATTTTAAATAGATTTTTCATTTATGACATAAATATTTGAATATAACGGTTGAAATAACTTTATAGTAAAGAAGGCTCAGACATTTTTAATGTGTATTGATAGTTATTAAGTATGTGTTTAGAACGTAAATATTTCTGCAATGACATCAAGTAATACAGAATACATAAGGATTAATGCAGTGAAAAAATAATATACTTATGCTTTGTTAAAATCTATACAGGAATTAATTGAAAAAATAGATAGAAAAATAAATACTTCTTTGAAAAAAAGTACTAGTCAATAATTAAATAACAAAAGTTAGTTATTATAGGAAAAAAGACAAACTTTCTCAAAATAATTAAATTATTTGTACGCTGCTCAATCTAATTTGCTTGATGCAAATTATCGAAATATGAAAACATTTTCTAAGTCAAATTTCTTTCCAAGTAAAATTTTTTTAAATGCGAAACTTTCTTTACTCCTTATAGATAATAATTAGTTTTATTTCATTTTTATTTCAAAAACAGATTGTAAATCAAATCCATTGGACAAAGAATTGATTAAATTGCTTTTAATTAATTTTTTACCTACTAAATTGTTCTTATTTCTAATAATTTTTAAAAATAATGAGAAAAAAGCCAATGTAAAAGTTTTGTTGATGTATTTGTTTTACTATACATACAGATGTATAGCATTTTTAAATAGTTTAAATCTATCTTACTGAAATCTGTAATACGTAAAAGTAAAAAAATCTGAAAAGTTAAATTTATCAATTTTATACAAATTTTATTTTTTTGAGACACTTTTAGTAACTTTTAGTCATTTTACTCATTTCACATTATGGAGGGAATAATCTTTCCTGAACAAAGCAATTGAGCAATTAGAACTAACTTGTTTTAAAGAAATTTTAAATTCACATTAAGAATTTATGCAAGTTTTCCCCTTAAATTCAAAATTAAATTTTTGATTTGATTACCATTTGATTCATAATTATTTATTATTATAGTTTATTAAATAACTCAAAATTTACGTCAATAAATTAGTCAAACTTCTAGTGTTTCAAAGGTATAGAATTCCAGCATAAAAGAATTATTTAAAACAAACACAGAAATAAAAACAAACCATACTTGAGTTCATGAATTTTTAATTTAATGTTAACTTTTTTTATAACCAAGTCTGTTTTAAAGAAATCATGTTTTGACACAGTTTAAGTTAAAGGTGTCTTCTTTTTAAAATTTTAGCACAAATAATTTCTGTAAGCAGTTTTAAATGATGATGAATTCCTATTTCGAATAATAGCAACTTTTTAGTATTTCATGTAAACATTTAATTTAGATTTATATTTCCTTGTTACTGTGTAATTAACTAAACCTTTAACTTAATCTAAGCATATCACTGATTTAATCACATGTGATTTATATTTCCTTCCAATAAAATCTCTTATCTATCTCGACACATATTTTAGCATCATTACTCAAATTTTAAATTTTTAAAGAGAACAGAGCAATACATGAACATTTAAAGTGATAATCAGCCACAATATTTTTATATATAATGAACATATAATTTAAAACAAAACAATTTAAGCAGTTGAATCAACTATGTATATTTTGTAAATTCAAATTATTGATGAAATTTTGTTTTACTGAGATTCCTCTTCTACGAATGGTTAAAAATTAGTTCCATGTCACCCATAATATAATATTTTTATATTCAATGCTCAAAAAATACCTGAATATTTTAAATTTTTAGAAATATGTATCATACCTTTTATGAAATCTACAGCTTGCTCGAGTCCATACGTATCTTTGTCGCAGTCATCCAAAATGTAAGCTCCAAGCTTAATACCGGGTAAGAAATTTTTCTGACTGTTCACCCAGTCCATGGTATAAAGCATGCACTCCAGGGCTTGAATACCACCCTGAGGCATGATTGGCCCACAAATCCTGACGTCTTCTCTCTCGTGGATCATCATGAGTCCCCCAAGAATGATTTCCCCGTCAATTTCTGCGACTCTTTTCACGGGCCATGTCCGATTAAAATTATTCACTAACCTCCTGTTTCTCAACAAGGTGAGTGCATCAACGAAATCATCTGTCGTGGAACTATCAGTTTCATTGGAGCAATCAGTGATGAAAGAGTTTTCTTCAATTATAACTTTATTGCACTCATCTGATCGTAATGAAGAAATAATTATTAAAACATATAAAACATAAATAGCGAAACTATTTTCCATTCTTAAAATATTAAAAAAAATATTTTGGGCTGGAATATTTTGCGTTTTTTACATAGAGAGAAACTTATGGACCACGTGGAGAAAAATTACGAGTTGTGTTGCCGCGCATCCCTTGTGCAGACTCTCTTTACAGTAGATGCTTGGGGAATGGTCAACTATTTTTAGTCACTTTAGGGAAGAAATAAGGGGCGCCCTCTTGCGTTCTGCGCCGTATCGTGGTGAAATTTCCTCCAGAAAAATCCCACCCACTTCTGTACATACTACTGTGAGCTCCTGCAGGTCCCTCCTTCCCGTGCTTGAACTTTGAAAATAAATTTAATGGAAGATTTTATCAATACTTAATCTATAATCTAGAGAATTAAACGGAAAACGTTCAAAAAGAAAATAACTATTTCAATTCAATGATATTTGTTTTCTGTAGAATTTTATTAAAAATGTAAAATGTATCGTTATATTAAGGCTAGTTGCAATTTACTAAAAGTTACTTAACTAAAAACACATATTTCCTGTGTAATTATGTATAATATTTCATGATTTTACAAATGTATATGTTTGCATATTTATCAAAATAACTTTTTTTGGAAATATTTTAATTTTTCTAGTAATTCTATTGAGATGCGGAGAAGTTAAACGATGTAGCAGTTTAATATTTTATTTTGTTGAAATAAAATTTATCACGCAAAAATCATGGCACGCAACTTGCGCTTGTCATTTAAGAGATTTAAGCAGATTTAATTTTAAATTTATTTTCAATTTGAAATCGATTTAAATTTGTATTGTTAAATAACTTTGAAATTATTTTTAATAATTTTGAAATTTTATTTTACCGTAAAAATACAAGAAATGTTTATTTTAATAAATCAAGCAACACATACAATATAATAAAGTATACATGACTACAAAACAAGTGAATAAAGGAAAGAAAAATGAAATTTTAGATTATTGAATTTTATGATTGAAATGTTAAAAAAAGACTAACTCATGTTATTTGTTGCCAACCTTTAAATTTATTATAAACTTTAATAAATATCAACATAATTTGCGAAATAGTTATATGATATTGATTCAACAAAAATTCATATAAAATATTAATAATTTTTATTATGATAGTTTTAATATAGTATTGTAGTTCAGATTTTTCGTATTTTTGTGTTAGAGTATTAACACAGAAAATACGCTTGAATATTCAACTTAAAGAAACAAAATCCTTAGTTTTACCTTAAAGAAATAAGCTAAAAACTGTTTACAAAAAAGGAAAAATATACAATCTTTAATAGTTTCAATATAATTATATAAGGACTTTGATTTTTTTAAAATGGTAAAAATGCTCAGATTTAAACTGATGAATAAATGAAAAGAGAAATTTGGTTTAAATGGGCGCCCAACTTGTCTAGTGGTCAGTGTACCTGACTGCGGATAAGGAAGTCCTGGGTTCGAATTCCCGTTCTGTCATGGATGTACTTTCTCTCTCTATCTATTCTGTCTTTGTCCCTTCCTTGTATGAATGGTTGCCTACCCTATAAACGGGTTCTTATGGCATGTGTGTACGGAAGAAGTCGGACTCCACACCAAATATGGTTCAGTTGGAAAAGTGGAGCAGCGCATCCCATATTGCCAGCCTAGCTGGCACACAACTACAACAATAATCTTTGGTTTAAATATGATTTTATTAAAGCTCCGTTTTCAGCAGTTCGTGCATTCGGTTCCCATGATATGTATGTATATATACATATATATATAAAAGTTTTACATTGCAAGGTATTGATTTTCATTTACAGATATTGACAGAATGTTTAATCATGAGCTATAGAATGGTGACCAAATAGAAAGAATAATTTTCATTACATGTTCTAATTATATTGTAAAAATAATTTAAATAAACACGCAAATTTTTCTTCCACAAAAAAAAACTGTGATATTGTTGCTTGTTGAAAAAATTAAAGAAATGTTAATGATAAAAGAGATTGATTACTTGCTTCATAGTTAGTTAAAACTATGCCAATAAAATTAAGCACAATTAGATAAAAGAATACGATTGAGTTATAAGTAATTTTAAATTGTAAACAAATTAACAAAACAACTGAAAAAGAAATTAATTTTAAAATGTACAACTTTGTGTGGCAAATAAATTTATATTAAGCATACTTTTTCAAATCTTTTCACATGTGAGTTCGAAAGAGAAAATTAGAACTATATTTCTGATATTTATAAGAATATTTCTTTTTAGCACAGAGTTTTGAACTTGGCAGTATTTTTACACTTTATTTTTATTATGCCATCTTTTAGCACTACAGTGTTCCCTCGGCACTTCGTGCTTCATGTTTTCCGGTTTCAGTGCTTCGAAGGTTTTTTCCCAAAATATTCTTCAAAAATTGAAATTGAAAAGTAAAACCATTTATTCTGCCAGATTGTTGAAAGGAGCATTGTGCCATTTTGATGCGCGAGAGAGAAGGACCCCTGCTTGTCAAATAAAGAGATGAGTGAACTCCGAGAACATACCGCGAGTTCTAATAAAGGCGCGCGTTTGGTTTCCGGTGTGGCATCGACCATTGAGAGTACAAGGGGATTTTTTCCTGTGAGTGGATTGCCTGCTCATCATCACAGCGTCACTTAGCATCCTCTCTTGCTGTATCTCGCCAGCCTTTTCCATGATGTTGGCTGTCTCGCATACTGTACTTCAGTGTTATGTTGGTGGTAACTTGTTTGCTTAAGCGATAACTTTGGATCGATAACAGGAATGAAGGATTTGTCAACATTGGAAATGAAGACATCAGCGTCCTTATTGATTGCCACTTGAACATACTGACCTATGAAGACCTCCTTGGAGATGATACATTAGACAAGTGATTAAGAAAACGAAGAAGAAGAAGACGGAGAAGAAACTTAAAATCGTGGCCTTACCCTGAAGAATCTGCAACTCTGTGCAACCTGTCAAGAACGATGTGACAATTTGCACAAGACACTGACGACAAGATGGTTCAAGCTATCGTTGTTTCCTTGTACAGGGGAATTTTGAAAAAAAAAAAAGACAACACAAGTACTCATCATCATGTTTCTTTCCAAGGTAATGTCACCAGCTCTACCGTCCGCGCTTCCAGCAGAAGAATCTCCGAAGAGAGCCGACAGCTTCAGCTTCGAGTCAAGTGAGATCTTGACTCGTAGCTGACACCAACACAAGACTCTTCGCTTCTCTTAGAAAACAATGTTGATTATTGTTCAGTACTGTATAATGTTACGTAATTAGACTGATTAATAAGCACTGAGGCACGTTTAAGTAAATACGAATACTGTTGTAATTTTTTTCTTAAATGTGTAAAGGATTTTTTTAAATGTGTAAAGGAAGTGTTTACATATTTAAAACCTGCATACACAAAAATTCCTAGGGGTAAATCCTACTTCGCTGTTTCTCAGCTTTCGCCGAGTGTTCTGGTCCCCATTAACCAAAGAAAAAGAGGGATCACTGTATTTTATATTATGTAGAAATCTACTATATGCACAAACACACACATATATATATATTAGGGATATTTTTAACTTTACTTTAATTTCTATATTATATTAATATTCTACATTAGAAAAATGTTAATGCTTAGTTAGGAAAAATACAAAAATTCAGTTAATTAGTTTCTCTCGCCCAGTATTTTATTAATTAAATATACTTTAAATAAATATCGAATTTATAGCAGATTAGATGCAATATATTTTTAACACTTCAACTCAAAAGTGGAAACACACATTTAAAGTTTATATTTACGAGAAATATGTATAAAATGTTTTCCCACCACTTTTAATCAGCATCTATAAGCAAGTAAATTAGTTTAAATGAAGCAATACAAAAATCATATAAACTGCTTAATTTTTTTCTAAATATATTAAAATTTTGTTATCAGCTAACATTGTGGATGTCTTTTTTACAGGATTCAGATTGTTATAACCATACATTTCACAAAATTAAATCTTTATGCATAACAAAAAATTACATATAAATTTTATATTTGTTTTTGATATAATTTAAGGCAGGCAATAATAATTCTTGTTATTTCTCATTGTATTTAAAAAATATTCATAATATACGAAATGAGACATTTTAATTTCCAGCATACTGAAATGAATAATTTTGTGCCTAAGCAATAGATCAAATGCAAAGTAAGATAACACATTAAATAGCATCCTACCTTTTGCAGAATTATTCATTCAGAAATTTTTTATTCAGAAATTTTGTTTACTTCGTAGTTTTATTGAAAACATTATATTCAATACAATGTGCGAAGCTGACTGAATATTAACAATCAAAGAGCAACTAAAAAGAAAAAATAAGCACTCAAAATTCAATTTTATCTATTAGTGGATATCAGAAAGGGTCTACTGTGCTTTTTCCTTCATCTTGCAAATAATTTGTAATGTAGGTATAAATGTATTCTGGTTTTTACGTTTTGCAATTATTAATTATAGCTAAGTATACATATTAAATTTTAAAAAATATAATTCCGACAGTGAAAATGAAATAAATTTTCAATATATATATATATATATATATATATATATATATATATATATATATATATATATATATATATATATATATATATATATATATATATATGTATGTATATATAGATGTCTGAGTTTTATAACAGTTTTATAATAAAGAAAATACCCTGTAAAATATTTACTATGATACAAAATTATGGATAAAAATGAGAAGTGAAACATGACTTCCTTAATATTTTTTCTAATTTTATTTTTTGACATGAAATTACACTATCTGATCTTATAATTTATAATCATTTAACTTATTTTGATAAATCACTTTATAGTTTAAAAGTTAATGATGATTTATTGGAATATAGAACTTATATAAAAAAATATAAGCCATTCAAAAATTACTGTATATCTGTCATAACAAAATCAGCTCTATAAAAATTGTCAAAATATAGCAAAAAGCAATTCGTAATTTTATATTGTAACATAAAGAATGATATTACAAGTATAACATTGCACAATTAATGATTAAAAAAATGTTTTACTATGGTCAATAAACTGCGTCAAATATATATTTTATAAATTAAGAACTAAATAAAATATTTTTCGAGAATCAATTTAAATTTATTGTATGGAAAGATAATTTACGTAGTGAAATTTATCACCTGCGGAGAAAGCTAAAACATTTTCAAATATGTGCGTGATATTGGCAATTTAAACTTACATGTTGATAAAAGATAATAAAATAAATCACTGAAAATAAGAAAATCGTAATTTATTATATTATTACTTGGAAACAAGATTTATATGGAAATAATAATAATAAATATAATTTAAAATCTCCCCTTACCTTTTATTCATAGGTATTGTATAAAATATTTGAAACCATTGATTATTTTATACATTTATATAAGAATTATACATTTATTTAAACCTTATTTTTATAAGTATAATAAATAGGATATATATACAGGGTGATTATAAAAAAACTTTGCCAACATCTGCACTTCTAGCGTCCATTCTATTTAACCGATCAAGATGATATTTCAAATATAGTTCTTTTGAGATATGCGCTCGAGATTCTGTGAATGGCAACACAGTGGCCCTCGCGGTTACAGTTATAGTGACAGAAACTCGAAATTTTCGAATGGCAACGTCTACTTTTTACCATCGCAAAATGTTCAGCACATGCGAAAACCCTAAATAGCGTTGAAACGGTACCGATATGTCTAAAAACGGACGTGTTCTGCAAACACAAAAAAGAGTTCTGAAAACAGGCCAATAAAACACGATCTGGGCGCACGCAATAAATTTGCATGTGACAGAGTCAAGAAACCAATCACAGAACGCCGGTCGCCAGATATTCAGCGTAAGAAACCTATAAAATACCAAGCGGGTATGCGAAGTCGTCATTCGGGAACTCGCACATGCCGACGATATGAGTCTTCCTAGGAAAGTTCGCGGTGAATTGATCAAACTCTATTACCAAAATGGGAAGAACGCTGCGGAAGCCTTGCGTGTGTATCGCCGCAATCATCGACAACGACGCGGCCCATGTACTCTGCAAGCTCTGCGTGATTTAGTGCGGAAATTCGAAGATACAGGCTGCACCTGTGACAAACAGTGCTCCGGACGGCCAACTGTTTCTGAGGACGTTGTCATGGAAGTGCACCATACAGTGACTGCAGGACTCACAGAAACCGCAAGAGGCATAGCGCGCGTGTTGGATATTCCGAACTCAACGGTCCGCAAGCTCTTGCGCTCGGTACTTCACATGTTTCCCTATCGGTTCCAGCGCGTCCAGATGTTGGAGCCGGGTGACCCACAACAACGTCTGGACTTCGCAAATGCATTTTTGTTACGATATGATGCGGATAACGACTGGCCACTTCGCATACTATGGACGGACGAGGCGCATTCACCTTAAATGGCAGCATTAACACAAAGAATTGTGTGCACTGGGGAGAGACGAATCCTCATGCTGTGGCGCCAGTACCGTTATTTGACGCCAAAGTGACTTCGTGGTGCGGCATTACAGCTACATTTGTTCTGAGCCCGTTCTTCTTTGAGGAAACGACCCCGACTGGCCCTGCAACATGTTCTGTAACGGGCCCTCGGTATGCAGCCATGCTGAAAAATTAGGTCTTACCGGAGTTGCGTCGGCTGAATGCACTCAATGACATTGTTTGGATGCAAGATGGCACACCTCCACATATAGCGAGGTCAGTTAAAAGGCTCCTGGATCAGCATTTTGGTGATCGCATCATCTCACGCTATTATCCTTTTCCGTGGCTTGCGCGATCCCCAGATCTGACGCCTATGGATTTCTGGTTTTGGGGCTATCTCAAATCCAGAGTTTATCTGTGCAACCCTCAAACATTGTCGGACTTAAAGGATTCTATACGGCATGGGATTGGAAACATCCCTCGTGCCATGTTGCGTGCAGCGACATTGTCCACCGTCTCCCGCATGCAATGCGTAATTGCCTATGATGGCACTCATGTGGAAAATGTTTGATATTAATAAAGATTTTTTTCTCTATGTGTTCTCATCATTGAGCAGTGTCTTGTCTCTGTCGTATGCATTATTCCTCCGTGCGCCTTGAAGAACTGTTTGTATTTGTATAACACGTCGGTTTTCGGACATATCGGTACCGTTTCAACGCTATTTAGGGTTTTCGCATGTGCTGAACATTTTGCGATGGTAAAAAGTAGGCGTTGCCATTTGAAAATTTCGAGTTTCTGTCACTATAACTGTAACCGCGAGGGCCACTGTGTTGCCATTCACAGAATCTCGAGCGCATATCTCAAAAGAACTATATTTGAAGTATCATCTTGATCGGTTAAATAGAATGGACGCTAGAAGTGCAGATGTTGGCAAAGTTTTTTTTAATCACCCTGTAGGTTAAAATACTAGGAATGATAAAGAGAGAGATAGGTAATTTACACGAGTCAACACAATATTTACACCAAATACCAGAAACAGATATTTTTTATTTCCTCATTAAGTATTTTTTTATAAAATTTTAACACTAAAAGTATTTTCAATGGTATTAACTAATTTCCTTCAAAAAATGCCTTGTCTGCAAGATAAATTCTTTGTAATTTAAGCAAACATAATATCATTAGAGAACATGATTAGCCAACAAATGAACAGATAATTTTCAGAAGCCATGGGTCCTATAAATATTTCCATCATACCTTCAATTCAATTAATTTTAGTAAAACTACAATTTTGTTATTTTTTGTAAAATAATATACATTTAACTAAATGAAGGAGTGAAAATACATTTTTACATATATTTAATTCCAAATCTTAATGCTGGTTGGACTATATAACAAAAAGTATAAAGACTATAATTTACTTATATTTTAAAATCTTAGGAAAATATAAATTTCAGTAAAATAAATATAAGAATTTTTCTTCGTTTCAATTTATTTTAAAGCTATATACATCTGAACAAATTCAAATGCAGTGAAAGTAGTTTTGAAAGTAGTTGAAAAAGTTATTGAAAAGTTAGGAATTCTTGAAGCATATTTTTTTCTGTCTGGGCGTGAAAAATATTGTATGTATGTAGACCACTGAGGAAAGAATCCCATCTCAGTAAATAATCTGACTTCAAAAGAGAGATTCCGCCTCCATTAACTTATAGAAACTGCCCACTGAAAGAAGATTCTTGCTTTTTTGATGTATCTTGGATTTGGATGGAAATGTTAAACGCTATTCCAACTTTATCTTATATCTTCATATTAAATGCACATTACTTAATTTATAAATAATAAAAATTGAATAATAATTTAATCAAAAAGCATTAAAATAAAAAACATAAAAAAATTTGAAAAAATGCTTAAAATAATACAGATAGGAAACGATTAATACAAATTTAAGTCTCTACAAAATTTAGAAATCATGTCTGGTCACTATTAATTCATAACATCAAAGGCAAGTCTCATATATTGAATGAAAATGACCATATATTGAATAAATAATTTATATATATTAGCATAGCAATCAATTCTAAATATATTTTTATTTTAAGAATATCAAAAATATTTACATATTTATTTTAAAATGATATTTCTCATAAGTATAACATCATTGTGTATTTTAAAAGTTAATTCTGATATCAGCATTCAGTTTAAAAATGTTTGAGATAATTTATTGCCTATAAATAAGAATATAAAACATTAAAATATTGAAAAAAATTAGACTTGTTTATCTGAAAGGTATAAACTAATTGAAATTATTTTATTTTAAATATAAATAACTCAATATTTAGAGAAATCTTTACATTACTATTTGTGTAAAGTTTTATGAAGTTATTTAAATGATACCAATATATGCAATGTATGTGTGAAACGATTGTACTTAACAATACATTTCATTTCAATAGGAATTGTGCGTTACAAGTCATCAATAAGTTTGCCCTTCATAAGAGTGGGCATTCTACTGTATTTCTAAATAAACACCTTTATTTACAAATAAAGTATGTCACTTAACTTTATTTTATAATTAATTGTTTTATTTTTATAACATTAAATAATGTAACTTTTTAGTATCATTTTATCTTAAAAGTTTAGCATAAAAAATTTTATTTATAGAAAAATTTTATACATTAGTTTAAAAATTTCTATTAAGCAATATTTGTCTTAATTTACTTCAAAAGAAATGGCTTAATGTATTTTATATATTTAAGTTGAGAAAAGATAAAAATTCTCCGGTATCTATTTACAGAATATAGATATTTATTTCTTATTTATTATTGACATGTTAATTATAATTAACAAATGCATATCTACACATTCTCTAAATATATTTAGAATCATTTTTCCTTTTTTAAAACTTAAGTATTTAGAATAGAATTAACCATTTCTTTTGGAATAATTAGTAATTTAATTCTACATTAAAATTTATTTTTTTCTAATACTGTGAAAATAATTCAGAAACATATTCTCATTTTGCTTTTCATCCGATGCTTTTTCAAGAATAAGCATGTTAGACATATTTCTTTGCGTACATCATGAACAAAATGACTTTAGAAAAAGAAATTCATTTTATTCATATTCTTATCAAGGCAAAAACGATCATTGACTTATAACCTTAAATCATATCAAAAGCAATGGAAGTAATGACAATATATTGAGTGACATCTTTTATTCTACTCCTTTTAACAGCTGTATGCGCACGAAATACAAGCATTAAGATTGTTCAACAGGATCTCGTTTCACGATATTATGTATCTACACTTTAGACTATTATATATAAATATCAATGTCATAATAAATAGATTCCATAAGTATCTATATAATGGCTTTCATTTGCATCATTGCTTATTAAAAACAATTTAAATCGCAAAAGTTTCATCAAAAATTGAAATAAATATTATAAAGGTAATAATGACATTTTAGATTATGTATTCGCATAAAGAATATTTCTTAGTGGAAGATAAACCAAATATCTTTTATAGATAAAAATTTGTTGGAAGTCTATTTCCTTACCATTATAAACATGTAAGACATCTTTCACAGTCGCCCAACTTATCTAGTGGTCAGCGTGCCTGACTGCGGATAAGGAGGTCCTGGGTTCGAATCTCGGTTCGGGCATGGATGTACTTTCTCTCTCTATCTATTTGCTCTTTGTCCTTTCCTTGTGTGAATGGGTTGTGAATGGTTGCCTACCCTATAAACAGGTCCCTATGGCATGTGTGTAGAGCAAAGTCGTACTTTTACCTTCATGGTGCTCTGATTAAAACGAAAGACGCTCCCATTTGACTTAAATTCGCATAGCCAAGGCATAGCGAGCTTGGCTTGTCCAAGTGTCTTTAGTAACAACAACAAGACATCTTCCACGCATTAAGACTTTATGTTGCTCAGAAGTATTATATAAAATGAAAGCTATATGTTATATTCGGTTTTCTTGCGAGTTTTCTTGTCTCCGAAATCATATTTTTATATAAAATATTTTATATGAAATGTAAATATATTTGCTTAATTTAAAGACAGTTTGTGTTCTGTAAATTATATTGCATTATTATATATATGCAAACAATGCTGAGAATATTTTTGTTTTAATTCAATCTGAGTAATTAACATTAAAAAATGTCATCGTTTTATATAAAACTCTCTAAAAATGAAAAGAATAATGTGTATTCACTTAATACATTACATAAAAGTCATAAATATAATCAATTGCAAAGTAATATATTATTTTCAAAATAATCATACGTTATTGTTTACCATTGTTTACTACATTGTATCATGATTTCTTCATTTTATTAAAATTCTCATTGGTTTAAAATATCCATGACAACAGATAATGTTTCATCTACGTCGCACATAATTAATTATGACATCATATTGCGGCGGTGTCGTAAATCCGACTTGTAAACGAATTTTCTGCTGCAAACAAGGCGAAGTTCACCTTCTAATGTAAGAGTGTCGTCGGCGATGAGAAAAAATGCATTCATCATTTTTCCAGTGATGAAGAAGAATTTTTAATAATTTTTTCCGCTTGTAAAAATTTTCAAAATCATAACAATTACGTGTGTTATTCGAAAAAATGAGGGCTCAAATTTTAAATTTTTAGCGATATAGCTTCAAAAATTTTCTTAAATTGTTATCTTTTCTAATTTGTATCTTTGACTGATTGAAGGTTTTCTTGCTTGGCTCTCTTTGTCCTTAACATCTCCAGTGTCATTTCATGTTACTTTGAAATCCATTCAAGCTTTTCTATTTATTTTTTTATTTTTGATTTAGTGAAAATTTTGTTCTTAAAACATTGTTTGCTGTGAGTGTCTGAAACCATGATTCCAGAAGTCGTTTGGAATCGCTTTCAGCCAAATCTCCTAAGCAATATTCGAATTGATTTAGACATAACACATATGCTGAGTAACAATTTTGTGGCTTCAACTCTTTGAAACCCAAATAAATTGTCAAAGTTCCTTTTTTGCTAATAAAACAATTTTCCATATGAAGACCAAAGCATCGGTTTGAAAAGCGGTTTTCCTTGATTATTAACAATAGAACAGAAGAAAGCAAAATGAAAAAGACAAGACATCCAATTTAAGGATTGTTTAATTGACAAGGATAATTTAAATATTCTATCCAAGTTTACTATAAGAACAGAAGTGTTTTATTATAGAGTAAGTTGCCAGACTGTAAAACATTTTTGTGGTTATTCTCATTTAGTATTACAACTTAGTTTCTATCTTTTGGTAATGAAGCAGAATAAATTGTCATTTTAAGTATTTCAATAGCAGCACAGTTTTTACGCACTCATCACCAATTTTGATTTTCTTGATTCATATTCAAAAGATTTTTATTTAGAGATAAAATACAATAAATGTCACATTAAAGTAAAAACTACAATTATTAGCATTTTGCTTTTATTTAATCCCAAATTATTGCAGTTATTTACATTTAGCTGTACAATGCAAATACTATATTTAGAATACTATATTTATATTTTTTAAAAATATTTCAAATAGCAATAAATCACTTAGTTATTAATACATCATTGTACTTATAACTATACCCTAAAAAAATCATAATTCGTTGGCTTCATTTATAATTCTGATTGCATATAATATACAAAAATGTTTAGTCATTATGAGTATAACTACATGCATTAAATAATAATTCGAAAAATATTCTTAACGAATCTTTTAAAGAGTATTCATGCATAAAGTCAAAATTTACATTCAGTCACTTCTATTTAATATATAATCTATATTTCACAGAAAATTATTTTTGTCTGAAAATATCACTTTTTAAAAATGACTTTAAAAGTCTTGGGATAAAAAATAGTTTTGGATGAATAATAATATTATATTAATTTAAGCATGCCAAAACTGAGTTCATATACAAATTCAATGAATTTATTTCATGAATGATGATATCAAGTAAATTGATTTTATAATCTTTTTTGACGTTCAAATTTATACAGAAAAGTGATCACAAAATACAAACATAAAAATTCTGTTTCTATTCAGCTATTAAATTTGAAAATTTAAAGTAAATTTTTAATTTCAAAAATGTTGATTAAAAAATCAAGAATTTTATGTAAAAAATTTATTTATATTCTAAAAGTAATTCTCATCCTTTATTCATATTCTAACATAAAATATCATTGATTATTAAATATTAAAATTTAATAATTGAGTATAGAAATATTTCAATCCTATTTTTAAGCAATTTTAAAATTATATAAATTATTTTTCAGCAAAATAATTTAATTAATTATCATTATTTCTCATCTAAATTAGATATTTTTCAGCTAAAAATTATTTAAATATTTGAAGAAAAACTTTAAATATGGAAATAGAAAAAATATCATTTATTATAAATATACTTTTATAAACTTCTTATAAATGTACTTTTACAAACTTCTAAATAATTAAAGCACAATGTTTGGAATGTGAAGAAGGAAACAGTGTTAAAAAATTAAAGATAAAAAAACATATAAACATTGTTTTTTCAATGATCAATGTGATAATTTAACCATCAATTTATTAAAAACAATTTTTACTTATATATGAAATACAACAAATGTCATACATTTTTTCCTTACTTTAAATTTAATACTGAGAAATTCTTAATACTATCAATACAACTATGTGGCCATTTAAACAAAAACTCCCACTTAATAATTTACTACAATTATAATTCCTTACACGAATTTATGTATTATTGCTTTGTTTATCCAATATTAAATTTAGATGTGAAATTAATTAAATTTTAATGGTCGAAAATTCAGATATTATATGCAAATAATTGAATGGCATAAGCAAATTATGGAGTTTCTTTTCTGTAAATGGAGTGCAATACCATTTTTATAATGCAAAATTAAATACCAATTTGAAAATTCATATTAAAGCAAAAATTAATTTTACTGTTCTATTATTGTTTTTGAAACACTGTATTAGCAAATTTATGGTGAAATATAAAAATTATTAAAAATATTATGTGTAAAGACATATCTCATATACATAAATATTATATGATATGAATATTGTGTTTTAAAAGGAATCAACTGTTAATTAAAAATAATTTAAAATACATAGGAATATAATAAATTCAATATTTATGAAATCTAAATTGTTTTTAAACACCTTTCCACTCGAAAATAAAACGAATGCGCAAGCACACAGGGATGCTAACTTTGATTGACTAAAATACTAAACTTTAAAATTCTTAAATCAATTTAAAAATATAAAATATTTGTCAAAAATTAAAATTTATTTTACACATTGCATACTTGTATTTATTGATGATTTATCTCTATATGATGAAAAATGTGTTTCAAAATCTATTCGTTATTAAATATATCTAATCCATCGGCACCGATGGATGCCTGGTATCTTTGTGGTTTCTGCGTAATAAGCTTATAGATGACATTAATTATATATTCTATTTATAATGGGAAGAAAAATAAAATATGCTAACAAATGAGGAGAAAGTAAAGAACAATGAAAGAATAATCATTGATTGAAAACGGTACTTTTCCATTTCGCCGGCGCAGGTGATAAAGTCGCCAAAAATGATACAACCAGTGCTAGAGGGAATATCTCCGCTGGTAACCTTTTACTGCTACGTTTCCAAAACATGTGACAACCTTTTACGGTCAACGACTTTATTTCGACTCTTTTTTTTCCATTTCATAATTTTATGCTATGTTGCTAAATATACAAATGTAATAATTTCATAAAATCTCATTAGATAAAATCGGATTTTAAAAATATATCTTAAAAAATAATAATCGTAACAAAAATTCGCATAAAAAATATTAAAAAAAATAATAATAAAATTTTGAAATAGGCATCACCCGATAAGTTGTAATCTAATATAATAAGTAAATAAATTGAGGCTCTGGCACCCATCATTCCAAGCATAGCGTGAACACGAGAACAATAATTAAATAAATGAATTTAAAATTTTTTATGTAAAACAACATTACTCAAAAATTTTTATATGTAGACTGTGTGTTGTCACCAATTGGCGACTTAATTTTCGCTTGACGATATTTGCGCCGGAGAAATGGAAAAGTACCTTCAAAACTTCCTTAACATACCAATTCAAAATTCTGATTTATCATTGAATGAAGTCTGTATCGACTTTATCTACTGATTTACAAATACACAATGTTAAATATTAAGGTAAATTGTTAATCGGGTATCCCTTGATTTTTCGATGATTTTTGGATGATAAGATTGGTGCTACATGTGATTAACAGGATGATCGATACCCAAAAGCTATACAAAGATAGGATTACCCGGGTTATCAGAAATTGAATTTTACAGCCAAGAAGTGTCACCAAACTAGTTGGTACATGATTCTACACTGAACCTAATATTATTTTCTGACCGAGGTTTAATGAAAAGCTGTAACCTTCAGAGCAAAATGGCTGGGTTTGATTCTCGCACTGTTGAATTTTAGATATAGATATTGCTCTTTTTCCTTCTGCCTGAGTGTCTGTCTGGTGAGTGCTTGAAGTTTTCTTGAATTCCAGTCATGCGACATTCATTTCATCCTAGTATCTCCAAAAGTCTCCTCAGATGAAAAATTATACTTTGGGTATTAAAATGGTCTACAACATGACGCTATCTATTATGTGGATTAAAATGTTACTAATAAAAAAGCCAATTTATTATACCCTGATACATAATTTATCAATTAAATTAAATTATTTATAATTACTAATGATTTTATTCCTTAAGCAATCAAAGTAAATTAATTTCATGGAAAATTTTTATATCAAATTCATCTATACATAAAATTTTATCAAACCATGCTGAAAAATTGAAAGAAATATACATTACACTTTTGTGTTAAATTCAAATTTAAAAAAATTTACAATATTTGACTTAGGTCTCAAATAAAATATTATCTGTTTATAACTTACCATTTCATTCAGTTTTAGAAAATTTTATGTTATTGCTATTTCATTACTTTCAGAAGTTTTACAATTGCTAATAGGTACTAAATAATCCAAGATCATAAAATATCAGAATTTCAGATTTCAAATTAATCCAATATGGTAACTTGCATTAGATATCAGGGATTTTTACGTGTGATTTATATATATGAAAATGGCTATAATTTTATTAACAATTATTTTTTCAAAAGAATCATTTAAAAGTAATTAAAATCTTTCAGAGCTCATGAAACTGTAAAAGTTCACATTTTATTTGTTTCGTATAAAACCTTATAGCTATTGGATATTTTCGTATGAATGGTAAATCCTTTGAAAGTATAAGAAATCTGAGTGTTAAAGTTTACTCAAATCCATCAAATATTATTGCTATTACATATTTACTCAATTTATTGATAGCGCTTTACTGTCATTAATGTACCTGAAATTTCGTGTCTCTCAGCTTTAATAATTATATGAAATATGAAATGTTCATTTTATTTGTTTATAGTCTAGCATAGTTAAAAAAATACTTCACAATTTATTTTACGCATTACTTTAATTTTATTAAATTAGAAGCATTTCTAAAAATAAATTACCCTAAAATATGAAATTTTAAAAAATTAAAAAAATAAATAAATAAAAATTTCGATAAAATTTTGATAAAAGAACTAGTAATCATGCGTTTATTATTGCAACTCTCATTTCTATTATCGTGAGTATGATACAAAACTATCATCATAAAATTAACTTATCCCTTTGAGAAATTTCGTCGTTATTTCTTGAACGACTTATAATTCAGAGATATTAATTCAGCATCTAATATTTTTCTTTATAAGATGTATGAATTATTTTATATTTATATAAACTTCCTAATTATTCTGATATGTAAATTTTTACAGACTAATGAATATCAAAGTCTAACTATATATTTTTTCTTTACCCTGGTTTCTATAGCTTTCTATGATAATTTGTATGTTGAAATCAAGAAAAATTATACGCAGAAATTTATGGATAACTTCAGATACATGTCCTTCATAATTCATTCACTATTAAAACGAAGAATTTTTATTAAATCTTTATATCTTATTTTGTGAGAAAATCTAAATTAAATACATATACTTTCCACAATTTTTCCTATTTTTAACCATTTTCTATTTTTTCTCAGAGAATCAAATTTTTTTCGATGAAAATTTTCTTTAGTTAACTATCTTGATGGTGATTTGGACTTTTCTTCCCTACCTCATCCATCTACAAGATCTCCTGCTCCTCTTGCTGCATTTGATAGCGTTAGGGAAGAAGACTATGATCTAATTTACTTTACAGATGGGAGTAAAGTTAATGAAAAAGTAGGTCTTGCATACGTATGCTTTCAGGATGGTTTTGAAGTGAGTCATCAGGTATACCGCATTAATGATTACAGTTCTATTTTCCAAGCTGAGTTACTCTGCATTAATCTTGCTGTTAAAGATGCCATAAGCAAGCCTTTTCAAAAATTTCTAATTTGCAGTGACTCGATGTCATCCCTACTGGCTCTACAAGATGTAACTAGTTTTGAAAGACTTATAGTAGAAGTCCAGACTTCAATTAATATGTGTGATATCAAAAATATTTCCTTCACTTTCTCCCATGTCAAAGGTCATAGTGGTGTGTATGGAAATGAAAGAGCGGATTTCCTGGCCAAATCTTCTCTTTCACTTCCAAATAAGCTCAATACCAGCTTACCCAAGTCTTTTTTCAAAACCACTACCAAAAAGAAGATTATCACAGAATGGAACTCAGGTTTCATTTCCTCTCCTAATTGTAAGTGGACCAAATATTTTTTCCCTTCAGTTCAATGCAGAATTAAGAACTACTGGTTTTACACTGACTTTAAAATTACGCAATTCCTCACTGGACATGGGAATTTCAATAGCTACCTACACCGTTTCCACATTAAAAACAGTGAGGTGTGCAAGTGCAACTCTGGGAGTGACAACCCTTCTCACATTCTTCTTGAATGCCCATCTGTTTCAGAAGTAAGGAACGAGCTTTGTAAAGACTTAAATAACAGGTGGCCCCCGATTATGGTGGACCTAGTTAAGAAAGAGAATTTTGAATTTTTTGTAAAATTTATCCATGCTGTTATCTAATTCATTTTTCATTTTTATATCTTTTTTTTCTCTCTGCTTTCTTTTATTATTACTTTTTTCATCTCATGTATTATTTGGATTTGTTTTGTAATACATTTGTTGTACCTTCGGGCCCTGTGTGGTATTCCTTGGTGCACAGGGAGATATTTTTGTTTTCCCAAATAAAAAAAATAGTTACTCATTTTCTTTTTTTTTCAATTAAAATTTTTAATGTCTTTACTAGTTGCTAAAAAATTCATTAAATTCTTTTGTATTTATTAACGTGTTATTGTCAATGTATTAATTACATGGAATTTTCTGTATATTAATCACTTTACTGATGAAAAAAGCAACCATTATTTAAACATTTTAAATAAATTATCTTAAATAAATCATTTTTTTTAACTGTCTGTTTAATCATTAAAATTATTTCTTAAACTGCATTAAAAAAACGTATGCATTCACCCACCAACCGACACCCACAAACACTCACACACATATATATCTACATATATCTATATCTATCTATCTATCTATCTATCTATATATATATATATATATATATATATATATATATATATATATATATATATATATACATACATACATATATATATATATATATATATATATATATATATATATATATATATATATATATATATATATATATATATATATATATATATATATATATATATATATATAATCAAAATTTATGGTTTCATAAGATTTTTATACGAATGACGTACATAAATGGAGTATATAATTGTTATAAAATCTCTTGAATTTTAAAGTCATTATTGCTAAAATTGTAAGTGTTTCTTAAGTTTCAAATATACATATTATAAATTAAGATTCATTACATGATACAACAAGCTATAAATATGAATATGTTATTTTATTGCTAACAAAAGTATTCCCATTTTTAATAAAATCGAAAATTGTACTTGTAGTTTAATTTTTAATCTAGTTGTATTATCAATTCACTGAAATTATTCTTTGCTCGCCTGTATAAGCTTTTATGTATTTTCTTAAGAAACTGGCATTATCACGTCTATTTCATTGTGATCAAATTATTTATTCAAATAGTTTGATCACAACAGGAAAGTTATGATTAAATTTGTCCTTCACTAAGTTGCTTGCCAAACAGTTTGATCAAATTGTAATTAAATTATCTATTGATAAACTATTAATTAAAATAATTATTATATTTACCTAATATATAAATATAAATAATGATTTTAAAATTAATAAACATTTACTTAATTCTCTGAATAGATACAAAAACAATCATGAAAATCAAGTATTTAAATTATTTAAAACAGTTGCTCTGTCAGCCAGTTTCCAATAATTGCCTATTGATTGTTGAAATAATTTCATAACGAGTACACACACACATCTGCCGAATACATTTACAACTATATAATGAATTGATTTTTAAGAACTTGTTAAGAAATATTTTAAGAAAATTGTGATTGGAATTTACTTAAGTGTCTAGTCTCGCACATTTTTCATTTTATATGATAAACTGATAATAATAATTTCAACAGGAAATTGAATAACATAAGTGTCAAAAATATAAAATTTCACTCCTAAAACAAAATTATGGCTCTTTTTTTCTGTGTAATAATCTGTCTTAGTTATTTTATTATAATCTACCTTAGTTAGGTTTTAATTAATATTGCGATTATACAATATTAATTAATATTAGTACTAAAGTTTATATTTTAAAATTTTTTTAAAAATTCAAAGTGGTCAATATTTTAATGTTTTTTAAATATATGATAAATTTTATGAATCACCAAATATACAGTAACAATATTTATATCGAGAAATATTAGCTTACATAAGTGCCCTTGGCTTCAATTGTAATATTTTTCAATGCTTATAATCACAAAAAAAAAACATTCATTAAAGTGAATTCCACCATAAAATATACTATTTTCTTCATTTTTATTTCTTGTTAATAACATTGGATTTTGTTGAAGGAAAGCAATCTCACTTATACATAATGACATTATTTTTATTACTGAAAAATATTCATGGAATATAAAAAAAAGTATCACATATCATTATTTTTAACTTTAGAAGAATGAATTAATATTGTGGTACCACTTCAAAGTGCTATTTAAGACATAGAGATTTCAACGATTTCAAGTTCGGCAATTGGGTATTTTTTGTGTTTTAAACAAACTATCAATTATACCTCGCTGAAAACAGCAATCATTTTTTAATCAAGTACCCGAGTTCGACAGAGGAAGGATAGTGGCCTACGGAGATATTTCAGGGAAATTGTTAAACGTTTTGGACGAAACCAAATAACTGTAATGCGGATATGTTATCGTTAGAGGCAGGAGGGTACGCTGGACCGACGTGTTAGATCGCATACATTTCAGTGCACCACTTCACGTGATGACAGGCAAATTGTGCAAATGGCAGTGACGGATCACTGAACCACATCACGAACATAACACAGCACTTTCAGTATGTTACGCATCATCCAGTATCTGAGCTTATACCATTCAACACCGCTTACAGCAGAGTGGTCTGTCCGCAAGTCAACCATTACTTCTTCTACCGTTGACGCAGCACCACAGACGTCTCCGCCACCAATGCTGAGATGAAAGAAGGATGTGATGGGCAGAATGAAATCAATCTGTCTTTACTGAAAAGTCACGCTTTTGTCTGCAACATCACGATGGTCGCATTCTAGTCTGGAGACACTGTGGAGAAAGGATGCTGAACAGCTGCATTATGCATCGTCACACTGGTCCTACACCGGGTATTGTGGTATGGGGTGGTATTGGATATCATTCTCGCATTCCACTACTATGCATTGTCGGTACTTTAAACAGTCAGGGCTACATCTCCGAGGTGATGGAGTCAGTTGTCCTTCCTTACCTTCAGGGCTTCCCCACAGCCATATTTCAGCAGGATAATGCACGACCACACCTTTCGAGCATTGTCCAAGCGTTCTTCGTCAATCACCAGATTGAATAGCTTTCCTGGCCGGCTCACTCTCCGGATCTTTCATCGAGAGATAACATTACTGCCATGGTTGTTCAACGATTGACCCAGATTGCATCCCCAACTGCCCCACGAGATCAACTTTAGCAACGTATGGAAGCTGCTTGGTCTGCTATATGCCCCGAATACATCCAAATTCTCTTTGAATCAATGGATGTGGCAGGAGTGAGCTCGATCAATGGCGGTTACTCTGGCTGTTGAATTTGGCAACAATACCCACACTTCACAGAAGTCTATAAAGTCAGAGTAAAAACAATATAAAAATACTCATATTTGTTAAGCAAATTTGAATTAGTGATTAACAATTTTTTTATATTTTTTTGAAAGAACAACATTTATGTATAATAATTTCAGGTTAGGTTTCAAGCATTTATATGTATTAAATATGTATATATTTCTTAAATAATGTTTGAATTATTTCCCAAATAATGTAAATATTTTTGTTTATCATTTCTATGTTTGATAAATAATGTAAATATAATTGAAAATGTACTTTTTTTTAAAATAATTACACTTTGACTTCGAAAAAGGATCCCTTTTTTAAATATATTTGATATCCTTCTTTATTTGTTGTGGTTGTTTAATTCTTATGGTAATATTGTAATGTGATATTTAACCTATATTGAGAATGAGTTACTTTTTTTAATGATTCGGAAAATATATATTATTACTATTTTTTACTTTCTGAGTTCTTCTAAACTTAATCTATTTTTTGAATAATCATTCTGAACTCATTTAAAATATTTCATCAATTTAATTTCAATATATTAATTGAATTAAATTGACGAAATATTTTATTATGGAGCATATATAATACTAATGAACCGAAATTCGTAAGAGTTTTCGAAAGCTAAAAATATAGCTCATCGATCATAAAGATGCCTAGAGAAAAACAATATTTTATGTAAAATTTTATGCAAAATAGATTTTCCTTTTTTAAAAGCGAATCGGGTAGATCGGAGTATTATGGTTTTATTGACTTTACAGTGTGAAATAAATTTATACGAGTCACATATACCTGAATGGGCATTTTGAAGAAGATTGTTGAAGACGTGATTCCTTTACGAAATGATTATTTTTCGACACGTTGAAATTCCTCTCTATTTGCCGCTTTAGTTAAGAAGATTTGCTAACTTCTTTTATTGCGGAATCTTATTTGTAATTGTTGATGAAATTAATCTCTTTATAAAAATTAATGTAAAGCTATATTTAAGTAAATAACTGAGTAGTAATTTATGAAAGTAAATTATTGTTGATATCATAAGTAAATAATTATTGCTAGTATATGTAATTTAATAGCAAAAATATCAAGTGATGAAAAACAAGCCAGCCTGTGTTATGAACATTTATTTGTTCTTATAGTCTAAGACAATTCTTCTCTTTCTCTCTCTCTCTCTCTCTCAGGCGAAATATTTAAATAAAATTTAATTAACTCAAACCATGAATTGAATAAGAATATCAGAAATAAGTTATAAAATTGCTTCATTCTTGTAATTTTCTATGTAATTGTCAATTAATTCACAAGAAATTTTCTTTTCAGTGCAACTGTATTTATAGTCTTATCAAACACTACATTAATTTTCACAAAATTTACACATATAGGAGTAAAACCACATATTTACTCCAAATGCCTATTGATTTTTAATATATTTATTAAGTTTTAACAATTACGTAAAATATGTTTAAGCTTTTCTTAAGCATTGAATACGAAATATTATGATGTAAACACTTTTATGGTCTCATCAATCAAAAATGATAGAAATTAAATAAGAATCTTTTCTTAAAAATTATTTGCTCTATAATAATTATACCTAATTTGTTCAATTTATGAAAAACTTTTGTAAATTTCGTCTTTTAAGAAATAGTGAATTTAAATTTTTAAAAACAAACGTCTCTTAAAAATATTGTCATTGAAATGTCATTTATCGTATCTGATAAAATAAGCTAAATTATTTAACTATGTGTCTAAAAATTTAGTAAATATGATGTTTACAAAGAAACTGATACATAATGCCACGGAAACATCATGCCGTTTAGTAGTACCACTTAACATAAAGAAGAAATGTTGAGAATGTTACTTTATACAAGCAAACACTTATAAAAGGAGCTTGGGAAGATATGTTATATATGATTTCTAATATGCATAATAAATCATTTTTAAAATTTGTCTAAATATTCTGAAAAAAAGAAAATATTTTATTAAACGTTTCAAATAAATTTAAACATTTCAAGTTAATTCAAGACAGCTGAGTAAATTATTATTCGAAACATCTTCTTTAGAAAAGTATTTTTATTGAAAGAGATGTGTTTTCAAATACTTTATAACATATATTCTCCTTTATTAAATGTGGTTCAATTATTTAACAAGAAAAATAAAAAATTTTATGCAATTCATGACAGTACTCGAGTATAAGGGTAAAATATAAACAAGAAAAAGTGTTAAAAATTAATTTCTTATTATTTAGATGTCTTAAGCTGCCCTGTAATGTCATTGAGTAGGCGTAAAGGGAAACCTGTTAATCCATACCATAATATTAGCAATTTAGGCAATTAGTTTTCTTTGAAATCTTTTCTGTTTTATTTAAGGACGAATAAAGTGGGTAGAATGAATACAACTTCATTTTTCAATAATATTTAAGTTTCTTTAGAAATATTCTTATGAATTTTAGTATTTTTCAAACACAAGTTACAATGACGTAAATATTCATTACAAAATTATATACACAAATTTAAACTAAGATGAATTTTTTTATGGATAATTTTCTAGTGATGACTTTATGTTGATAGTATAATTTTAAAGGAAATGACATAATGATACTTTTGTTTTCTCTATATCTGTTAAATCTGATCAGACGAAAATGAGATATTTAAAACTGTATAATAGAAATAAAGTGATGTGTAGATATATTCTACCAATAAAGCTTCTGTAAATATTTAAATGAAAAGTAACAATTATCTTTGTTTGTAAGAAATAGAAAATGTTACCAACTATTCGAAATTTACTCTCATAGCTAGCAGAAAATTCGTTTTCATTTAATAATGTTAATGTAATATAGCTGTTAGTAAATTTTAATTACCAAATTTTATTCGCAGAAATTAATATTTTAATTTTAAATATCTTATTTTAGTATTTCAGACAAAAAGCCAACACATATCATATTTTGTGGATAATTTTTATAAGGTTTTGTACCCCACAACAATATCCAAATTAAACTTTTGACATTGTTAATATCAAAATTAAATATTTAAAAATTTTTTTATGAAGAAGGTGATTTTTCCGAATAGAAAATTTCTTTAAAATTATATATTTATCGTACGCATATTCTAAAAACAAGCATAATTTAAAGAATGAAGTAAAATGTAACTACTTATTGAGCATACTTAAACAGATGATAATTTGAAACAAATAGTAATTACAGATAAAATATCAAATAATTATATCATGTCTATCAAATCTAATGGCTAATTTCCAAAGCTTGCTGAATACATACATACATACTATATATATATATATATATATATATATATATATATATATATATATATATATATATATATATATATATATATATATATATATATATATATATATATATATATATATATATATATATATATATATATATATATATATATATATATATATATATATATATATATATATATATATATATATATACAAGAACCTTTGTTGCATAACATTATGTATTTCTAAATAAATTGTAATACGAAATGAGAGATTTATTATTCATAAAAATTAAAGTAAATTGAAGACCTACAAAATTGATCAAACTGTTGCGCAAGGAAATTGCATGGGGAATATACAAGTAGTTCCAGTAACAGAGGAAGATATGAAATTGACAAGCTTCACGAGATAATCCCAAATTGCTTTGCATCCTCCATGAAGCAGATTTGCGTGCATTAACACTCATTTTACGTCGCCATAAAGTATCAGATAGTATCTTGTAAGTGCAAGTTATTTTCCTGGTGGCATAAAATATAACTCAGGCAGTATGCACTTATATTTAAATACTTTTCTGCTATGATGTTGAGTGATAAATTTCTCTAACAGGTACAGAATCAAATTAAATGATAATCTTTGCCAAGTTGATTTCAAATTAACTAAAAAACCTATTCCTTTTCTAGAGATGTGTATTTCCCCTATTAATATAGGAAAATATAATTTTAAATTATCTTCTAGCAAAAACATGCAAAATACAACTATTATTTATTCAGTAATATTGTACAAAATCCCATCAATAATACAGCTTCATTATTCTCAACTTATTCAGAAGAATAAATGTTAGTATTGAATTTTCAAATCGTTTCTTCCTCCATTTGTCAAGTATGTGATGTAAATGGTACGATTCCTCAGAAAAAAATTCTGAAAAATAAACTTATTCATTGTTTAAGAGTTATGATTTTAATTAAGTGAACACAAGAAATCAATAAAAATAAAAATAATAATGAGTGACAATTTAATGAAAATAACAAATATTTTTTTGAAAACAATCATGTTAATAGAGACTTGAATTTTATTACTGTGTGCTTCACAATGGTATTAAAAGTTTAATGTACATGATTAAAATATTAAAATTATTGCTGATTATTAATTAATTAACTTTAAATAATTAAAACTTTAATTAAATAATTATTAATTCACTTTTCATTAAATGTGTGATCACTTCCAGTGTTTAATGAGAATATATATATATATATATATATATATATATATATATATATATATATATATATATATATATATATATACTACTGAAACGATTTGTGTTTGACTAGTCTGAATATTTGATGATTTTACAAATTTATGTTTAAGATATATTGTCAAGTTAAAAGCAACATTTAATCATTTTATTTTCGATCTAAAAACGCAAGAAATCGTAGTAAAATGTTTTGTGCTTTTTGCGTCTTAATGAAATGGATGGATGCTAAATTTACTTTATTGTTATAAGAGGAAAATATCTTTGAACTTGCCATGTATCAAGATAGTTAGTTATTCATCCTTCAGAATGTATTATTTACGACGTATCATCCAATTTATTTATTTGTCCCTTTTTATGTATCATTTTCATGAAGAAATTAAATGAAAAACTCTCTTCAATGTTTGAAAATTTTCACAAAATTTGTATCCTGAATGATAATTTTTTTTTTTATCGTGATGATGTTTGAAAAGTGGCTCGCTTTCTTAAGCGCACAGCACTCTCAATGTCACAGCTTTTTTCAGTTTTTCACACAGCACTCTCAATGTCAAAATTGTCAACCAATATATTTAGTTAAATTACTGTATTTGTTACTGCTAACCTTATTGAATTTTTTATTGACATTATTAAAGCTTGCTCTTTTTTAATTATTTGCCTGATAATATTGCTTCATTAAATGTAGCCATCAAAGGATAGAATAAGTGGAAGAAAGAAATATTATGTATTATGTCACTTTATGCTCTACTTACTAAGAAAACTGTTGGTTTATTTAGTATGTGAACATATTTAAAAACATTAATGTTTTCAAATATAAGACTCCGAGTTTTACCATATAAAATATAATAGCCTTTCAACTAAAGCATAAATTATTTAACTAAACTAATTTATGAATGAATTAAATTAGTTAGCTAAACTAATTTATGTGTGCTTTAATGGAAAGGATATTATATTTTATAAGCGCATTTTTTAATAATTTAAAACTTTGGAGTTATCTTTTGAAATTGCTGTGTAAGTAACGGCGCAATGCATTAGATTACTTTTATTAACGATCTAGTTATATGTTCAACATCATTAACTATAAATGATGTTGAACAATGATGTAAAATGATGTCGAATTGTTATAATATTCTTATCACTTAAAGCAGTATATATATCAAATATTTCTATATCAACAGCATATATTATTTTTGATCATTTCAATTAAAAAAGTGAAAGTTATCTCAAAACTCTCTTAAGTCATTATGCTAAATGAAGTGCCAATAAATATTCCTTAATTTTTGAAGATCTGAATTCTGATGGTGAGCATCAATGCTACATTTCACAGGAATAGTACTAAAAAGGCATTTATGTGTTATTAAAGGATGATAGAAATACAAATAGCCAATTCATTTAATTACTTAATTCTAAATTTGTATATGTCATTGTTTCAGTTAACTAATATTTTGATTATATAATATACTTTTATAATTGTTTTGGTTACTTTTCTAATCCATTATTTCTTGTTTTCTTTTTCTCAGAATACTTTATGTCATTTTTAATTTTATTTCACGCAAATTTTATTTTATACGTGTGAAATGTTTCTGATAGAATTAAATGACAAATGGATTATTTTGGTTTACTACTTTAATAACAGAAAAAATGTTATAAAACATAGGAATGTAAAACAGTATTATTAAAAATAATATTGCATTAAACATTTTTAATTTTTAAGTAGGGATTAAAGATTTCAAAGTTTTGGAGCACATTTCTTTTTTTATTAAGAACTTCCTAAATTTGAAAACTGTTTATGTTTAGAGATAAAAAAATATAGAATAGTTCAAGTTTACAAAATTGTTTCTTAAGTTTCTCATATTTAACAACACACTTTTACAATTAAATAGATTATTTTTAAATTCTGCATTTAAAGGAAAAGTTGTTCTTTAAAGTAGCAAACGTTTTTTCAAAAGTGATATTGTTATTTTATTAAAATATGAAAATTACCCTTTTTTAATTTTTGAAATGAAATTAATATTTTTAATTCAAATTTAATAAAAATATGTTAAGTGATCTTTGTCTCCCCCTTAATAGTTTTAGAATCATTTCCTAAGAATTATTTTTGAAACATATTTGATTACATTAATCAGTTTAAACAGTTTTATATTTTAACTTTGTCCATAAAATTTAATATGAATATTAATACATAAATTAACGACTTAGTGATTGATCCTCATTTAAAATGTTGACAAATTAACATTTAACTTCGTTTAAATTTTTATATAACACATTTTTAATATAAAACACAGATGCAAAACAATTTTTTCATTTGTTAATTTCAATAATTTTTTTATTTAGATTTACATATTCAATTAAACCATACAATTTGTTCTAATTATTATTAGAGTATCCCGGTAT
Organism: Latrodectus hesperus; assembly: GCA_037975125.1. Lineage (NCBI taxonomy): Eukaryota > Metazoa > Arthropoda > Arachnida > Araneae > Theridiidae > Latrodectus > Latrodectus hesperus. The sequence continues at coordinate 48,316,192 of CM075856.1, forward strand.
TATAATGATTTATTTGCTTGATATTTATATTCCTGTAATTATTAAGTTAATCGTAATAATTATCAAATTATAAATTTAAATGTTTGTAAAAAAGAGAAAAAAATTGCCGACCGATTGCCGAGAAGTTAGCGCTTCTGCCTCATGAGCTGTGGGTGCAGGGTTCGAAACCCGGTTCAGGCATGGATGTTACTTTCTTTCTCTGTTCTCATTATGTTTCTCTGTCGTTTCTTCTGTGATGATGTATGAATGTGGCCCACCCTATAAACGGGTTTGTGGTTGTATGGCACGAGCAATGCTACTCGCCTCCGTGACTTGGTTCACAGGTTCCCACTGGATAACGACAAATGAGCAGCAATTTCTAAACTTGTTGTGGCATAGGGTTCATCACCCAAGTGCTTGCAGTTAGAAAAAAATATTAGTAAGAACTTAAATATTAAGAAGAATAAATTGTCTTTTACAAATTATAAAAATTTATTTTTGATTTGTTGAGTAAAATAATTAAATAAATCTTCTATTTTTGAATCAAATTAAAATAAGAATGAAAATCATAGTTGAGAGCGATTATAATTTATTATATTAAAAATAGTGATCCATATATATATATATATATATATATATATATATATATATATATATATATATATATATATATATATATATATATATATATATATATATATGACATATGATTTATAAAACGTATAATCAACAGTAAAATATAAATTTTACTGTTCATTATACATTTTATAAATCATATGTCATTCTACATACTGCACACAAAAAAAGAAATAATTTTCTATTTTCTCCTTACTTTTTGAACCACTCATTTGACTATATTACTGCCTATCATTGTTCAAAGATTTTATTTCAATATTCCACAATAACATTAAAGCAATATTTCTAGCGAATATATTGCTGTTCGCTAGGAATGAAATACTTATTGCTACTGTTTATATTATTTCTATAGGAATGCTTAATTTTATTAATTTGAATTGTAAGTGTTTTGTATGATAAAATTATTTGATTTCTGGAACTTAATAAAAAACTGGATAACATGCAAACCATTATTTGACATTTTTTCAATGGTTTTTCACTTAAAATTATTTTAACTGTTGCAATAATTTCATTTTTCACTAATACATACATTCAAAACTCGAATATAAATTTTTCTTCATTTTCTGCTTTAAAATGAGAATTTCCATTCTGAGCGCATGGTATAAAAAGAAAATAATGTATTATGAAATCATTGTAGTATCATAATTGTTTGAATTCTATATATATATATATATATATATATATATATATATATATATATATATATATATATATATATATATATATATATATATATGATGGAAGTATTAGATTTAAAGTTAAAGTTAAGGTTAAGGAAGAAGTTAAAGTTTTTTGATACATTAAGACATTATTTACAAAAAAATGATGTTTCTTTGCACACATTTATGAACATTTTTATTTATATTTTATTCCAGGTAGAACTACTTGAGTATTACAATCAAACTGTACATATTAAAAATATTTTAATAAAGATATTGAAAAGTTTCTTTCATTGACATTAGTTACTTTCTCCGGTAAGATTGACTGTGTGAACTTTATATACGTTCGTAATTAACTACTACTTTGAAGACTCAATTAGCATTAATTTCACACATGGTCTGACTTTACTTATTCAATTGTCTTCAATTTGATAGATAACCCAATCTAATATACACGAGACAGCCTTTCTTAATTAGATCGTTCAGATTAAAACCTATGCATTTAAAAAGTCTTAGAAATTTTAATTTTTGCTGCTTGAAATGTAATAGAAGTTGATAAAGTTAAGAAGACACCTTTTCAAAATTTTCATTTTAAAATTTCATATTCAATTAGAAAAAAAAATTTGTAAAAATTTCTCCCTCTCTCTCTCTCTTGTTAATATATTTTGCAAAAATAAATTAATACAAATACATTTGAAAAACATGCTGTTCATTAAATGATAAATTTTGAAATAATACACCTCCATACCTATAACTAAATATTCGATATTTTATAAACTTTATTTAATAGTTAAAAATTTTATTTTAAAGTTTATTTCGAAGTTAAAGTGTTTGAGTTTTAAAAAATTTTATTAAATATTTATCTTACAATATTTCAATATTTAACAAATTTTTTGCTTTACAGCCAAATTAGATTTTAGTTTACGCCGAAGTCTTGCTTTAATAAAATAATAATTAATTATTATGTAAATAAAATCTAACTTATATCTCACTGAAATATAACTTTTTTACTCATGCTTGTAATCATTAAAAAAAGTCGATGAATGTTTCAGAAAATAATATCACCTGCATTAACTTTGATTTACATAAATTTTTCTACTTCGTCCACTTTCCGAAGACATTTTCAGTAATATTTAGGAAAATAGTGTAAAGTTTTTGTATAAACTGCATTTATTTAAGCGGACATACCTTATTTATCAAATTTTCTCATTGGATGAAAAAATATATTCATATAATACAATGTGAGTCAAAATTCAGTTAAAAAAATTTTTCTTTGCTTTAAATGATAATATGCCACACATTTTACGATCTTGAAAAAAAATGCGTTTCATTCAAAAATTTTCTTTGATATTAACCACATTGTCTTACACAATATTAAGAAATAGACAAGGAGCTTGCGTTTATAGGGTAGGCAACCATTCACACCTCAATCATACAAGGAAAGGACAAAGACAGGATAAATAGAGAGAGAAAGTACATCCATGCCCGAACTGGGATTCGAACCCAGGACCTCCTTATCCGCAGTCAGGCACGCTGACCACTAGACAAGTTGGTTGGCAGACGTTTGTAATAGTATTCTTTTCCGATCCAGCAAGCTAACTTTAAGCATATTTTATACAGAATACCCCATAGTTTAGACATATTAATTTATATCGAGCTGTTGAACCTCATATACTGATAGCAATATTTAAATTGCGTCACGATTTGTTTTCATCAAGCATAAAACATCATCATTTCACCAAACATGTATTTCGTTTAAATTAAATATAATTAACGAATAAAGATGACCTATTTGTATAATGTAGTATAGTTTTTAAAATATATTAGGTTAATAAACTTAAAAAGGTAATTTTTACATTTCGTATTTAATTCATGATTATGAAAGTAGTGTAATTGCTTGGTCAACTTAAAAATTGGGAGTCCTTGTAAGCGTTCACTCTAAATTCCTCTTAATTATCATATTCCTACTTAATCCAGTGATGGTTTATTTTTACTTCTTATTAATTATAATAATGAATAGCATTAATATTGTTATTATCTATGGGCCATTTTATATGTAATCCCTTTGTAAATTTAACTAAGATGTCATACATTTATATTAATAACTTTAACTTAGTTTGCTGATAGTTAAGGCTTTAAGCTATGCTAAAAATAGTTTACTTTTATTAATCTGTCTTACATTAATTAGCAGTATTATTATTGTTATTACTGTTTGATGGATAAAGTCTTAAGCTTTCTAAAAACAATGTAAGCATTTATTGAGATACCCTTTCAACTTTTAAATTCCTTATATTTTTTATACTTAACATTTTATTAAATACGAATATATAAAATTTATTAGAATCCACATGACTTCATATATTTTAAACGCTTCTTTTACTTCAAAATAATTTTTAAGTGTAGATACTACAATGATACACTTAAATGTCCTGAAGATAATTTTCTTAAGCAAAAATTTTATTTCAAACAGTGAGAATTCAATAATTTGTAATAAAGTTATAATTTCTTTTTTATTCCAACATTGCTTTACATGGACAAATTTTATAGTTAAAATTGACGTAAAGTAAAAATGGTCATTTCTTTGGAAACTGTTTTAAATTAATTATAAAATTGTATTCAAGTGTTTTTCTTTTTCTTAAAATAAGAAGTATTATTAGAATTATTAATCCCTTGAAGTTCAACATAGTTAATTATTGCTAGCATTCAAATCAGCACAAGGAAATTGCAATATTTTACGAACACTTACAAAAAACAACCCAACATCAAAAGTTGAAAATACTGGGTAAGGTTAATCAAATAGGTTTTTTCTGTTGTAATATTAATGACTTTAAAAAATGATTCAATACTATAAAATTTATTTTGTAGGAATATAGAAATCGGAGTTGGAAATCGTAAAATCTATAACGATTGATAAACGATGGATGACACAGAGCATTTTGCAGACTTAGTGTTTATTTTTCTCTTAAAATATTTTATTTAATTCGTTATTTTTTACATAATTTTAATTGAATCGTATTTCATTGAATTCATACTCCATGTCAGAAGTTTAAAATTACATTTATTTACTATATGTATTATTTTAGTATTCTGTTTAAGAAATTAGTAACATTGCCAAATATTTTTATAAAGATTGCTTACACAATTTACTGTCCAGTGTTGTTACTTCAAGGGATTGCTTCAAAAAATTATATTTAGTTACCTTTAGATAAACAACTGTATAACAAATATTAAATGCTAAAAAACTTGGTTTTACAATCACTATATGCGATTGCTTATGTTCGGTTTGAATAAAATTCAATTATTGAAAATTTATTTATATTATTCATAACGACTTTTGAGTAAATATATAATATGACATAAGCTAAAAATCACGTATTCTTACCAAGTATAGCTAAAAACATTTTTTTTTAGATTTAACATTTCATAAGATTTTATGATTGAATTTCTACTTAGTTATTGGTACAACTTGTTCAAGACTTTGGTGATAATTTTCTAAATATTAATAGATCAAAATATTATATAAAATTCAATTAACAATAAATGCATACTTTGGGGAAAAATAATGCTACATTAAAAATAACGTTATTAAAAGTTTTTTATTAGGTTTTAAAACACATGAAAAAAATCTTTCATTAAGTTCCCTTTCTTTTACAATCCATAAAAATACAAATCAATTAATTTTTTTTCTCATTTAAAGTTTCTTACGCATTGTCTCAACTTAAAATTAAGCAAGCTCTTTTTTTTTTCAAAAGTCATTTCATTAAAAAGTGCAAAAATAAAATTAAATCTTTTGTTTTAAAAGAAGTTCATAAAGAGTTCTTTCTAAACAAAGAAGTTACTTTTCATTTAGTGAAACAGAATTTCAGAAGTCTATACTTAATGTAGTTAATAAAATTAAAATTTAAAACATCTGTTTTTATATTGCATACATTTGATTCATTGAGAAAATGAGAAACAAAATATATTGAATGTACAAATTAAAACGTTTAACCTATTAAATCGGCTATTCTTTTGTAAATAGCTATTCTCTTCTACAAAATTACATCTTTATTAGAGTAAAATTCCCATTTTTGTACTTATAGATGGAATGACATTTTTATTTGGATCAGAAACGTTTTAAAATAGCTCTACTAAATAGAAATGCTGCTTTACATGAACTTTTAATATGATATTCAGTTAGAGTGTAATTATTTTATCTGTTATGAATCCTAATAATTAAATGATGAATTTCTCTGGACCATTTTTCTAAGATTTGACATATAAAAACATATTTATTCTTTAATGTTTCAAGTTTCTATAATCATTTGTTATTTCTTACATTGCAAAACATTTATAGTAATATTTAAAAATCTAAGAAAAATCGTTAAACAAGATAAAATAAATAAAAGAAGAAACTCTTTTTTGTTTCAAGGTAGTATATACATATGAAATGCAGCATAAATATCTCTATCTCGCTTAATTTCAATTGCATTTCAATTTTACCAATTTCATATTTATAATGTATCTATTTATGAAATAAACTGAATTTAAACTATTTTGAGACTTCACTTAATACATAATTCTAATTTAAAATGAAGTAAAAAATTACAGCATGAATATGAAAAAAAATTTTTTTCAATTCATATTTATGAAGTTTGTCATTGAGAATTCCCTTTGCATTATATTTTGACAAAAGAAACTTATTGTAAAGAAGCTTTTCTGACAATAATACTGAACTATGTGAAAAATAAATAAACAAATTTTATGCTACTTAACTACTCAAATGAAGTATTTTTATATAAAAAATATAAAATTGTAAATCATGCAAATTTTCTGTTTAAATAATAAGAATTATTATCCAAATTATAAATGTGATTGAAAAATGTCGAAAAAAATATTCTACCTGGCGATTTTAAGTATTATGATATTTTGTGTGTCATGGGAAAGTTGAAATCTTGAGTAAAACAGACTAATTAATGTAATAATGCACATTTATTTTGAAGGAAACAATTGCAGCATCTATGTGGAATTATCATTTAATAATACAGAAACAAAGGAAAATAATTCTTTTGTTTCTGTATTATTAAATGATAAGCTTTCATAAAAGTACTTTATAATAACTTTTTACAGTAAAAATGTTACTTTTTAATAAATTTACAAAACAAATAAGAAAAGTTTTTGAAAACTATTCTTTTTTATCTTATCCATCCCATTTTATCTACTTTTCATGAATAACGCTTTTTCAAATGAAATTTCTTTTTTAAATTTTTTTAAAAAATAATAGGATCTAGGAAATTAAAACAGTGAAATTAGAATTAAATTTCAGAAAATTAGTTTCACGCATGTTAAAAACACAGGAAATTATTAATTTTAAAATTTTTGGAAATTTTTTTTGACAAATTTATCTAAATCTTCTTTTTCATAAAATGTAAAATGTAGTGTTTACAGTCAATCAATTTTAGAAAGTAATCTAAAATTGGTATACATACTTTATGAAAATGTCTCATTTACCTCGTTTCTATGCCTTTCTATTTGGTAATGGTAATTTAGAAACATAACTTAATATTTATGAAAAGTGCAAATTATTGATATATTTAATGAACATAATTCATATAATAAATCAGTGAAAATTTTAAAATGTAATTTATTCAAATACCTATTCACAATAACTTTACATTTTTATTTACGCAGAAATATAAAAATTTGAAAACAGAGAGAAGTATCTATACTATGTATAAATTAAACATTTTAAATGTGTTGTTGCAATTAAATTCAATATGTTTGGTAACAAATGAAGCTTATTTACCAAATACGGAAGTGTATGATTTGTATAATATCTATAGTCCATGATCTCAATTGTCTTCTTTCTTTGTGTCATATTCTTGAGTTAAAATACAATAACATATTTTGGCCACTGATATAGGCATTTCTTTCTTCTCTCACGATCTCAGTCTTATCACAGTCAAACTCTTTCTTACTTTTTTCGTAAGAATGTATATTATACTCTCAAACTTTAAATATCTCATCTTTCAGGAACCTTATTTCTTCTACCAGGACTGAGAAGATTCTACTCTTCCAGAATGGTTACTTGCTCTGGCTCTTCTCTTCTTTTTAACATTCTTTTTTATGTAACTTTTTAGTTGCTCCTCTCTCCTCCCATAATTGAATCAAACTTTTAGAATATAAACATTCCATAAACATTATCCTTCCATGGTCATGTTCTCCTTTTTCTTCTTTATTGTCAATGTGAGAGTACAAAATTTTTATATATTTTTATATTAATAAAATAATTATATTTTTGTATTTAATTAATTAAAAATTTATGTATATATATATATATATATATATATATATATATATATATATATATATATATATATATATATATATATATATATATATATATATATATATATATATATATAAACACAACTTTCTCTTTGGAAAGGTTCCTTTGAACAAAAAATTTCAATATAAATTTTAATTTATTGAACTCTCTTTTTTGTGTTTCAACATTTTGAATTAGTCATTTATATTTTACAATGCAATACATGATGTTTCTGTTTCTACATATTCCTATTTTATACAAATAAATCATGCTATTATTTTCTATGAAATTGAGGGGGAGCAAGAAAACTTAATAATTATAAAATAAATTACAAAAGATTCTTCATATAATGACCGGATTTCGTTTACAGTGTATTCTGCTTACACTTGTACATTAACTAGTAGGTATCACATTTGATTTTGTTAAAAAATAGGTAAACTTTGATTTGAAAATTTAATGTCCATATGTTAATAGAACTAAAATGGCTTAAAGGTTTTAGTTAAAATTTATCAGCCCTCATATGCATACATACATAAAATATAATGAACACAACAATCTCTCTCTCTCTTTTATGCACTCATGAAATTTAAATGTATAAAATTCTCTGTGCCTTTAAATTAATACTATAATAATAGATAATATAAAATAATAGCGTATTAATTTTAGAAACAAAAATGACGTGTTTCGTAAAGATATATTTTTATTATAAATTTACATAATTAAATAATTTCAAGGAGTAACTGGCAGCCACATTCGTAACCCGACAGTTTAATCTTTGTCTAATTAGGACATTCGACAAGCATTTATGATGAAAAAGCTATGCATCGTCTACTTGTCTTAATATGTTTATTAAAATTATAAATATTTTTAATTTAAACTTCCATACTTACATAATTTCAAGGAGTAACTTGCAGCTACCTTTTCAATTAATCCGTCAATCTTTGTCTAAGTAGGACACTCGACTTGCTTTTTTTTATGAAAGAGCTATGCATCGATTAATTGTACTCCAGAAAAAAGATTAAAGTGATGTTTTGGCTAAAATAGGCATCACATTTGATATCCTTGTCCTCTTTTCTTTCAAAAGAGGCATTGAGATTTATATTTAAAGATTAGAATTAAATGTCTTAAGCACTAATTTTATATTGTAGAAGTGCCATGAGACATGTTTATTTCCATTACGTTGTGTTGTTGCTAATTTTTAGATTAGATGAGGTTAGACGAGAGTTTCACTCTCAAAATATTATACACTAGCATAGGTAAATCTAATGGGTTGTCGTAGAACAAATCTAGACACCTAAGAATATGTGCCGGAAAAGCCTGTTCTTGGTTATATTGCGGATGAATCGGTTGGAAGTTCTGACTTCCCTGGAAGACAAGGATTCTTTGATGGCCACAAAGAAAGCGTTAAAGACATGTATGGCTTCATCAGTCGCAGCTCATAACGACCTGGCAGGACACCAAGAATTTGCCAGGGTAAGTCATTTTTATCAGTATGTTTTCTAGCAGAATACAGCGTAAGCTAAGTCAGACAGATAGAAGAAGCCATAAACTCCCCGGCATCTGTCTTCGCCAAGTATCTACATGCGAGGAGATCCACTAAGTAAATTACAAGAAGACGAGATTTGTTTTAATGTAGTGAAAATTTAATTTTCTGTTTTGTCACCAATCTTATTCCAGTTTGACAAATGTTGAATGGCACTACGACATTAAATAAGAATTTAGGTGGCCTTAGTGTCTAAAGAAGACATCATAAATCTCATTCCCTCACCGATAGCAACAAGTTCTTTTTTTAAAAAATAGGTAAATTCATGATTTTGTTTTATACTTTAATAATTGCATTGAGACCTTAGATAAGTGCACCACTACTAGCATTGGATTCCTGATTTTTACTACCATCAGTATACATTACATTGTTGTGTTTATGCTGTTATTTATAATTTCAAGGATGAATTGCCGTCGGTAAATTTCAGCGTCATTTTTTTGAGATTCTAGATTGTAGACGAGTATGAAAACTGACCCATGTATTTCATACTGAGCGGTTAATGCATTGCTTCAAGAAGCCCTATTCCACCGTAGTGTAAGTAAAATAACTCAGGCGTACGTAAGGAAATGGCAGCTTCTGTTAGTCTAAAGACCTGAGCATCAAAGGTAGACGTATTTCACTCATTCCATCCAGTGCCACCCCCTCGACATGGTGTAGCGATCTATAGGACTAGAAGAGGCGTTTCATTGTGTGTCAACAATGTATTTTCCTTGTTTAGAATTTTCTACAGAGTAAAAAAAAATAACAAAAATTACTTAGCTAGAATTTCTAACCTCAGTCCAAAAGAATCTGTCTCAGATACTCAGTAAAGGATAAATAATACCTTCCGTCAATACCTTTTCCTAGAACTAGACAATGTGTCTTTAATTTTTTTAATGTATTCATAATATTATTTTTCATGTATTATTATATCAGTGCAAAATACAGAAATAAAAATTTAGAAGATATCCGTAGAGAAATGTTAATAATCTTTCCCGTAAAATTTCTTAATTTATACACATTAATATCTTATAAAATGTTCTAAGAAAAGATTGCTTATCTAGAAGACGTAAAGGTTTTCAAGATATTTTTTGGTTCATAAAAATCTACTTCAATATCCTTTCACATATTAATTACATGGTAAGCGGAACTGCTTACCTTAATGTTTTTTTTTAAATATGTCTTGAATGTTATCAGTGAATTTATATAAAATATTAAGAATGTTTTCATTAAAACCGAAACGTCATACAAATCTTATGAAATGTTTATCTCATATAATATTTACCGCTGCTATTTTAATAATTCTTGGTACCTAGCTTCCGGTATTTGTACCTTATTTCAGAGAATATTAAAAATATAAAAGAATAATAAAGATATAATACATTAATAACAAGATATACACATTAATAAAATTGTTTTTCTATATAACATGATCATAAAAATCAATTATGCTTAATTAAAACTAAGTTCTGTGGCACGACAACCCATGTAAACCAATACCAATTGTTCAAATAACTGTTTTCATGACAGATGGTCCTGGGTAGACGAAGCATAAGCCCCAGTTGGGTGGACAGCCTAACTTAAAACACCCAGTGCTTTGTTCTCAAGCATGCTTGGTACTCAGTTAATGGACCCACTGATAGGATGAAAAGCTGAGTCGACCTTGCCCGGGCGGACGATTGAAACTCTGACGTATGCCTTGGGAGAGTGAAACGCTGTCATAAAAAACCACCGGACTTCCAATTATGCTAAATAACAGACTTAAAGTTTACTCATTGCATAATTAGACTGACTAGTGCTTAATAAACACAAAATATATTGTGAGTTATTCTAATTACGAATTTCTTTAATTAATAGTTATATTAATAAAGTGATTTCATTGATATAAATCATTCACGCATTAAAACTTTTCTCTCTCTCTCTCTGTACACACACACACACACACACACACACACACACACACACACACACACACACACACACACACACACACACACACACACACACATATATATATATATATATATATATATATATATATATATATATATATATATATATATGTATGTATATATGTATATATATATATATATATATATATATATATATATATATATATATATATATATATATATATATATATATATATATAATCCTAAAGCGCTTATCTTAAAAATATTTTAATAAGTAGCATACTAAATTTGTAGGAAAACTCTGTCCTAGAATAAAGGGGAAATCGTGACAGCACATTTGTGCACCCATGTAACAGTAGAGCTCTTCAGCTTCATCAAATCCTGGGAAGAGAAAAATACTATTTACTGACCCACACCCAAATAAAGACTGAATGTAGGAAACTTCCTTTTTTATTTAAGCTTCTAAGAAGAACATTTTTGTGAGATGCACATTTTTGAAAAGTTGTGTATCGAATAAATATTTATATCAAAATTCAGATTTAATTTTAGAAGCATGATTCAGAGAAAAACGTTTCAGAGATCTATGTAAATGAAAAAAGGAATAAAAATAACAATAATAAAAATAAAAATAAAAATAAATTACAGTGGCGAAAACACTGCTAAAAACGAGTTTTTAAGGAAAAAGCTTGGACAAGCAAAATTCCAACATCTCATTATTGAATTCAAAGCCAGAATCTTAAATATATATATATATATATAAGCTGACCCAGCCACGCGTTGCAGTGGCTGAGTAATTATAATACATTGAATCAATTTTTTACTAACTCCTTGGTACAATCAAATTAATATTTTCTAAAAAAATTTAAAATAGGTTCATTCATATGAGATTAAAAATAAAACGTTTCACCAAAATTTAAAAGTAATAGGTAAAGTATCGAAATTTTGAAATTAAGCACAAATCAACAAATACTTTCTGAATTTACATTTTATTCATCTTATATTAAATTAAAGTTTGTAATCAGTGACTTACTTATAAAATATATTATATAAATTAAAAACATCTAAAAATAAATTGTTATAAATGAGGTAGATAACATTGACATCGAACTATTATTTTTTCAATTTTAAATTATTAAAACTAAAAAATTTTTCCGAGGCATTATACTGAAATAAAGAACAATTAAAAGAATTTATCATTTGAATAAATAAATTAGATCAAAATGTACTGCTGAAAAAATTATAATTATCAAATTATAAAATAAAAATTAAAGGCTATCAAGAAATACTTACATGTTTTCGAGGTGGTATGAAAATTAGTAGAGAAAAACAGTAATAAATAAAATTTTATTTTACTATTTATAATATTAAAAATATTCAAACTGAACACCGCACAATAATAACACAATACAAAGTATAATTATGAAAATGATTCACGAAAAATTGTTATAGTATGATTATACATTATGAAAACATATGTAAATTCTATAATTAATCACGCGCTTGCGCGCGCACGTTAAATTTCTCGAAGATGGTAAAATCTAGAAAAATAAACACGTTGCCACCTGCCGAATACCTGTGCAACTTGGATGCTAAACCGCCATCTATTAGGAACTTACATAACTAACCAATAAATAAACACTAATGTCGTATAATAAATATTGAGATCAATAATTAAGAGATAAAAACTATTCTATCTTTTAAGTTGGACCATATTATAAATGGTTACAAAATTTTATCAAAATCCGTTCAGTAGTTTCGGAGTTTATCGGGAACATACATCGTGACACGAAATTTATATATATATATATATATATATATATATATACATATATATATATATATATATATATATATATATATATATATATATATATATATATATATATATATATATATATATATATATATATATTGTTACAAAAATATAATTGATGATTGTATTTGTCTTAAAATATCTCAGACAGATCGGAAATTCTCGCATTTTGGGCAAAAATTGTGGTATTTAGACGTGTTGTAATTTAAAAGCGGATTTTCTAATAATTTAGCGACTTGGTGACAGTTGGCGAGATTCTTGGTGACTTGGCGATGGTTAGAGAGATTATTGGCGACTTGACGAGAAATATATACTTCTGGAAAAATCCATCACCTAAGCTCTAGGACCAATATTTTTCGAGATAGCCTAGAAGCTTCCAGAGTCTTGGCGAAATTGGTAGGTTTCTCCGCCAAGTCAGGTATAAATACCGCAGCCCGACATGGAAGAGTCAGTTTTGTGAAGACAGTCAGTGAGTGAAGACGATTAGTTGTGACTGCTAGTTGTTCTTTGTTGAGGTATTTGAGACCTGTGATTGGAAGCTGTTTCTTATTATATCTGACGAATTGTAGCTGTATAATTGTGATTGTTACAGCGGGAATTTCCGATATCTATTGAAGTTTTTACGAATAAAAGTCTTGTGTTCATTAAGTGGTTGCTGCTTTATTCAACTCTCAATCGACACGAACCCGTGAAGCTCGGGTTCGTATATATATATAAAATGTAAGATTAGAAGTATCATAAGCGAAAATAGAAATACACAAGCATAGATATAGAATTAAAAATTAGAAGAATAGATAAAAACATTTATGTTTTGCAATAGATTCAGCACAAAAGCAGCTAAAATAGAATTACTAAAATATAATTAATAATATATTATATAAAAATTAATAATCAAATATTAGATGGAGAATAATATATTTAAAATACAATGAAAATACCAAATAAATAATAATAATATGTTCCTAAAGTTAAATATTAGATGGAAAATAATACATTAAAACACCAAATGGAAAAAAATGCATTGAAAATACGAAATATAGTAAACAGTTGGAAAATATTCAATATATATTTTAAAATTTCAAAGAAAATATAAAATGGAATAAAGTACCAACATGGCTTTTATGCCATTCTTTGTGGCAATGTGGTCATAGTTGTCAACACCCTCTAACGAAACTGGCCATGTTATTACTTCGTCCCATTTTATATTTTTCTTTGAAATTTTAAAGTATATATTAAATATTTTTCTAACTGTTTACTATATTTCGTATTTTCAATGTATTATTTCCTATTTTTTGAAGTTTTAAAATATATATTGAACATTATTCCAACTGTTTACTATATTTCGTATTTTCAATGTATTGTTTTCCATTTGGTATTTTCTATATCATTCTCCATCTAATATTTGATTATTAATTTTATAAAATATACTGTTAATTACATATATATATATATATATATATATATATATATATATATATATATATATATGTGTGTGTGTAATTTCTGAATGACTTAATATTTTGTATATTATTCTATCACAAATAATTTTGCATATAAATATGAATGATCTGTAGATATGTATTGTTAAAATCAAATAAATCCAACTATTCCAGTTACCAATAAAATTAAATATTTTTGAAACAAATTCTCGTTTTTTACACATTTTTTCATATTTTTTATTTCAAGAAGAATAATGTGAACATATAAATGTATTAAATATAAATATGCAAGGAAAATATTTGCAAAAACATGTATTTTAAATTAAAGCAAAATAGAATTCTGTAGAATCTTAAAGTGAATTAAAAACAAAAATCAAGGGTATTGCAACACATTAATATTTGTAATAAGAAAAGAAATAATATTAAATCTTACAACTATAAATTTTTTTGTTTTCAAATATTATTGTTTTTTTTTTAATTAGTAGCAAAGCATGAGCAATTGTACCAGTTTCAAAGAACTTATTTATTTTGTAATTTATTTCATTTACTAATTGCTTATTTTCAAGTAGTTTACTTCAAATATTTGTTTTAAATTCTGTTTTAAAATATTTGCTTTCATTGTAAAATGTTTCTTAAATTGGACACACATTTAGACGTAATGTTGAGTTGTATTTTTATGAATAATATATTAAAGATTTGTAACTGAGAATAACACCAACGATATCACGCACATATCCATCTAGACATTAACGAAATAACTTATGCTGATATGAAAATTCTCTTTCTCATTAAAAATAAACTACATTTGCAACAAAAACCATTGAACTCTAATAATAGAATAGAATTAAAAGTTCAAGGGAATTCACCATTAAATACTATGATAAATAGAGCAAAGAAATTCGTGAGCCAATAAAATTGCTTATTGTAAACAAAATTAATTTTAACATGTGCTAAAAGTTACAAATTTATCCTCAATTATAAACAATGGTATTTTTAGAATCATGTTGTTGATTGACTTAAAATCTATTTAAAGTTTCTTTGTTTTTCCTATTTTTTGATTCAAAATGTTTATTAAAAGAAAATTAGTTATGAAAGGCTTGTGACATTGAAAAGTTTTCAAGTCAAAATAAGATATGTATATATATATTGTATTTTTAAATTTTAAAGGAATACTACGTACTCAGCGAAGTAATTTGGTATTCGATATTAATAAATCACTAAAACTAAATTCAGGGAGACAACAGCCAATATGGGAACAAGTTCTAAGTGTTAGTATATATTAACATAATAAACTACATATTAACATAATAAACTACTAATGTAGATGTAACAAAATCCAAAATAAATTGTTATTAGGATTTTAATACTCCGTCCATTGAGGTTAAATCAAATATAATGCATCATCTCATCACGTAGGAAAATATTCTATTCCAAACAATGACATATTAAGATTAAAAATATTCAATTTATCAACGTATTGATTGGTTTGAAAAGAATAAAATGTGTATCATATTATCGAATGAAACTTACTCTAAAATTTTCAAAGTTCCTCGAAAAATTCAAATTGACATTATTAAACTCAACTTAAAATTAGATTATCATTTATTTTGGTAATTTATGATATAATGATTACAGGAATAAATTGATAAATAATACGGTTTCGAAAACAATAGAAAACAAATTTTAAATCTTACAGTACTATGAAAAATTATTATTTAAAGATTTTTTAACAATTTGCGTTTTAAAAGTGTGTAAGCATGTAAATTCGAATATTTTAATATATTCTTTTTATAAGAAAAAACTTCGAAGAAACCTTCGAATCATACTTTTATATCTGCTTATGTTGAATGAAGACTGCTCTAAATATATTAATATTTTTGGAATTAATTTATACTTACATTTCAAGGATGGATAAAAATGTAATTAATTTTATAAATATCAAAGTAATACTGAGACAAATTAGAAAATTACAGATTTAAATATTATTAATTACTGTTAAAGTCTCCATTTATGATAAGATGTTGATTTCCATTGTTTGTAGTTCATAAATTTTATAAAAGAGGGCCATTAAAATCCAAAATTTGTATCATTGTAAACTTTCAAATCCGAAAAGAAATTCAAACTTACAAATTGTCAAATTTTAAAACCAACCAGAGCTCATACAATTCAGCTGCTAGCTTGAGTTGATGAAAATCGGATAGTTAAAATTGAAGTTTAAAAACAAATTGCTAAATCAAATTTTCAAAACTTTTGTTTCCCATTTTATATTTAAATAATTAGTTTCTTGAATTTTGCTCATTTTATAAAATAGTTTTATATTTCACATAGTATTTTACTTGTAACCAAAAAATATAGCAAACACGACTTATTCGAAAGAATATCCTTTTCGTTTAATTATATTATACAAACAAAAAGCAAAATATTAGACAAGGAAATATTAATTTTTGATTCCTGAGCACAAATTTATAAAATGTACAATAATCTAGTATATTCTTATTTCTAAATGATTATTATTTTGTTTTAATAGAGAAAATTCTTTTCCAATATATATCAGGTTTTTTTTTATAAAGCAAATATGTTCAGTTTTATGCCTTTTCAATAAATATTAATTCTATGTTGAATTAAATAACATCATCATCAGCAATTTGAATAAAATAATAAAAACAATTTGCTTACAAAAATTAACACAGTCTTGTATTCAACTGTATGGTACGTCAAATTTTTCAATTCAAATACTGAAACTTGAATTTTAAGGCTTAATTCAACTTCTAGATCACGCTTACTAGATCAATTATCAGTTTTATAATATCTGAAACATCATTGATTTGACATATTGTTTCTTGTACTATTTATAGTTTCGATATTTTCAATTTCTTTTTCTGTAAAATGTAACAAAAAAATTTTAATACATTGCACACTGTATTTACATTTTTTCGTTAAGTATGCAACAAAAAAAACAACAGAAAAATTATTGAAATCGTAAGAAAATAAACATGTGAATGCAGCTAGAACTACCCTATAAAGTTTAAAGAATGGCAAACATTAGCTTACAAACGATGCATACTAAAGAGTAATAATGTCGTTACTAAGAGGATTTTCAGCTACTTTAAGCAAATCCCACGAGTTTCATTTGCTATTCAAGAAGTCATTTTCTTTCCAAACTGTATTGTTCTATATTCTGTGTATTCATAGACAGACATTACAATTTGTTTTCACTGCTTACATTATTTTTCTCTACTAATTCATTCTAGTTCTGTTTCAAACTTAAATTGAAGATACAATTTCACTGTACCCTGATATCTCGTAAAAAATTGAGTTTTTTAAAGACTAAGAAGTATTCTTCAAATGACGAACTAAAAATAAAAATAAATCACTTTTTCATGATAAAAATGGTAATATTTCTTAAATCAGCTATGTTAAAGGTTTATAATTATTTACAAATCTTTTTTACTCTTTAATAACTCGAATGTCGTTAAAATATTTCAACTATATGAAAATAAAATTAATTACCAAATTAAATTATCAGTTATCTAAATAAAAATATAATTTGCAGTTTAAAAATATTTAAAATTAAATATGGTTAATACCCAAACACTTTTCTTACATATATATATACAATATATATATATATATATATATATATATATATATATATATATATATATATATATATAGATAGATAGATAGATAGATAGATAGATAGATAGATAGATATAGATATAGATAGATAGATTTATATATATAATTATAATGGAATATAGGATAATACATACCATAAAATGCAAATTCTTCAAAAAACCTAGAAATAATCTTAAATCAAATAAATATTACAAGAGAAAAATGGAAAGGCCTGGTAATTCTGGGAAAAGGAAAGATAATATATAAACTCCTAAGCCCCGTATTTAAAAAATAAAAAAATTCTCTTGCAGTGCGAGGGAAATCAGTTAATGTTTCTGACGTTTATGAAACAAGATTCTTGTATAGGTTGTCCCAAATAAATTTTTCAAAATGCAATCTTTATAAAATGATGAAACATGCTGTTGTTGTTTAATAATATTATTTTGTGAAATTTATGGAATCAAAACAGGAAATTCTGAATAAGTTAAAAAAATAAGAATGAGAAATAATCACTACTCTGAATTCTACAGAAATAATTTCAGAATAAAAGTACCATTAAGAGAACCATTTTGAAGCAATATAATTTTTAAGAAAAAATTATTAATTACTAAATTTCATATAAAATGAATATTTTCTGATTAAAATAATTATTTACATTAATTATAATGTACAAACATTTTCATATAAATAAAATAAAGAAAGAGTAGAGGAATTAGAAAAGACATGTACGTTTACGTTCATTCAATGAAATATATCCACATTCTACATAGTTTCGAGAAAAAATTATAGTAGAAAAACAAATTTATATTTAACAATTAAACATTTACAGTATTACAAGAAATTTGTATTAAAAGTTTCTAGCATTTTACAAGAATTTTTAATATTATTATAAAGTAATTGTATACATATGTAGTTGAATTTGATTTATTTCATCACTAAATATTTCTCTTACAGAAATCACTATTTTACGAGATATTTAATGAAAAAATGTATTTGTAAGAAAATTTTAATGAAGAAAAAACAATTATCGTTCATACGTGAAATAAATGTTTTTTTAAAACATTTTATATTCATAATTAAATTAATCATATGTAGAAAATGTGAACTTTTTACGTGATACTTAAATAGCAATTATAAATACATACAAATACGCATTTTAAATTAAATTACGTATTTATAAATTTTAGCTTTAAAATTAAAACACAAACATGTATTAAGCTTAACATAGAGGTATAATTTTAGTTTTGAACTCCATCTTACTGAAATATTATCAGTGATCGTCATACATCAAGTAATTTCCTTTTATATGTCAAATCTGTCAAGATTTTAAAGATAAATGAGTTTATTCCTCATGACATTCTTAGAAATTGATGATTCTTAGTAAATTTGCAATCATAAACTTCATTCTATATTTTTAAATAATGATCCAGTGTAAAATTTCATGCTGAAGCTTCACAAATATTTGTTTTTAGATGGCAATTTATTTCAGAAATCTTTTAACTTTTTCATTTAATTTAAATACTTTAATGCATTTGATCATAGAAGACAGTAACTTTAATGTTTGGAAATATTCAAAATTTTGTAAGTAAAAATTTTTACTTTACTGCATGAATTTGATTGATTTATATATAAATATTAAAAATTTCTCATGTAAACAAAAAGTTTTTTTCTAAATTTTCAAATTTTCAAAAATGAATTATTAAAAACGTTTTAATATATTCGTGGAAAATTATTCAAAGTTTAAATTTGTTATAAATATTAGCTAATTTTTAAATATATTCAATTAAATATATTTGAATAAACTTTAAAAAAATTCAAAGTTCATGAAGACAATTATAAAATTTTATGATTAAAATAATAATGAAAATATTTAAAAATCAAAATTATTATTAATAATGAAATGGTTAGCAACAAAGATATCTGAAATCAAACAAGGAGCTATTGCAGCTACTAATTTCTTTGCTATTTTTGATTTAAATTTTTGTACTCTATTGCAAATTATTTATTTTACTTTATAGTCGTAATGAAATATATATTTGTAACATTTGCAAATTTAATAAAGGTCTATTTAGTACAACCAAGTGTAAATTTTTGTTGATGTGTGAAATTCTTACAAATTTAAAATAATTTTATAGAAAATAATTATATAAGCAAATTTTATAAAATATAGTAAATAGATTGATTTCTTATATATAGTAGAATATACATACATATATACATTGATGACAGAATACAGATGACAGAACATACTACATTGATGACAGAATAGTAATTTAATAAAATGAATGTATTTATTAAAATATCCTAACTTCATTAAAATATCCTAAATGATGTTGCTGCTGTATAACGTAGAAAAAATCGCTTATACAACTTCTGCCATTGAAAATACAACACCAAGAAGGAACTGTCAGAACGTTATGCAAATTTAAGGGTAGAGGCACCTTACTGAGTTAGGCAAATGGTGTGAAATGTGTAACTCGCTTGCGCAAGTAGGATAAGATACAAGGTGAGGAACTGGCAGAGTGCGCAATATTCGCACCGTTATTGCTGCTTCGAAAATACTCGTTGAAAGATCTATCGCCGCAAAAAACGCCTGTAATTGTAGAGAAGAGCTGGTCATCGTCAATGGAGTCAGTTCCAGGACATAGACGAGTTTACAAGAAGCATGGTAATTGAACTGAGAAGAGAAAATTGGCTCTTATGGAAAATAGCAGGTGGCTGTATCGAAGATGGTTAGAACAAGAAATTGTGGAAAGTTTGCGAAGTGCTGGTGCAGCCAGAGTGACGTCAGCATGAGTGGATCGACGCATCTGACGTCAGGAAGTGGTGGCCTAGCAAAGTACGTCTACCGAAATTATACTGCTAGCAACCAATCTACGGTAAATGTTTGTGTTCGATATCGGATGCTCCAATATCGAGCAGAAACATTTGCCGTAGATTGGTTGCTTGTGGCTTGCGCTCATGCAATCCGCGTAATACTACGCGTTAAGACTGTCATTGCCTCCACAGCATAAACGCCAACGTCTGGAATGGTGCCAAATTAGAGCGCAGAGAATTATGAAGTAGAACAGGATAGATGCAATACGATTTTGTTTCTTCAGTGTTAGTCCCCACGTAAGGGTCTGAAATCGAAACAGGTCCTGTCCAGAAACAGAAACAGCAACTGTGGAGTGACTCCCCACGCGACAACGCGGCATCTTAGTTTGGGACACCATTAAGTACGATTCCAGATCATCTCTAGTTTGTATTAATGGCACTATGACAGCCTAGTATTACGCGGATTATGAGCTGCCGCCAATGACACTCCTGTACTTTTAAAGGGTGTTCAATGTATTTTATATGCAAGATAACGCCCGACCAGATATCGCTCGCATCAAACAGTAGGTTCTGCAAGATGAACAGATCTTTCCCTGACAACAATTCTCGAGAGATGTCTCAGCAATAGAACTCGTTGGAGTTACGATTGGACGACATTTATGGGCCCTGCCAATGCCTTCTTCAGAAGACGCACTTTTGCAAATGGCTGTTAGAGAATGTTCTGTATCAAACTTGAAATAAAATTTTTTCATAAGTAGTAAAATATTAATTTGCAAGGCAAATAAATATCACTTAAAATATAAAACGTAAAACTTTAATCTTAATGTCAAGCGTGATTTAAGTCTTAAATTTAGAAACGTATACCTATATATCAGCTTCAAACATAAAACTTAAAATTTCCATTAAACGCTCTTAATCACAGATATTTAAAATTCTCAACAGCAACTCTCTCTCGCTCACTTCCAAATTCAAAAGTCTTATACTAGAGGTATTTCGTGATATTAAATACATTGCTCACATGTATCGAGTCAATAAATTAAATTTGTATAAAGTGTTAATAGATTTTGTTTACAACAGGGAGTTTGGAGCCATTCCTAAGGACACCATTCGTACTCTTATTCATTTTGTGCCTAGACTTGTTTCGTGCAATACCGTCTATGGTGGTCCTACAACCTACTGGCATGACCGTGTTATCACTCTGCTTTATGCATATCGGTTCGAAATACAGGCCATTTTTTGTTCGTTGCTGTATATCTCTGTTTGCAGGGTTTCATTATTTCCTTTCAACTTCTTGGTGTTGCATTTTCAATGTCAAGCAGTGTTTTTTTTTTTTTTAAATATAGGAAGTTATTATTCGAAGAAAACAAATGAATATAGAAATATTCTTAAAATGAATAGTTAACTACTTAGACACTCACAATTATATGTTATTCAATGTATCATGCATAGAAAACAATACTTGTCAAATAAATAACTGATTATGTGTCACTTCATTTCTTAAGAAATAAATTCTTTTTGTAATACATGTTATTCATACAAACAAAGAAAGAAGAAAATTTCAAATTTTGTAGTTAAAAAAGATTTGGAGTTATTATTGTTCAAAATTTTGTAGAATATATATGGTTACAAATAAATACTGCTATTACCCAACTGCCTCGAAAATGCAAAATATTGAAAGAAGGATTCAACCTGATGAAATTTACATTTTAATTTTGATGTAAATTTAATCAGGTCGGAGATGAGACAATGCAAGCATTAGCACTGAAAGGTATGGTAAAGTTATGGGTAATTTTCATATCATCGTCAGACACTTTGTAAAGTGAGAAGAGACTGTCAAGAGAGAAGAGATTAAAGTACACCAATTGCTTTCCTAAGTAGAAAACATTGAGTCTCACTCGAGCAAGTTTCTGACTTTGATTAAAAATATCAGTTAAATAATAAGTTGCAAATTATCTTTCACTAGATTAAACCAAGCAACTGTTGAATGAATCTGAATCAAGCAATGAATCTGTATATCATACTTAGGTATAGAACAAAATGACGTACAGACGGTTCTCATTATACCACCTCATTGCAATATTTTGCTTGATGACATGCATTTTTATATGAGAACATTTGTAATCAGTCCTAGAAGGCATAGCTACATCACGAATCGTAGCTCAACACATTTAGTGTATTATGTCTGTCGACACACATCTAATATGTATGTTATAGTATATTCATTGTTTATGCCCACTAATACTGTTCGATATTATTTCTTAATACATCGAAATTCTTATGTTATCTCCTTGAGATATTTGAATGAAGCCCGATCACTTACGTTCTTATTATCGAACAGCTACCAAACTCAACATCTTATGACATTTAACTTTTTAATTGAAGGCAATTTCTTATAGAAATAACTCTTTCGTTATTATCATTTCGAGAAACCTATAGACCGAGAGAGGTAATTCGTTCTTCAATGTCACAATAAAATGCATAAAACACACAACTCTCTAAAATGTATATAAATATATATATTCAAAGAAAGCAAAGAGTTGATTTAATTGTTAATATATTTCAAAATATTTCAAAGGTAACTTATGCAAAATACAATTCAATTCTCATTTCTAAGCCAAATTGCATAGCATTAAATACATTAAAAATATTAATGTATATTGTGTATTTTATTATAAGAAGTTGACTAAATTATGATATAATAATATATTAAAGTATATTCAAGGTTTATACCTTATTTGAAATCTTAATTCGTGATATAATTTTACAAACATTGAAATGCCTGATATTATGAAAACATAAATGAATTTTTTATTTCAAAAAAATGTTTTAAATAATATGCGATACATATTAATTAAAAGTTTTATACATGCTTTGCTAGACAATTAAATAGTGACAGACCAGAAAACAATCATCTCACTGACTGAAAAGAATGCTTACAATATATTAAATAAATAAATCTTTTCATAGTTTCTTACGAATTCATGTCCATTCTAAGTTCATGTGAAAAATAATTTTTAAGGCTATATTCTTATGTAATGATTAGTAATATTTTCTAAATTCTCAAAATAATTGAGATAATTAGATTAGTTGAGCGTGACATTTTTAGAATGTAATGCCTTCAATATGAAAAATATGACAAACTTTATTTCTTGACAAACTTTATTTGAATTGTTGAATTATTGAATTGAATTATTGACAAACTTTATTTGAACTTTATTTCAAATTAAGAAAATGAGTAATATTTCTAAATATTTTTAATTGCCAAATAACATTTTAAAGTAAAGGAATCTTTTCAATTCAATACACTTATTATAGATATTAATATTCCTAAAGCATTTAAATTGTAAGCTATTTTTGAGTACTTCTTTTGGATATTTTAAACATTGCTTTGAAATGATTTCTAAATATATAGTAAATAAGGAAAATATTATTTTTCTCTCTTTCTATTGATAAATCAACCATGAAGGAATGTTTATACAATGCAAATTACTTGAGGATTAATTAATTTTAATTTGAAACTTAGAATAATTATCACTAAATGTTTTCATTTATTATTTTAAAATTCATATGGTTGAGATGATTTTATTTTTATAAACAATTTACATTTAATAAAAGATTACATTAAATATTTTTAAATTTACATGAAATAAAATTTACTTAAAAGTATAAACTTTCAAGCACACTTTAAGCAGGGCTGATGAAACATTGTAACAAAAATATTTTCTGCTAATAATGGAATTAATTGAAGCGTTAGAATAACTTAGATGCAAGAAAAAAAACTTCTTCATGAATCGAAATAAGATTTTAAAAGTATGGTCAAAACTTAATTTTGTGCAATATTCATGGCGATATTATTCCTTATATTTCATAAATTTCTCATTTAGTTCATCGTGCATGAAATACATTAGTAGTTAGTTTTTCTACCAGATTATATCTTAAATGTTTGAAATATTCTCATTAAACTTGCAAAAGTGTTGTTCTTAAGTCTCTATTTATAAAAATAGCGTAAGCAATTTAAAGTACATAGTTAATCTTGATGTATTGAAGTTTATACTTTTTCATAATATTAATCAAATTTTTACTTTTATTTCTAAAGTAATTTAACTATAAAGTAATTTCTAAAGTAAGTAACATAACTAGTAATGAAAAAGACAGTAATCGTAATATATACTTTTTATGGAAATTGTTTATTCTAATGTAATATTATTCATTTCATTAAATAATTGGGTTACTATTTAGCGAATAAATTACTTTCAATAATTCTCAAAAAGAATTTAGTATATTATATAAATAATTGTTCAGTTTATCACAGTAAATATTGATGAATCTTTACAAGAAGTAAAATATTACATAAACACTATTAATTAATACTGATAATTTAATTATGTTTAGAGCCATTTTACTACTGTTACGCAGGTGATGTTTAAATTTAATATAATATATTTGGGAATAAATAATAGACAAAATACTTACTCGTCCGGAATTCTTCTGGTGATTATAATAATTAGATTTAATGTGTGTATTGCTTTCTTCTAAATGAGTTTATTAAATAAAAAATAAATGCATTTAATTGAGAAATTTTTAGTAAGATATAAAATATATTGCACAAAATTATAAAAATGTTATATTTGTGACAAAAAATATTTATATATACTTATACATTATGAAATTTAGAGAAATATACATTCTGCTGATACTAGTATATACTATATAAATATATATATATATATATATATATATATATATATATATATATATATATATATATATATATATATATATATATATATATATATATATATATATATATATATATATATATATATATATATATATATAAGCACGTATTCCTAAATCACGTATGAGCAGCAATGTTCGTAAGTAACTGGTAGAAAAATATTGAACTGAAAAATACTGAACCGAAAGTGAATGAAAATTTGAGACGAAGCAATCTGCACAGCAATATCTCAAGACAAGCCATGATTAGTAAGTGAAGAAAGTGTAACTTGTGTGCTATGCAAACAACTATAAAATAATATACTTTCTCGGTATATGTTAAACGCAACTTTTCTTGTATTAATTCACTGTCGACCTTAGATTAAAAATGATATCAACTTAAGACACATATCAAAATTCTTATGTTGTAACCTCGAGATATTTGAAAGATACCCGATTGCTTACGTTCTTATTATTGAACAGCTACCAAGCTCAACATCTTATGACGTTTAACTTCTTAATTTAAGGCAATTTCTTAAAGGGATACCTCTTTCGTCATTATCATTTCGAGAAACCTATAGAAGAGAGGTGGTTTGTACTTCAATGTCTCAATAAAATGCATAAAATACGCAACTCTAAACTCACTGTAAATTTTAAAGGCATATTATAATTGTAAGAGTAATATTAATGGACTTTGTTGAAACTGGTGTCTTCTTTCCACGCACTTCCTGATACAATTATTTTGAGACTCGGAGAAAAATATATTCCCTGAGTATAGCATGTTCGCCTGATTTTAGTGTTATTATTATTTTTAATTAAATCTCTGATTTTCTACAGCTGCCTAAAAAAGTCCAGCATGCTGTAGAGTTTTAAATAGGACATCAAATTACTGAATATGAATCCTTCGGTCCTCAGAAATCGCCTTGAATTTAAATGTATATTCATTTTTCAATAACGTAATAATAGTAAGATTATTTCATGATATTAACTGTCGACATTAGATATTTAGAAAAAAAATTAACTTTTCTGGATCAACTGTATATATTGACAGCATTTGTAAATTATTCGGTGCCACGAAGCTAAGTATAACTTTTATAATAATCTGAAGCAATTTTATATTATTTATTATTTTATTCAAACTAGAGCCCCATTTTGGGACTAGTTAGCAGTCTATAAATGATATCCATATAAAGGAATCTGTTACTCTAGATGCATAAATACTGAAATT
This sequence comes from Latrodectus hesperus, assembly GCA_037975125.1. Classification (NCBI taxonomy): domain Eukaryota; kingdom Metazoa; phylum Arthropoda; class Arachnida; order Araneae; family Theridiidae; genus Latrodectus; species Latrodectus hesperus. The sequence goes on from CM075856.1 coordinate 48,342,839, forward strand.
TTTGTTTTGATTTTCTCATTTGCATTGCTGTGCAATTGAATCAGCGAATATTAAAGTCGGAATCCATTATTGAGATAGTTCCTTCACAGGTTCCTAGTTGAAGTAGTTATTTTTTAACAGGGACAATTTTCAGATTCAAACCAATAACCTACCTTGGATCAGGAACTACAAACGAATCTTAAATTCGATGTAAAAATAAACTCCATTAATATAATGCTCGTGGAAATATAAGCATGAGAAAATGTTCCGAATAATTCAGATTTGAAATGTAAAAGAAAACTGTAAAAATAAAGTACTCAAAACGAAAATAAAAAGTTATTAATGCGGCCAATAGTAAATCTTTGTTCAGTCAATCGCTAGAATTAGAAAAATAATCTACGGTTAAGACCAGAAATAAATATTAGAAAATAATTTTAAAGTATTATTATCACCGCATTTTAAAAGAGAATTAAGTCATTAATGAAGCCCATTCGCCAAGTGGTAGCTATTCATCATCCAAAGTTTCACTTTGGGCTACGAGTTCTCGATCCTTGGTATGGGCAAGATCATCTCAGCTTTCATTCATTCAGTGAGTCAATAAGCAGAGTTCCAAGCATGCTTAGGAACTAAGTACTTGAGGTTTTGCGTTAAACTGACCACCTAACAGGACATATGCTTCAACTGGCCCCGCGGTCAAGAAAACAGATATGGGCACTGTAGCCTTGGACCACATTGGACTCTGGTGCCACATATTTAGTTTTAGTACAGAAGTAATTAGTACTTATCCTTTAAACAATACATCTACTGAAACCCATGATATATTTTTCTTTTTTAAATTGTCTCGTATACACAGAATTTAATAATGTAGTGTAAATAAATTATGAATCTCGAAGCTTCAGTGTTTTGTGTGTCCCTATCTACACAGGAAATTTAAAAGACAAATTGCACTTTGTCTATTTGTTTTAGTAAAATGAATATGAGCTAGAATGACTATGAAAATGAATTGTCTATTTGTTTTAGTAAAATGAATATGAGCTAGAATGACTATGAAAATGAATATGAGCATTAAAAAAGTTATATTAGCTAGAGAATTCTTAAAATTCTAATTCTTATATTTTTTGTTTCATAAAAATGAAACATTCTACAAACTAAAACATTATTAAAATTACAATGGTTACATAAAATTAGTATTGTTACACACATTTTTTTAATAAATTATTCTAAATACCACTCAATATTAATAAAACTTATTTTATTTTAAAAAATAGTATATATTTTTATAATGAAGTAAACTTTCTCAAACTTATTTATGTATTGCAAAGTATATTCCAAAATTCATGATTATTTTTAAGCATTATTTTTTTATAAATTTTCAGTTTAATTTGAAAATTTACAAATTAAAGCTTACCACTTAAATTGAAGGGGAAAAATATTAACCATGGATAAGAGACAATACACTTATTTTTTTAAAAAAACTATTATCTAATTTAGAGTATTTTCATTCAATATATTTTGTTGTTGATTTTCAAATATACTGGAACACATTATCATTATTGCTTTCACTCTCGGCTATCTTTACCAACAATCTCTTAAACTGATTTCAACATATACAACTTATAAAAGAACTGAATCTTTAAACTCTTTGAAATTTTCGGCGAACATCTTAATGCAGTTTAAATAGTTTTGCAATAGAGATGAAATAAAGAAGCTAAGAGAAACATTTGCAACTAATATTTGTTTAGATTTAAATTTGTAGAAAAGGAAAAAGAAAGAATTTTAATATGATTTATATTTTGATGAACTCAGGTCTATTTTATTTACTAAATAGAAAAGCCTGAAAAGAAATTGTTGGAAACAAACTCCTTTCTGTAATGTCATCCCAAAGTAGATACAAGACCTCCTGCCTGTTTTGTTGAATTTAACATTCACGCGACTCTGTCAAAATATTTGATCTTGTTATGGAATATTTCTACTTTGGAAGTTGAATAGTTATATTCATGTTTATTTTTGAATTGGTTGAAATTCTAAAATAATCAACATCAATAAATTTTCCTTAACTCTTTTATTGGAGACAATTTAGAAAAGATATATTTTTTGAGAATCTTATAATATTGCCTATGTTACTCAATTAAAAATTAAATATGTTTCACTTTTATTCAGCACATCTTTTATAAACATTGAATAAAATCTTTCTCGCATCTTTTTAATTTCATAATATTATGATTTTTCTCATATAATTCTACCATTGGTATAATTAATTTATTCTTTATTTTTTTATTTATATAATGATTTATATAAAGCATGATAAGTATATTAATGAATACTCCACTAATATTTACATTTATCAAACTCCATTAATAAAATATTTTTATTATCAACTTACGTATAATTAAATATATTAATAGTTTTGCACTTTCAAAGTTATAATGAAAGTAATGCGTACAAAATAAAAAATAGAAGTAATAAATTTTACTTTAATGCTGGCGAAGGAGGTAAATGTTTTGATAAAGAATATTTTTTGTCACTTTATTAAAAAAACATAATAGTATATTTCCTAACTTTTATCATTCCATCATGAATTTACTGTCTATATTTTCATTTTTAAAACGGAAAAATAGGAAGTAATCTGATATAGAAGATAATGCATATTTAATCGCTGAACTTGTAAAATTATGTAATTTAATTTTTGTTTGATATGATCAATTTCTTTTCAATCAAACATTATATTTTAAAGTATCCAAAATACTTTAAGAAATTATTTTATTTTTAAACATCTAAATTCATTGATAATAGTTAATGAAGATATATTAAATATTGCAATGTATTCAGATAATGCACAAAATATTAATTTCTCACAAAATAATAAAATATTTCTCTTCTCTTTCAAAATGCCTTAAGTAAATAAATTGAAATAAGATATTCTAAAATTCTCATTGCAAATCGAGAAAATTTATAGTTTTATAATTCAATTAAATTAGTAACATTTATTGACGAAGGTTTTATTACAAAAATTACATGTAAATGAAAACAAGTTTTATTTTATTTTGCAAAGATTAAAAAATACTTAATCTTCACAAAAGCAAAGCCTCCAATGTGCGTAATTTTTATGATATACTAATTTCAAAATATTTTTTGTGAAGTGTTTTCTTATATTCCTTTTCTCACTGAAATAAGATACTTCTATGAATTTGTTCAGAATATTTTTAAATATAAATAAAAATACACGGGCCATTAAGGAATTGTGATATGCATTTGATCTGAGAAATTTAATCAATAATACATTCACTTACAGTTTTAGTTAATATATTCAGTTTACTCTTCTATGTGTTTTTAAAAATATTTGTTTTCGTATTTAAGCAATAAGATACGTATATCTTACATTTCTTAGACTTTTCCTTTTACTTTCATCAAATATAATTTTATTTGTCGTATTTAATTATAATTATTGAGATTCTAACCTAATTCCTTTAATAATAATTCATTTTCAAATTTACAAATCGATGATATGTAATTTAAAGTTAATTTTATTTCAGAATTTAAAACAGTGAATATGAAAAATTAAATGTGGAAGATTTATTTGACGTTTCTAGAAAAGTTTGCTCTCAGAAGTGTTTGACTAAATATGAATTGCAATTTTGCTACCTTATTTACCTCCATATATTTTAGATACATTAGAATACATAATAAGAATGAAAAGTTTAATCTTTTTAAATAAATATTAGGAATTTGATGATCATTTGATACTTAAATCTATTACAAAAAATAGGAATAAAGAGTATTCTTTTAAAAACAATGAATAGAAAATATTACTTAAGCAGAAAACTCTTTGTAAAGATTTTCTATAATACCTTTAAAATTCATCATTTTCAAAATGCTTTATAAATTTTACTTTTTCAAACAAATGGTTACATAATTATTCAAACATTTGCCAGAAAACTTGTTGCTCATAAATTCTAGATAGCCTGAGAAGATTAAGTTGTAAGTGTCTGAGAAAATTTATGTAAAGAAAGTTTCATCTTCAGTATCGTTGAAATTAAGCTTTTCTCTTATAACTATGGGTAATTCAATCTTTAATAATTTGTATTCACTTCCATAAAGTTAAAAATTCAGTTAAGCATGAAATTATATTTGCAAAAATGAAAATATTCTATTAATTTTTTGACTGTTTTACTTGATAAGTTTTGTATGAAACATATTTGTTCATACAAATATGTAGTATAAATTTCTTTAATTTATTTGCAATTCATACCACATTTATACATCATTGTATCTCTCTCTTTTGTAATAACTATATATATATATATATATATATATATATATATATATATATATATATATATATATATATATATATATATATATATATATATATATATATATATATATATATATGTATATATGTATGTATATATATATATATGTATATATGTATGTATATATATATATATATATATATATATATATATATATATATATATATATATATATATATATATATATATATATATATATATATATATATATATATATATATATATATATATATATATATATATATATATATATATATATATATATATATATATAATTATTGTTATTACGAAGGAGAGAGAAGCTACATTTCACTTTGTAAACAAATATAATAAATTATAATAAATATAAAACTATAATCAAAGGGTTTTATAATATGAAAAAATGTTTTCCAAAACATTTCTCAAAAGTCCCTGAATATTTGCTTATAACTCTAAAAATCAATGAATATCCAATTTTTATAAATTTCTATGATGCCCTCTTATAAATTTATCCTGGATATATTTATCTAAATTACATTTACATTATAGAACACGTTTTACAGTTAATGGAAAGTTATGTATGCACTTATCTTTCTTTATCATGAAATAAATCTATGAGGATAATTCTCTGATCCTTTGAAAAATCAAATACAACCCAATTATGTTATTAACTTCATGATCTTAATTAATAAAATTATTACCTGTCAATAAATCAAGGAATCAACATTACTGATTATGTCATTTGAAAAGCATCCTAAATGTAATTTATTAAGTTCACCTACAATAAATTCTGCAAGCATCTGTGAATTTTTTTATTCTGATATATAAAGGTATTCCACCCTTTCAGCTATTTATATAGTGTCAAGAAATAAATATTAAATGTATTATACCAGATTTTTCATTCATAATTTCATATATATTCTGCAATATCTAGTAATTTTTATTTAAAATATTACGTGTGCTCAGTGATTCTATAAATATTTTGACTCATATATTTCTTCAGAGAACGTGCCTTTGCACATATTTGAATAAATAATAGAAAAAAATGTTCGAGCAGACAATCCTGTCTGCAGGTTACAAATCATTGGAAACTGTATACATTTTATTTTTTATTTTATAAACTATATATGTAACAAAATTTCTTCAAATGACAAAATTATTTTCAAATAATATCAATTTTAATTGTAAATATTTCAAAGTATTTTTCTGATTTAATCAAAAGTGTACTAATTATTTCGCTTTCAAATTTATAGCATTGAAAAAAAATATTACCCAAAAGCTACTATTTATATTTTCAAAATAATTATAGTTATTACATTTATATTTTCAAAGTAGTCATAAAAATTACATGGTTTTGAACAGAACAGTAGCCTTCATAATAAATATTTCGAGAAATATAACTTTCAATTGGTTGAAATTCATTTTATTAAATGTAAAAATGAATTTAGAGAACTTCTTAAATTTACCAAAATTTGGTAACTTGAAAGAGAAAATTACCTTTCAATATTTTCGCATCTTTCTATACATATACTAATTACTCATAAATTTACGAGCAATGAAAGTTAGATATTTAGCTCTTATGAAAAATATTAGCTCAAAAGAGCACTCAAATCATAGTACTATTTGTTTTGTTACTAAAAAGACAAATAGATTGATCAAGCATTCGAATCAGTTAAAGTAACCTTCACTACATGAATTTACAATTCTAAACAAATATAAATTTATGTACATATTTACAAGAACAATGTTATGATTTATCCGTAAATAATTAATCAATAATTTATTCCCTCAACTCTTAGTGGCCCTATATGTTATCTCAGTTGCTTTTTTAAACTGTTTCTTTTTCATTATATCAATAATTTGTTCAAAAATGACACCTAACAATATATATATATATATATATATATATATATATATATATATATATATATATATATATATATATATATATATATATATATATATATATATGATGTTTGAACATAATTTCCATATCCATGTAGAAAATTGATTCATTACTGTAAAATATCATTAGAATCGTAAGGTAAACTTTTTGGCATAACATTAAATTTTTACGCGTAATCAAGCAAGAATATAATGTTCTGTAATCAAATTATAAAACTGCTTTATTTAAGAAGAATGAAATTAAATATGAAAAATACCTCCAATTGTTAGACACTTATTTAGTTGTTGGCCAGTGGTCAAATAGTAGTGGGAATATTAGCCGGTATTTATGGGGATAAAAGAGACATTTTCGAGGGAAACAACCTGGTAACACAAAAGTAAGCATCCTGAACTATGTTCATATAGAAGTAAAAAGTGTAACAACCAACTCAATGTGTTCATCACTGCTTGGGATCATAAATGTTGCCCCAAAAAGGGAATTTTTATCCCTATGCCACAGTGTGATCAGATTTCAGGGCTCAAAATATGCTCAATATTATGCAGTTTTCCACAAACACTTATTCAATATTATAACATTTCCTCTTAAGTGAAAATGGTCATTTAACTAAATCTGAAAAGCAGCATTAAATTGCAAAAACACAAAAATTTATAGAGTAATAAAAATAAAACTGGAATTTTTTAAAGAAATTATATAAAAAATTAATAGCTTTATAATATTAATAATTTGAAATAATAGTTCATGATTAGGATACTTCGATCTTCGACATGATTTTACTACTTTTATTAGAGATTTCCCTTTGCATCACAAGCAAACTAAAATATTTCTTCAGTACAGTAGTTTAAAAAAACGTGCTAGAATCAGTATTAAATCTTTAATATGTAAATGACATTCGTACATTAGTAGTAAAAAGTATTCATTCAAAGAAGTACTTTCATGCTTTAGAATAGATTATATTTTATCTATAAATCAATTTGAATAAAGGAATTTACTTAAAGATATTTTTAATTACATCTCATTTTATAATACTTTGGTAAATATGATAAAACAGACGGAGGAATAAAGAAAACGATGTTATACTGCAACCTTTAAAATAAATTTTGTACTTAATTGAAAAGAGATAAGTAAACTTTAAATCTTCTGTTGCTCATGTTTCGTTTTAAATAACAGTTGTAAGTAGACAAATAGATTCTTTGTAATTGGTGAACATTTTAAGTATTTTATTAATTTGTAAATTATTTTTAAATACTTCTTATTAATTTATAATCCAGAAATTTTGAAGAACATTTCCATTTTGCTCATTTTGACATTTTTTATTTTGTTTTTTTTATCTTACATCTTGATCATTTATCACATGACGGTTTTCAAACAATGTGGTTCAAGATGCTCTTTATTTTAAAAAAATGTTTGAGTTTAATTGTGCTCTTTTCTATGAGGATGTTTTCTTTTCAAGAAAAGTAGTAAAATTTTATTCTCAGAAGCTGCCTTTTAATATTTTATAACTTTTATTAATTAATAAACTTACTTATGCACTTTAAAACATAATAGATCTTATAGATCTATTATGTTTTAAAGTGCATAAAAATCATTTGTATTGTAATGTTTCCATATTAATGGAAACACTGTATTGTTAAGTCATCACAAATGGTAATATTTTGTTGAGAATAGATATCAAGAGAAATTAGAGATTTTGCTTTGCTCTTAAAATAACTCTTAGTTAAGTTAATTTTCAGTTTTACCACACTGTATCAAATTCTGATATTGTTATGTTTTTGTAGTTTAATTGAATTAATTCTTGAAAACTAAATCTTCCAGATGTCTACACTAAAGCACAAATCCAAACGAGATTATTTTACTTATTTTGTATTTCCAATAGTTTTTTCCCCTACTGTCTTCAATTGTAAAAATTTTGCTTGGATTTTCTACAATTCATATAAGTGACCAATTTAAAGTAGATATCTTTCAAATGCAAATTTTATTCATTTTATATGAACTACAAAGCAGTTCGATATCATAAAAAATATCAAGTTTTCACAATCTCGTTATGCTTTATGTATATAACCTAAGATTAATATCAATAAGTGAGGAAAGCTTGAATTATCCCTGCTTAAGCTAAAAAAGGACTGTATCTACATACTCTAAATACTTTGAGATGTAGTCTATTTTAAGGTTAATTTTAAAACCATGAGAATCTAAAAAAATATTGGTCTTCATTAAAAATTTGAACTGGATAGAAGAGCTACTCTTAAAATCTTTAGATTAATTAAAATTTTTTAGTCAGTCGTGCTGTAGAGTACTCATTTTAAAAATTACTCAAATTAAAAAAAAATTGAAATTCCATTAATTGAAGGATGTACATTTTTTGTAATTTGCTATATTCAATAAACTAAATAATTCTACGTTTCATGATTAAAAACAGTAAACCAAACTCAGTATAACACAATATTTTACTCAATCGCATCTTATTAAATGTAAAGTATAAATAATTTTAATTCTGATTTTGATTCTGTTAACATAAAATAAATTATTTATGTTTTTTAAAATGAGATTTTGACACTTGACACACATATCATATTTAAGCTTATATATTTCCTTCTTCTGAATTTCTAAACATTGTAACAGATGAAAAAGCTACATATTTTACATGCATGTAATTTTAAATTGTCTTCATTCAGTTATCAAAAAAGATTTGAGTGAGCATTTATGACATTAACATTCTTTCTTAATAATGACAAATTTTGAAATTTTATAATGAATTCTTTTTTATGAATTCAATTTATTGTAGAAAGAGTTCATTACTTTTAAAACAGTAGAAAATAAAAAAAATGTTCTGATTACTATGGAAGTCAATCATTAAGACATTAAATGAAATGTCTTTTCATATTCAGTCATCAGCTGGTTATGATAAGTTCTAATTAATCACATATTCGTGAATTAATTATCGATAAAATGAGTCCTTATTAATTTTCTTCTTAAAATTAGAATTTATTTACTTTCCGTAATGCTTCTCTCCAAAATAGGGTTCTCACAGAAATTCTTCTTCTTCTTCTTAGAGTTGGGTTTGTATGTCATTGGGCACCTCTGCTTTTATCAGTATTTTGTACTATTAGCTCCAAACCCAATGTTTCCCAGTTCCAGTTGCTCGGGTCACCCACTTTATTAATAAAGTCCGATAACACTTTAATGGAGTCTAGATGTAACTCTCCAGTATGGATGATGCCTAAAGAAGTTAATTTAGGGAGGACTAGAGCCTCGCGCTTTCGTAAATGATATGCTTGGCCGTCTCCTCTTGATTATGACATTTCATGCAGATAGAGTCTTGCTGAAACAGTCCCATTTTATGGAGGTGTTTTCTGAAATAGTAGTGCCCAGTTATGAAACCTACGATTAAGCGTATTTTCTGCCTAGAGCATCTTAGAATTTCAGTGCCAATCCTCGCTGATGATCCACAGATCATACTTTTAGCGTGGGTTTGACCAGGAGTGTTGAGCCAAGCTTCATACATCTTCCGTTTTTCCCATTTAAGTACATTGGTTTTTGCAGTCTTCAAATTAATCCCACAAAAGGTTCTGCACCAATGGGAGCAAAAGACGATCCTTGTTTAGCAAGTTCATCAGCTCTTTCATTACCTTCGATACCTTTGTGCCCTGGCACCCATACAAGGATCACCTTTTTTCTAGTTGCCAGTTCTGTAATAAGGTTTCTCACAGAAGTTAGTTAAGTCTACGAATTTATCATCATTGAGTCAATGAGGTGACAGCCACTTGAGAAAGTAATTAAATTTAAATTGTTTGAACTGATTTGAAACTATTAGTGAGCTTTCAATATACATTTGAATCAATAAAACATATGAAAATTTCTAAATGAATGCGTAAAACCCTCATTTTTGCATTTTGACAGATAACATTTTCATTTGGGTTTTAATTATTAGGTCATTATAATTAGTATGCTTTATTGAACAGTTTAAACATGATTATATATTCATCCTGAAATCCAAGTGCACAAGGATTGATCGGAAAGTAAAAATTTTAAACTCGAGTGTGAGCATTTCCTTCTTTAATAAAAATGGATTATCAATTGCATAATTTTTACCAAATTCCAGATTTCGCAATGATTTTTTAAAGATTAATTTTTAGAAACTTAATACTCTTTCGTGAAAAAAATAGTAGAAATAACATTTTCAAAGGGTATTACGGAAGATTCATTCAAAAATGTATTTTCAATACTTGTAGGATCAAGAATCACATTTCATATAATAATAACTACCTGGATTAATAATCACATTTTCTCGTTATATCCCTCTCAAAAATTGATTTCCTTTTCATAATCGTTTTTATTGGTAAAGAGCACCTTTATTAAATTTTTCCTCAATCGAATGTATTTAAATTAGGGATTTCAACATGACTTCAATTATTAAGTACGTTAGAGGTTTTGTATTCAGATTTGTAAGTAACTCATCAATTTTAGATACTTTTCTAATAATTCAATATCCTTAATGACAATGTTTCATTTTTAATTTCTCCATATTTTCTAATCTTGTATTTTATTTGTATATTAGATATAATTTCCCTTAATATTTTAATTTAAAATTATGTATATTCAATTTGAAATATTCAAGTAAAGGGTTAATTAATAGCTTGATGTATATTAAAAGTATTGGCAAATAAGTTATACATGAGAAAAATATTTTTGAAATTGAGATACCTCTTCAACGTATTGAGAAACTGAGATACCTCTTCAACGAGATACCTTACAAATATTATTTAAAGGTAAATAACAAGAATGAATTCTGAGCATAGCACAAAGATGTCTAGAAATGAATTCATAGATCCTACTTTGAAGTCTGTGATTGGATGTTAAATAGTACTGATGAATGGAAAATATAGATATATAGAAAACTTACACCACGTGGTGCCATGAGTCGTAAGTCAGCAAGAAATAATGTAATCAGTTTACATAACAAGCCCGAGAGAATGTGCACCAAGTAACAGCAAGAATTGTCTTGTTTTGTTTCTGCAAAATATTTTCTTTTAAATAATGTATGCTCCTGTGTTTATTGAAAATATATTTTAATTATTATATATATAGTCCGGAAATTATTATATCCCTCACCGAAATATTTTCTATACCACATAACTAGTATATTCCCTGCTCGAAAGTCAATTACTCTCCTCATATAGTGAATAGCCTCATATAGTGGGGAATCCAAGAAAATGTTTTTATGTTAATGGATGGAAGATTGTAAATTTTTTATGTGTAAGGCCACAGTTCAAAATGACTTGTAGTAATTACTCTTCAGGATATCTAGGATATCTAAGGCAGGGAGAACCGTACGTGTTAAAAATCTTGGTTATTAAATTAATAAGCTATTTCCCAATTAGAATTCTTTAATTAGCTAATGTCAATTATAAAAACTAATCCTGTATTTTATTACTATGTGTACATCTGCTGTAAAAAGTTATACCCAATATCTCTGCGTACTGCTGTGTGTTCCTTCAAACGAAGTTTTACCATTTACCTATATTAAATGAATAATGTTTGATTTTTAAAAATAGTATTTTTAATTATAGCCTCCTTTAAATATTTTCAAAATGGATTTAAACTTATTGTTGATTACTTAAAGGAAAAATTAAAATGGATTTCTTAAAAGAAATGCAAGTTCCAAACTTAACTGAAAAACCACATAGAAAAGTAATCACGAAAAAAATTGTATCCTTAAAAAGTAACTGTCATCAGGTGAAATAAAGTGGTAAAAAATTCAACCTGTATGATCCAAATGCATATGGAAACGAAATTGTCATTTTATACGTAAAGATAGCGATGAAACCTTAAAGAGACAAGCTATGGAGTTTCTGCTATGATATGAATTGGAATCAGACGTGAAAGAGAAATTGATACAGTATTTTTAGACAGTTGCGGATATCTATATTTGCTACAATAGTTTAATAAATATTATTTTAAATATAGTATAAAATTTGTTAAATAATATTTTTATACCGTTAAAGGACCATTTTTCATCTTCCATTTCGATAATATAACATCCATGCTACAAAATCCACATCTGAATGATTTTTTAACAATGAGTTGCATAATATTGAGTATCCGTCCTGTAATCATTGACTGAATCTGACCATTCTCAGAAGTTAGATATTTAAATTGAAGTTAACAAAACATAGTACAAACTTGACAAAAAGCTATTTCTACGAAATAAACCTAAATAAAGACAAATAGTTTAAAAAAAAATCAAAACAACTTTTGATTTAAAGCCTTAGTCCAATAAACGTGAAAACATTTCTTAATAAATGAAATTAGTTCATTGTTTGTTTCTTTACCCCTCTCCTATTTTTCACACATTTACTTAATAAGGGTTTTCTTTATAACATTTTGACTTGGATATTATGTTTTCTCTGTATGAATATAGCTCATAAAAATGTACTTTACATACCATGCAATTTTTTCGGTTTTACTTTTGACATTATCATGTCTATACTAACACTTCTTTAAATACATAATACCCATAGAATATTAAATATGGGTATTTTTACATTGATACTTCTTATGTTTTAATAATTATAAGTATAATTTATTAAAACTCTTAATAGTTTATGCTGAATTCTACATTAAATTTTCATGTAAAGCTTCTTCGAAATCACTATTTAAAACTTTCATGGAATTTAAGCATCATCTTACTTTAACTCCCATCAGAAATAAGTATTTTTGGTGCCTTTTACCAGTACGATTTGAATTACAAAAGTGATGTAAAACACTTGAAAAAAAACTGAATTTATATGGAAAGGAAAAATAAATGCAACTGGATTACGAAAATATAAAAGAAAATAGACACAATATTACTTGTTGCTGTATACCTAATATAAAGATTCTGCTGTTAAAGCATCTTCGAAATCACTATTTAAAACTTTCATGGAATTTAAGCATCGTCTTACTTTAACTCCCATCAGAAATAAGTATTTTTGGTGCCTTTTACCAGTACGATTTGAATTACAAAAGTAATGTAAAATACTTGAAAAAAAACTCAATTTATATGGAAAGGAAAAATAAATGCAACTGGATTACGAAAATATAAAAGAAAATAGACACAATATTACTTGTTGCTGTATACCTAATATAAAGATTCTGCTGTAAAATTATTCAGAGAAAAGTTTGCTTTCTTGTTTTAGGAAGTATTTTTGTCTCTCTTTAAAAGTATTTTTCTATTTAAAATATAATGTTTTTAATATATGGATTTAAAAACCTGCTTAAAAAATGCTTAAAAAATTTAAAAAAATCAGTATCAATATGCTCTAAAAGAAAAATTTTCAAGAAATTTGGCAATTTACTAATTTAAAAACTAATCATTTTAAGCAACTCTTTATATGAAAACTTTTACTTAAGTTTCCTGAGTTTAATCAACTTGATGGAAAACAACTCAAGTGTTTATTTCTTTAGCCTTCACATTTTCATTTGATTAAGAAAGAAACTTTTAGAGTCTCTTACTCTTCCAGTTAACGTATTTTACATATGAAAGCAAATTTATGTTTTATTTTTATTTCATGTGTCAAATACATCGCAATTTAGACTTGATCAAATTGATAAGTGAAGACCTTACTAATAAAATAAATTTTAATAAAATACTGTTGATAAAATATCTACTTTCAAGTTTTTAATTTGATTATTACCATGAAAAATTTACGCTTTTAATAAGGTAAAGTAAAGTGACTTTTCGTAACCCAGCAAATATGCTGATTAATAAATTATAGCTGTATCACATTTATTTTCTCTTGTATTAAAGTCAAATTAGATACACTTGAAGGATTCAATTCCAACAAAATTCAATTATATACTATTATTAATAATGTTACAAATTTATAAATAATGATTATATTTATCTTAAAATATCACAGACAGATCGGAAATTCTCACATTTTGGGCAAAAATTGCGGTATTTAGACGTGTTGTAGTTTAAAAGCGGATTTCCTAATGATTTGGCGACTTGGCGACTTGGCGACAGTTGTCGAGATTCTTGGCGACGGTTGGCGAGATTCTTGGCGACTTGGCGAGAAATCGATACTTCTGGAAACATCCATCACCTAAGCTCTAGGACCAATATTTTTCGAGATAGCCTAGAAGCTTCCAGAACCTTGGCGAAATTGGTAGATTTCTCCGCCAAGTCAGGTATAAATACCGCAGGCCAACATGGAAGAGTCAGAGTTTTTGTGAAGACAGTCAGTGAGTGAATACGATTAGTTGTGACTGCTAGTTGTTCTCTGTCTGAGGTATTTGAGACCTGTGATTAGAAGCTGTTTCTTATTGCATCTGACGAATTGTAGCTGTATAATTGTGATTGTTACAGCGGGAATTTCGTTTATCTAGTGAAGTTTTTAACGAATAAAAATCTTGTGTTCATTAAGTGGTCGCTTTATTCAACTCTCAATCAACACGAACCCGTGGAGCTCGGTACAATAAACAATTAATATATAGAAAATTAATGAAGCATTGTTTATTGAAAAAATATTAATAAAAATTTTACATCATATATTTCCAAATTATTACCAACTCAAAATTCTGTGTTACAGGCAATTAAGCTGAAGATTTATTTCAAATCATTAGACTTTTTCAGGTAAATTTTTTTCAAATCCCAGGGCCCTTCATAGAATATTTTTGTGCACTATTTTCGAAAAATCTTTAGTACAGCAAAGAGCGGAATCGATGGCAATTGGCTTAACGGAGCACGCAGTATATAGGCTGTCGTGAGCGTGAAGAAGGTTGGTTCTTCATTGTTTAGAAGTACAGTTGAAACAGAAGTTACCAAGAATTGACTAGTAATCCCCAAAGGTATCATTTAACATGGATAGGATAGTGACAATGATCCATTTTACGGGCTCAAACCATGAGTAATGAACATGATAAGTCTTCAATTAGGTAGGAATAGAACTCACCACCATCCGGTAATGAAAATGTTTCCCTTCCCAAACTGGCCACCAATACATGTTTCAACAGGTTATATATCTTTTTATTTTAATTTTAATAAATGTTCCTATTAATTCGTAAATTTTACACATATCAATAATTATAGAATGATTTCATCATGCCATTAAACATAAAATAATTTATGAACATCACATTATTTATAAAATAATAAAACGTATTTATAAAATCAATCCCAATAAACCAAATTAAATTAGGATTTTAAACATCATACACTGAAAATCAACTATCTCAATGCTCTTAACTATTTGCAATTGAGATGACTCTTGAAATATATGATCCATTTTAATGCAAAATTGACAAATTTTATAATGTAAGCAATGCTACTTAGAAGAGAAATAACAATGAACTTCATTATTTAAATTCAATTTCCTTGGCGAATTTAGCAAGGTAGATCAGTTTCCAGTATTGGAGTTAAATTTTGTTTTGATAATATACTGAAAGAGCGAAACTTTACTAAACGATTCTAAGAACGAGAATATAAAATATCTGCTACTGGATTATGAAATATTTACTATTTGTTGACTGATTTAGTTCGGAATATAGTTTTAGATTCATTATTATATTTAATAATTTTTTAATTATTTTTATATAATTTTTTATTTATTTTTATTTGGTTATATATATATATATATATATATATATATATATATATATATATATATATATATATATATATATATATATATATATATATATATATATATATATAAGATAAAACATGAAGAATATTGAAAGCAGAAATACAAAATTAGAAAATTACTAAAATATATGATGCAAAAGACAAGAAAAAAGCATAGGGACCACGTCTTCATCAGGAGGGAGATAGCCAGCTATGGAAAATTAACACTCTTTTCTGACATGCTCGAAGGACAAATGTCTAAAAATCCTCGAGCAATTCTCCCGAAGAGTGTTCGTATTAAAAGAACTTATTTAAAAAATTAGAATAAATATATATGCAGAAAAGATAAATATATATTGAGAAAAATAAAAATAATCACAATAGATGAAAATACTCACAATCGATGAAACATAAGTACTGTATGTATTTTCTATAAACATTTTTCTACTGTACTTTTTCATCTATTGTGAGTATTTTTATTTTTCTGCATATATATTTATTCTTATTTTTTAACTAAGTTCTTCTAATACGAACACTCTTCGGGGGAATTACTCGAAGATTTTTAGACATTTGTCCTTCGAGCATGTCAGAAAAGAGTGTTAATTTTGCATAGCTGGCCATCTCCCTCCTGATGAAGATGTCCCTATGCCTCTTCTTGACATTTGCATCATATATTTTAGTAATTTTCCAATTTTATATTTCTGGTTTCAATATTCTTCATGTTTTATCTTATTTATATAGGCAAATCTTTCTTTAGCTGCTTATGGCGCTGGCTGTGTTTCCTATAATGTATGTGTATTGTAGTTCCTATTTTATTACATTATATTTTTTCAGTATTGTATATATATATATATATATATATATATATATATATATATATATATATATATATATATATATATATATATATATATATATATATATATATGTGTGTGTATATATATATATATATATATATATATATATATATATATATATATATATATATATATATATATATGTATGTGTGTGTGTGTGTGTGTGTGTATGGCTGGGTGGATGTGAGTATGTATGTATTTATACATAATTAACAAATATTTTATTAACTAATATAAATGATTATAAATATTAATAAAGATAAATAAAACATTGTAGATTTAATTGAAAACAAAAAAATTATAGCATAAAATTTCTGGTCAATAATTAAACAAAATTCTTTAGGTGTGTTTCATTTTCATGATTGATATTTAAAATTTTAATTTAAATTTTTAACTCAAATGTAAGATAAATCATTTGATTATTTTTTTTTACTTTTTCGAAAAATAAAATAAGTAAGTTAATACATATTCATTATATTTTATACATGAAACATCATTTTAAATAACACATACATGAGAGAATCAAATGTTTTGAAGTATATATTTCAGCTTGTTATAAGCCATTTATTTCGCTTAGGCATGACATTAGTTTTATAAATTTAAAGCCTATCATAATTCTTTGATAATTACGTATGCTGTCAAAATGGAAACATTTCCAAAAATGCAACTTTTTTCAACGAATCAAATTATTTTACAAACATTTCTAAAATGTTTACTAAAGAAAGTTAATTTCAATAATTTAGTTTTGAACATTCATTCTTTCTGAAATTTTTAACCAACATATTTTTTAACGCTACTGTGAATTTCTTCATTAAAAGAAATGTGAATTAATTAGAATTTCTCATGTTAACGAGTTTTGTATGACTTAATGAAATGATTAGTTTTGCAAAAAAATATATAAATTTCAGTTTTACTGATTACCTATAATTTATTTTACGTTGAAACAAATTCTTTTTAATTTAAACAACACAAGGAGATGCAAAATAATCTGTATGACATAATTATGACTAACATTACTTTGTTAATTTTAAAATACTTCTTAAGATATTTTTAAAAAATATCTTACGTCATTATTTGTGTAAGAAAACATTTTTTTTTCTAATTTAAAGTAAAGCTATCCTAAGCAAGCTGTTAAATTATATACAGCATTTTTAATTTTTAAAACCCTATATCTTATTTAAATCCAAGTGTAAGAAATGAATAATGTAGTGTTTCATTGAATTTAACGATTAGTACTCCTATTTAAAAATTTGAAACAGAAAAATTCTCCAAATTTATAATACTATTTTTCAATTTTATTTTAATATCGGTACATTCAACTAATATGGTTTATTACATTCTATATCAACACACACACAACTTAAAAAAATCATATTACACTCTTAACAGAGTTAAAAGCATAATAAAAGTGTATAGAAATATTACTAATCAAATTAAGTGAATATTAAATGAAAGTTCAGTAAACCTAGAAAATTGTATATATTTAAAGTATTTAAAGCTTAAAAATCTTACATTTTTTTACCCAAAATACTTTTAAATAATTTGTGATAAATTTATATATTTTATATAATTTATTTTCATTTTCTTCAGTATATAATCTAGTTATTTCATTTACAATTAACAAATAAAATTTGGATGACATTAATTATTTCATCCCGACTCGAAGGGGTTAATTATTTCACTATTAATTAATCCCTTCTATTCGGGTTACTAACTTTTCTATTTCATACTGTTATATTTCTCATGATTGAGAGTGTAATATTTTGCTTTTTCATCTCTAATAGACCAATGAAAACAAAATTTTCTTCAAGGTCAATTTTTTCGCACTTAGGACAATTTTAATTTTTTCGCACAATTTTAATCAATGATATACTTTCACTTTTTGTCCATTTAGCACGAATTCGTATTGACCTATTTTTCAGTCTACTAACAATTTCTATAAGTCCATAAAAATTACTCATTTAAGTTATTTTTGTATAGGTTTAAAAATATTATTTGTTTTTCAAACAGCAAAAATATGATATAATATTATTCTTTTATTTTTGTTGAATGAATTACCAGTACGAACAATATCACCGTTTTTGCATTCTACCTACTCTTTTGTAAAACAGTGATGCATTTTCTCCCCTCTATTTGATGCGCATTTAAGAATGCACGGAGCCACTGCTTTGCTCACCAATAATAACATAACAAAACCCATCAAAATTACCCATTTAAATATTTTTCGTAGATTTAAAAAAATAAGTTTATTGCTTAAATAACAAAAACATGATATATTACTTCTTCATTTGCATTGAATGAAGTATTAACATTAATCCTTATTTATTTTCAATGTATCAAAAGACATATTTCCAATTTTTTACCATTCAATAAATATGACCAAATTGTCTAAAAATTGTTAATGAAGATTGTTTTTCAACAATTCTCTAATTTCATGACAAAATGCAATAATTGAGCAAGGGAGACGAAAATTAACAAGCAATTTCTTTCTATAAGGCAGCCGATAAAAATTTGAACTTGCAAAGTGAACAAGAGAAAATTATTTCAATAATATTCATTAAGAAAAAGTAACAATTATTTTTCCTCTAATGTATTTTTTCAGTTTTTCATGGAATATAATAAGTTAGGATATCATTTTAAATTTATATCCTTTGATGAATTTATTTTATTCAATATAGTTATAAAATTCACGAATATTTTTGATTCTCTCCATAATTACTGTTATATCTATTATTATTAAAAAGTTATCAGTTTTGTAAAAAAAAGAAGACAGCACTTTTTTTTCCTAAGTGTCTAATATTTAATAAAGAACACTGATCAGCATTTTCCCCAGAGTGTTGAGGAAGCAGGCAATGTTCTCTTACTATGACTGTTTCAATTGGTTAACAAAGCCCAGGAGACTTAAATTGGATTTCGGGGTTCTCACCAAATAAATTAGTTTACTGAACTTTTCCTTTTCTGTACAATTGTGGATGTTTAAAGCATGTTTTATAGACCTGAAATTCAACCACAAGCCTTACAATGAAGTACGAACAATAACTTCACTTTTAAAAATTAAAAAATTTCCTTTTATTTTACAGTGTCTTTTTTCATTTAATAAAACAAATTATAATAACTGAACATTTTTTTCTGAAGCTTATTTAAGTGTGTGAAAATAGCAATTCAATCTACAAAATAATTATTTATTCACATTTTAATAAAAACGATTCAGTGAAATCAGAATCACACCAATTGTATACATTTGCAAAAAAAAAAAGAGTAAATCATGTAATAAAAATTTGAGTTACTTGAATAGAGCATTCTAGTTATCATACAAACAAAACCCGAGAGTGATTCCAAAAGTGTGTGCACTGTAAATGCATTCCCATGTAAAATTGCAGATTTTTACTGTCTATCGAAATGGGTGTAGGTCACAAAAAATCGTGTGGCGCATTATATATCTAAAAAAACCTTCTCGTATTCTTTTCATGATAGAGTAAAAACGTCTTTCAATATATCGAAATACAAGCATATTTGAGTTCTTTCATTTTTCTGTTAAAATCTTCACACTTATGATCCATTTACTATTGAAAACAAGGAGTATATAAGAAAGAGATACATGTATTTGTGTTACCCTTTGGAATGAGATTTAAAATTGTATGGTATTGAATTACTACATAGCATATAGGTATCTAAAATTGGGATGATGGGAAAAAGCCGTTTTTAAATTTAGATTCTACATCTGATAGATGGTTAAAATTAATTCTGAAATACTAAGCTATAAAACTCTTAACAAGCTTAAGAAATTATCATTATTATCATCACAATTATTATTTCTTATACATTATAATATATCATTCTTCTCATTACTAAGAATAATAAATTATGCATACATTTATTTACAGAATTGTTGCATAAACTGGTATTTACTCTTTATAATTACTATTGATAGGTAAAATCTTGTAACATTATGTACATGTTATTTGTCAGCGGCATGTCAGCCAAACGTTTTGATCTTATGAACCAATAAATTCATAATTTAAATCCCGTGGACCACTAATAGCATATTTATGTGTTGAATATATTTATAAAAACATGTTATGTAAGAACCCACAAAATGTACCTAGTTAACAAAATGAAGCTTATAATTGCAACAAAATTATAAAAGCTTTATTAAAAAAACTGTAATAAAATAAATACAAACAGTAAAAACAAAACAATTAAAAGGTTATCTTAAGTATATTTAAAATTTTAATATCATACGTTCCTAGTGAAATGGATGTTCTTACTTTCTTGAAATAAAATCCCAATAAATATCATAAAATCATAAATATTGGCCAAATAAATATCAAATAAAAGAAATATACTTATGATTAAAATTTAAGATCATACATGTCTTAAAAAACACCAATATACAAAAAAAACCCAAAAAAAATGTTTAATAACAAAAATAATATTTTGAATACATTTTTTATTGAACTCATTTTACGTCCGTAAATTATCTTTAAATGTTTCAACTGATGTATATATTTACAGTGAAACATTAGACGAGTGCGAAACGAGACGAGATAAAACAGACTGCTAAAAAAGTACAGCTAAAGCAGTTAGATTTGCTTATTGTGGTGTTATTCTAAAGTAGAATTTTTAAAACTTTTGACGTATAATTATGATCTGAATGATAGCTTTTGACTTATAAAATTTGAACATTGACTTCCTTTCAAATGTAAGGAAGTTGAAAAATACATTTTGTAACATGAAAAGAAAATCTAATCAAAAGTTATATTATAGTAATATGTTAAAACATATATGAGGAGGAAAAACTGTTTTTGAATTAATAGCTACATTTTCCAAATAATTTCGAATAAAATCAATGAAACAATTAATGCGCTTTATTCTAGTTTATGATGTGAATACAAAAATAGTTAATATCAAAACAAGATTTATCAATTAATATTTTACAAAAAAATATCTTTAATCTTTTTTTACTTATTTGAATATTTAAACAAATTTTAAAAGTTACATCTTCAAACACTTCCACTAAATATATGTTTACTATGACAAGGATTTTGTTGTTTTAAGCAAATTACCCCAAAAATAAAATTAAGTTTGAAGCCAATGCTTTTTAAACTGTACCCTTACAAATGCAAAATATAGCTTCTCTCAAATATTTAATTTATGCATGTATTGATAGATTTATTCAGTTTGGAGTTTTTTTAATAATGTTAAATTTTGAAATCATTTATGAAGTCAGTTCTCCTAATACCTGTTGAAATTTAAAAAAAATCATTTTATAAACTTTTTCCTAGAATCAATAAATTTCATTTCATTGCATCATAAAATTCCTATTAACTTAAAATTTCAACTGCATAATGATATGCAGAGTTTTAACAAAAAATATATTTTCATTAGTTTAATCCTTGCGGTACATTATATTACGGAAGTGTTTCAACAATTCTTACTTTTCAAAGCTTAACGTTGAGTGCACCCATTTAGGAGATCGCAATGGAAGTGGAATGCATAGAGCAATTTTTTTTTCGGTGTAACTTCACAGTGAAGTGTTATCGTGTTTAAAGCTTTGAAAAGTGCAAATTTATTCAGGTCAACATTCCTAACTGCCTTATGTAAATAATTGTCAATCGTTTGATATATTATCAGAATATAAAATATAAGAAAGCTAGTTGTAATGTTATATATTTGTGGACAATTCATTTTGTAAATCAACAAACAGTTAGAAACAAACATAAATAATTTCATATTTAAAATAAATAACTTTTCAATATTTGAAACAGTATCTTTATCTCGAAATATTTTCTGTTAATTGCAGGTACTCCTACTGTAATAAACTTTTGTAAATAACTAATATACTTAATTTAGATTATCTATGAAAAATGTATAAAGAATGAAAACTTTGAAACTCATATCAAAGGATATGTGTGCAAAAATGTACCTAATGAGATCAGAAATAATGTTTCAAAATTCAATTAAATGGTTTTTAATTCATTATAATTTGTATTTTTTCAATAATGTTCAGTTTAGAGTACTTTACAATACTTTAATTTAGTAATGAATATTTGTTCTAAAAGAACATATAATTATTTAAGGTGAATGGAAGAAAGAAATTTGGTTATCAGATCTACAACAAACTTACGCAAAAGAAAATGAATAAAATAAACAGAATCACATTATTTTCGCAACATACACACACAGCAATGAGAAAAGAAATTAATCCAAGACCAGTATTTTTTTGTAAAATTTCTCACGAATACTTTAAAGGAACTCAATATATTAATATCTGCATAATTCATTTAGTTAAAAAATGAGAGTTCTTAGTTATTCAAGAAGTTTTCTATTATTTTGACATTTTTTCTTAGTGATTTAGTTCTTAGTTATTCTTAGTCTTAGTTATTCTTAGTTATTTAAGATTATTTCTCTTTTCTTAGTTATTCTTAGTTATTTAAGAAGTTTTCTATTATTTTGACCTTTTTGCTGATTTCTATCTCCGTTGTAAAAATTATTTACGAGTGAAAACTAAAAGCCACGACATTTCTTTAATAAACATTTTTCTTGCGTTTATTTATTTCTTCCGTTTTTGGTGCATTTGTTTATTGTTAACATAATTGTGATTTAAGAGTAAAGAAATAAGAAATTTAGCTATGTCGTACTCATTTTAACAGTTATTATCAAATAATATACACAATTAATAGTTGTTTATTGCTTCTTGATAAATTAAAATGTAACATCAAGAATAAAAATGCAACATACACTTAATTAATTGAATCACATTTAAATAACCTCTGATTCACTCTATTCCATTATTATTTTCTATATAAACTTTTTATGCACATATTTAAAAAGTATTGTTTAAAAAGTAATTACTTAAAATTTTTACTATATTTTTGTTTACAAATAAATGCGTTTAATGCCGCCTAACTTGTCTAGTGGTCAGCGAGCCTGACTGCGAATAGAGAGGTCACAGGTTCGAATCCCGGTTCGGGCATAGATGTACTTTCTCTCTCTATCGATCCTGTCTTTGTCCTTTCTTTGTATAAATGGGTTGTCAATGCTTGCCTACCCTATAAACAGATCCCTATGGCATGTGTGTACTGAGGAAGTCGGACTCCACATATGGTTCATTTGGAAAAGTGGAGCAGCTCACCCCATAATGCCAGCCTAGCTGGCATATGACATTGACAAATGCATTTAATCAGATATATCATAATTTTCAATAATTAAATAAATTGGGAGGTGTGCCTTAGTTATATTTTTAAAATACTGTTGAGAAACTTAAAATTATTTTTGTTAATTAGCCAATAATACTTATACTTAAAATGTAAAACTATTTAAAATAATTATTTAATAAAGCATAGATTGTTATGAGATAATTTTCTCTCTGAATAATTTTGTATATATTTGCTGTATTAAGACAATAATTAAATAACGTGTTCAATCAATTAAAAATTAAAACAAATTTTAATTATATGTTTATATAAAAATTATTAATTTTTATTAAAATGATTAGTATATGATTTTTAAGAATTTTAACGAATTATGAAATAACTAGCCTAATCTTCAATATCATGGAAAGGGAATATTTCATTTGTTCATCTTTAAAATTATTTGATTCCCTAAACTCTTGCAAAACTATCCATTTCTCAGTCATTTATCACTTTTACTATTCATTATTTTAATAGTTCGTTATTTGTGTCATTTTTCATAATATTTGTTAGATTTGTTAGAACAAACACATCTATTTTCTTACTAAGGAATTCTGCTCAGTTTCAGTTTATTATAATTTATGTAATTGAGTAAACTTATGTAAAATAAAAACCTTCTTAGTTGCAGTGAAGAAAAATGAATTTCTGTTTAGATAAATTAATATTTTTTTTAAATTCGAATCTGACTTGATTTGTTTTGAAAAAATTAATATTACAGTTAAAATAGAAATAATAGCAAATGTGTTTTGCAATTAAAGATTTATTTCATGACATATTTTCCAAATTTGTATACCTGAATTAGCAGTGAAATATGAATTTTGTCTTATGGTAATGTTATATACAAAAGTGCAAAGTTTTAATTAACATATTTTGTGTATATTTCCCAAGACAAACTTGCACATTTTTCTTGCACAAAACCATTTGTTGCTTGTATCACCAAAAAATTACAAGAAAAAAATACTTACTTTCACCTTAAAAACAATTGAGGAAGAAAATTATCAATTTTCTTCAAACATAATTATTTGATGATGCTTTTACATGTCGGCATGACAATTGTATTTTCTAAAAATGCCAACAGCAAAAATTTTTATCTATAATTTTGAGATTTTAAATGGAATAAATATACAAATAAGAAGAATATTTTTGAGAACCAAATATATTTAATGTATCATAATAATTATATAACATTTTTCATATTTATATAAGAATTTTTTTTTATATTTTCCATTAGATTTTAGCATTAACTAAATACCTTAATATCACAAACGAAATGAAAAAAATACCTTATTAGAAAATGATTAAATTGTTAACGTTTTTTTAATTAATATTGACTAAAAATCATTTATTATTTGCAATCAAATATCAACTTTTATATTTAACTAAATTTCCATTTTCATGAGCACCATTTAACTCAATGAATTAAATCCAAATGCAAATATTTAAATGTTAACTAAGCTGATTATTTATAAAAATTCAAAATTTTAATGGATCTAGTCAATTAAAGTTTCGCTATTTCTTTAAGAATTTAGAATTTAAATTTTTAAAATTTGCCTACTTGCATTTATGAATATATACGTTACTTCTATGAAAATCGTAGATTTATGTATTCTTCAAATATTAAATATGTATATTTGTAGAATACTTCTTAAAATTGTTTTCTGTGTTCAGGATAAGTTTTAATTTAAAGCTTTTGTTATTTTTATGAATAAATTTTGAAATTTAAGTTTTAAATTATTGAGTTCTTCATTTTAAAAATATAATTTCATATTGTGTTCCAGATAAGTGTAGCCATACATTTCAGACTTTGCCAATAAATGCTAAAGGGTAAAATTCAAAAATAAAAAAATCAATGCGCACATTTAATTAAAAGTGTTCTTTAATCTCTTTACTCTACTCAGAGAGAATAAAAGAAATCCTCTTGAAAATATCTTAAAATTAAATATTTATTACTTTCATCAAAAATTTTCAAATAACTAATCACTTGCTGCTGTAAAATGAGTTATGATTTTCTACTATAACTCTATCTCCATAACATCTAGAGAACTTGAACTAGATTTCCTTTAGTGAATTATTTAATGTTATTATTTGTTACCAAATAAATAGTCAGATTATAACCATTCATAAATTTAGAATTTTAAATTATTTAAATTTATTTTACCTACTATTTTTATATTTGAACTACATCATTTATTCCGCAAGTAACAATACAAATAAATAATCATTTTTTAATATACATATGCTGTGTGCGAAACACATTTTAAAAATTAAACTTTACAATGTAGAGTTTTACGTGAAGAAATAAACCTGATCATTGTGTCATCCAGGATTTACCAATAAAAATTGCGTTGTTAAAATTAAAAATTATATGTGTTATGTGTCAGGAAAATACTTTAAATCTAATTAAAATGAATATGAAAATCAGCATAACAAATTCGGAATACTCTGAAATGTCTCGAACACATAATGTTCTTAATTTTCCAGATTTTATTTTTTGTAAACTCTGTTTTTCATCAAGGAACAACTGTCATTTTATCATTGTTTAGATACCAGGAAAACCAAGTTCCTTTTCAGTACTTGATGTCAGATAGTCTTATGCTAGACAAATTAGTTTTTATAAAATATCTACATGAGTTTTCAACAGCCGCCCTACTTGTCTAGTGGTCAGCGTGTCTGACTACGGATAAGGAGGTCCTGGGTTCAAATGCCGGTTCGGGCATTTATGTACTTTCTCTCTCTATCTATCCTGTCTTTGTCTTTTCATTGTATGAATGTGGAGTGAATGGCTGCCTATCCTATAAACAGGCCTGTGTGTACTGAGGAAGACGGACTCCGCACCAAAATAGGGTTCAGTTGGAAAATTGGAGCAGCGCACCCCATATTACCAGTCTAGCTGGCACACGACAACAACAACATGGGTTTTCAACTAGGACAGTAAGATTTACCTGTAATTGAGGATTAAATATCAAAAAGATTTAGTACTTAAACCACATTGAGTTGAAATTTGGTACATAAAGGCATAACCCATGACCCATGTCATGATTGTCGTATGCTTTGAAATATATATTGAAAATTATTACTATATATAATTAAACTTTAAAAAGTTTAAATGAGATGTTAATGTATTAAATTAAAAAAAAATCCGTATGTAAAAAATGCTGAAATGCCTATGATATCGTTTTACTAAGGCAATACTATCATTTAAAGCAAATACATTATGTAAAAGTAAATATTAAATATGTTTCATGAATATAAACTGTTATAAGTTTTGGAGTTATATTCTTATTAGCTAAGTATACAGATATTCTCCCTTTTTTCTAATTTGACAAGAAATTTCAAAGTGAATAAGTGCATAACAGTTTGATTTATTTGCATGGAGATCATTCAGTCATTTACCGTGAATGATTTATTTTATTATAAATATTGATTAATAACTTTTTTTGTATCAGTTCTCAAATTCACTTTTCATTTCTATAGATTTTAATTAAACTAGTATACTTTCTTTTTTCATATTTTTTTTAAAATTTTGCAATTTTACTGTTATTTGCTTTTATGACATAAAAATAAGGTATGAAAAGATACATCTTCTTAAAGGTATATAAATTGAAGGGATAAAAAATAAATAAAATAATCGGTAAACTTTAACTATTATTTAGGTTTTTCTAATTAACTTTAAAATGTTTTAGTTACGAAGTTTATCATTGTTTTATAATAAAAGATAAAATGTAAAATTCATATCTATAATCTGTATTTTAAAAATGTAAATATAAATTAAAATGTAAACTCTAAAAGAAGAAAATATCAATGAAGTTTTTTCAAGTTTCTTTGAATAAGATTTAGAATATAGAAACGCATGAAAAAATATTTAATATTGTTGAATTGTGATGTCCTTACCAAACAAAAAATTAAGAAAATTGAAATATTGATAATCATTAGAGTGTTGATAAAGACTGGAATATAACAATAAAGTAAGAAATGAAATATTGAGTATGTAAACACATATTTTTCTTCCGATATCAAATGATTGAGTATTTGTCGATAACCTTTGTTGTTTACATTGCGTACTATTGGATTTAAGAGTAAGATTTTCTTTTCAATATTTTAAATGACACATTGATCAACCAAATATGTTCTAAAATTCAAACTTTTCTGATTTATATAGTATTTAAGTTATCCTTACATGGACGTATATTTTTTATTTTGGAAAATTTGGAAATTTTGTTTAATTTTTATTGAATTTTTCTTTGCTCAGCTTGAAAAACTTCATGGCATTTAATATATATCTGTTTATGAAGCTATGCTATGCCGAGCTGGCAGCCGAATGGTTAGCGCTCTTGCCTTTGGTTCAACAGTTCGTGGGTTCGAATCCCACCTTGGGCATGGATGTTTGTAGTGGTTTAAAATCCACTTTAAACCGTAAGTCCCGGTCTAATTAGCCCTCGTGTGCAAAAAATGACCGTTGAGCGACAAACAAACCAAAACCGAAGCTATGCTTCGAAAAGTATAAATACTTCGCTGAAAGTGACAAACGCATGTAAAAATAATAGCTTATCTTGAAAAACAATTAGAAATATTTTTTCTATCATATTTAGAAAAAATAGAGTTTTTGACATATATCTTAAGGGTCTCTATCTCTATGACGTAATAAAAACCAGGTTACAATATACAGGAAAATACGCAAAACAAAAACAACTCAGAATTTGGCATGATAGATTATATGGTATATGTACCATAAAATATGTATTTCATACTGCCATCCAGTCATTCATGAAAGTATTCGTAGGCATTAACTTTTGCTAAGCAGAAATATAAACTTTTTACGATTAACAATAGAAAATGTGAGTCCCACTCTTTAAAAATTTTAGGAAAGAAGCAATTTTAATTCAAAATGATGTAATTTACTTTCATAGTTAGATACTTAAAAGTTTTTTTAGAGACTTTAACAAAAGAAGTGGATGGTCGAAAGGAATAGATTCTTTAACCGGTCTGAATAACAAAGAGAATTTTCCTTTATTGAAATTTATTAAGAATAGTTCCAAATGAATCGATAAATCTCTCTGAACAAGTTTTGAAGATAAATTTTTTTCTAAATTAATCTGATTTTTTACATATTCTGCTTCATTAACATTAGTTAAATCATACGAGAAAATGAATATTCATCTGGAGTGGAAATTTGAAGCATAAAACATTTCAATAATCCTTTATACAAAAAATGCAATTATTTATCATAATATAATAAATATACATTATAATTTATTTCAGAAGACATACAAAACTCTTTGGGGAGATCACGGAATGTATCTTAACGTTTACAAGTGCCGTCTACCCAAAAATTAGTGTGCTCCACACCTCTACGAGGTCCCTGAGGGCGCCACCATCATAATATTTATAAAGACAATAAAATTGTGTTTACAAAATGGTAACAAGAAATTACAATACATTTTAAGAGGATTTAAGCCTTTTTAAACATCAAGCAATAGCATTAAATATTTTCAGTTAAAAATAAAACTGGGAATGATGACACATATAACAATCAATGAAGAAACAATTTACAATCAATAAAAAGACAGTTAACAATTAGTAGAGTAGTTATGACAGTAAGTACATTATATACATTGAAGGCGATTTTATAGATTCTGTAAGCACTTAATTATAAAAAAGAAAAAAATGGCATGATAAGAAAGATGATAACTATATACAGGCCAGGAATTTATGTAAGTTTAATAAATACTTTAGCTTTTAAATGCATTTTAAGTTTGAAAATTTTAAAAGGTTTCTAATATTCTAAAAGTGTATAGGATTCAAAAAGTTTTTAAAGTTCAAAAGCGGGCTCATAATGTTCGAGACGCTAGTACAATTCGAAACATACCGGTCATAAATTTCAATAATTTCATTAAAAAAAATTTAAACAACATTACGAGTTGTGGAAAAGAGTTAACTTTAAGAATATTTTTCTAACTCGTCTATGGAAAATTCTAGGTTTTCTGCGGGAGCATGGCCTGTATCCCGACAAAGTTCCAGTCCCTGTTTGTTGAGATGAATCATCAGCTTTGTGAGGAGTAATCTACGGTGACGATCATTCATGCAAAATCTCAGAAACTCCATATTGGTCTGTTGGGAGTTCTTTTTGAGGTGGTATTTCTCAGTCTCTGGGCACTCTAGGACATAGTGGAAAGGATCCCTTTTGGCTCTACAGATACATCTGGATGAAGCTACTTTTCTGAATTTGCGGAAGTACTGTGGAAATGGCCGTGAAACAATAGCACTTGGTTGAAGTATGGATTATCATACGTCAGCTTCTTGAAAACTGATGTGTGTAGATGCTTGGTCGCTCTGCTTGTTGTTGTATTGTCCCATAGAGACGGCCATTTCTGAAGTGTAAAGTGCTTCAATTGTTTGATAAGGGAAGATCTTGGATACGGAATCATTAATAATTCAGATTCATCAATTTTCGTGACTTCCTTTGCTGAGATGTCTGCGCACTCATTTCAAACATCACCTCCATGCGTTTTAATCCAATTTAGGTGGATGTGCGAAGTTGCAGTTGCTAGTTTTTCCTGTATGGCATGTATAATCGGTGATGTGTGCAGGGGGTTAAGTAAGGTATGCAAGATTGATGAGCTATCAGACAAAATGGTTACAGATATGAGGCCTAGTACGTCAATGACATTGACAGCTTCAGAAATGGCTGTGGCTTCTAACTGAAAGACAGTTTTTATTCCTCAGCTTAATTTTGTATTGTTGAAGTTATTTGTGCTCATGGTATATTAATAGGGCCGCACCTGTGTTACATTCAATATATGATCCATCCCATATAGATATTGGAAGGAGTGGATAGTTTGATTTGGCCTTGTTCTGCTAAGGAGGTTTGGAGGGCAGATTGTGGATGTGTATCCTCTTAAGTCTTTTCAAGGTATGGAAACAATCCTAATGTACAGGATATTCGTAGTCAGAGACACTGAGGATTTGGTCTCCCAGCACAATAGTTTCCTGTAGTATCAGTACCCTAGTTTTGTGTATTAGCTGGATGCAAGTAAAGTGAAGTGGAGGTAGGCCTACCAGAGTGTTGAGGGAAATTGTGAACGTGGTCCTGAATCTTCTCGTGATTAATAATGTAAAGTAGCACTGTAGGCTATCTAATTGCCACTGCTTCCTATCAGTTATGGGTAAAGTCCACAAGGATTAGCAATAAATAACCATTTTCTCCATGACAGAAAGGTAAATTGCCTAAGCTGTTTTACTTTTAATGCCCCAATCTCTAGCGATTAAGGAGTTGAATCTCTGAACTATTGGTATCATCTTTCAGCTTTAGCTGTCAATGTGGCAGAAAGCACATTTTGATATCTATTGGTACTCCGATATATTTTAGCATTTTAGTATGATTAGGCTATTATTTTCTGAGGATATTCTAGGATTTGATTTTAAGTGTTTACTTTTCTGGTGCAGGATAAGTAATTGTGATTTAGAAAAAGAAACTGTAAGTTTCAAGTTGTTGCAGTATTTGAAAAATGTTGCAATGATTCGTTGAAATATGATTGTTTGGATGCTTTCAAATTGCCATCTTCTAATAATGTGTCGTCAGCAAAGGCAATTACATTGGTATGTTCTAGCCGGTATGATGTTAATAATTCATTAAAAAAGATATTCCACAGGATGTTGCTGCCAACAGATCCCTGTGGACATTTCCTTGTGTGTGGAATTGTGACGCACCCTCCATCATGAACTGTGGTGAGTAATCTGTCTTCTAGAAAGCTGAAGATCATGGATGTTATATTACTTGGGCATCTAATTTGTAGCAGTGCTTTGCACAGCCCAATCCACCAAAGTGATTCAAAAGCCTGCTGGATATCCAACGCAATCAGTGTCACGTAGTTCTGCTTATAATGTGATTCGTCAATTAGGTTCCTAAGATTTTTGAAGCCGTGTTCTGTTCGAGCTGTTGCTTTGAAATCCGTATTGGTGATTATTAAGGAAATTCCTTTCCTGCAGTTGATGTTTGAGCCTTCCTCTAGTCAATCTCTCCAAAACCTTCCTTAGGGATGATAATAAACAGATTGGCTGGTAGGAGGTAGGGTGACTAGGGTTTTTATTCTTCTTTAGAAAGTAGATAACCTGGCCCTGTTTGAATAGTTTGGGGAAAGCTTTAAGTTTAAGGCAAATATTAAAATATTGCAGGAGGAAAGCTTTATTTGTTCGAAAGAGAAACTTGACAATCACAATGTCTATCTCATCTAATCCTGGAACTTTTGAATTTACAAGATTATTGATAATATACTTTAGTTCATTGAATGTAAAAGGTGGTTCCATTGTAGTTGTGGGATTAAGGGACTGACTTCTGATTCTGTGGTGGTGTTGATTGTCAATTGCAATGTCGTCTGCTGGAAAAGTAGCTTTCAAAACGTCCTGGTGTATTGTGGTGGTAGTCTGACTATTATTGGTTGTAGTTGTGAGAATCTGAAACTATGTAGGTTGGAAAATTTGCCGGTAACAATTCGTTGAAAAATACCATGTTCTTTTTTCTTGATAGTGCAGAACTGTGACCAGCTTTGCAATTTTACTTCTAAAATTGATCTTTTAAGGTGTCGCTTATACTTTAGATGCAGCTGATCTCTAATGACTGGTGTGGGTACGTTTTTTATTAATATTATTATAGCCCTTGTTTTCTACAATTGGCTCCTCATCCTGGTTTTCCACCAAGAAAGGTTCGTTTTCTTAACTAGATGTCGGTTACTGAAGAACTTGTCTGACGTTGATTTTATAACATCCAGGAGTAGGATGGTTATTTGTTCTATGTCATTGGGTGTACTGGCACGTTGAAGATCTATTTTAATTTGATGCAGTCTTGAATTGATTTTTCGAATACATTAGTGTTGACGTTTGTAGGTAATGTATCGTCTATTGAAAATGAAGATGGATTTTGAAGAGATGTGAAATATTATGTGTTTATGGTCAGAGCATGTAACATCATAAGTCACTGCCCACTGATCTTTTAGACTGAAGGCAAAGTCATTTACTATGGTCAAGTCTGGCCATCCGATTTCAACTGGGACTTCGAATGTTGGTGGGCTATCTAGTCAATAGCAATAGAGAGATGGTGCGATGGAATAAAGTCTTCCAAAAGGAGTACTCTACTGTCATTTGAAGTGTAGTCTCACAGGATGTTATGCGCATTAACGTCTCCTCCAATAATTATTGGCATTTCCAGATAGCTTACTAAGATGTTATGTAACTGTTTAAGAGCAGTTTCAATCCTTTCAAAGGGTGAGGCAAAGAGACTGTCAAGAACTAAAAGATGTAATTGCAGATACAGCTGAATCACTACGAAATCTGTTGTTGATTGAATTATTGCGGAATTAAAGGGTGCATTGACAATGATGGCAGCTCGTGGGTTGTCCGGACCTATTGCATAAACTACTTTCCATCTAAGAAGTATCTCCCTTATGCTTCCTTTCTATGTATGCGTTTCTTATATTAAACTAATATCGATGTTGTTAGTGACTATGTATTGTGAAAATTGGGCTTTTGCCGATCTGCTGCGCTGTAAGTTAGCTTGGAGATAAGTTATATTGTTGCAGATTAGACAAGTTAAATTTTTATCGGTTGGGTGCTGTACAATTGATGCTGATGGCACACTGATTAAGTAGTGACCACTGGTGATTGAGGTTTTATTGCTGTTATTGATGGGAGTTTCAATTAAAGTTATAGGCTGATAAGTTATTCATCGGCTAGTGGTATAACAGTAGGTGGCTTGTTTGTAGTATGTTTTTTTTAATTTTCTAGCTGTTCGTTGGTAAAGTTGTCATATGATGGGCACTGAAATAATATGACGGATGATTAGTAGAGTATTGCCATCACTTTTTTAATATTCTTAAAGCAGATGATGCAAAAAGATTTATTTTCTGAGCATTCATCTGTCATGTATTCACCTCCACATTTTCCACAAAAAGTGGCATTCCTGCAGTTGGTAGTTTTCTGGTGGATAGAATGATAGTTTTGACATCTATGTAGTGTTAAAAAGCGGTCGATTCTGAACCTTCCTAAATCTAGGAAAAATTTTGAGGAGCTTCAGCCCTAATGGTCTTATGACTAATGGGAGTTATAAAAGATCCAGTTCTATAAGTTGAATTTACTTAGGGTTTTCCCACTTTAGAGAAACCTAATATCCTGCGTGGTTTTCAGACTTAAGTCCTCCTGAATAGCGTTGAGGATTGATTCGTCAGTGATGGTTTCTAGAGTGTTAGAGGAATTAGTCATATTTTTGGAATTTCCTTTGGGACATCCGTAATTTTTTATTGTTATTAATTGTTGATATCTGTGTTATGTCCTTAAGGTTCTTTCTTTGGATTTCGACATGTTTTTTTCTCATATAAATACCTTTAGGTCGGACATCAAGTTCAATTTTCCGCAGTGTTTGTACAATGTTATCTGCTGGACTTCTTTTTATTATTAGACCCGACTGAGATTTTACCGCTTGACTATTAGTTTTTAGAGTCTGCTGACTTGGTTCCAGGTTCTTCCTTAGAGGCTGTAGAATGGAATTTTGAAGTTTGTTTGCTGTTTTAGGATTTGATAGCATTTGCTAATTCAAGTAGATTCAGGTATTTTAGGACTTTTATATTCTGCAGGAGCTTTTTTGATGCTAGGCCAATATTTTCGACTTGGGGTATTGGTTGAGGAGTTAAAGATTTGAATTTCTCCTGTAGGTTTTTAATGAGCGTGAAGGCTTTATTGTGCTTCTCAGTCGAGAAAATGAATCTGCCGTTATTTTTTGATTGTATGATTTTCTTTAGGTTTTGCTATATAGCAAGTGGTGTTGCATCTTTAACTTTTTGTTTTTCCTTCTTTTTTCAATTTGTAATGGGCTTTACTACCGCTGGGTGTACAATAACCTCTTCATTGTGAGAGTTAAGATAATTAATAGTGCCAAAGTCCGAATCTAAACCATCTAAGTAAAGGTATTCTGTATCATTTGTGTGGGTATGTCTCATAGGTGTGTTAAATGCAACCATTATAATGTGCCTGTTTAGTTAGGAAAATGTTGAAAGGTAATTAAACCTATAGGCTTATTGTTGACAAAAAAAATGTAATGATGAGAATCTACTATTCATGAAAAAAACACTATAAATGTAAAAGCTGACAATAGATATAGCGGAAATGACCCAGATGCCATGACCCGTGCATCAACCCGCATACCCGATGCACAGAATTAATGAGGCATATCCTTTGATTTAATGAAATAAAAAATAAAATTTTATTATAAAAGGAATATAAAAACAGACAGTGTCATGAAGAAAATCCCATGGGGCGCTTTTAGCAGAAAGTATCATCAGTGTAACCCTACTGATGATGTGCTAACCTTTCTAATAGTCATTAATTATTAATCAAGAAAATTTTAAGAAAAGATAAGAAAGTTTAAAAATAAATCGATAGAAAGAGGAGTCCACCAGATAAAGATAATGCTTGAAATCACATGTCTGTATCTTAGTTTGGGATAAGCTATTTGGTATTTATTTCATTTTTTTAAATGGTAAAAAATGATACAATAAACATCCAACTATAAGACTTGGACCAATTAGAATTGCTCTACAATTTGTTTAAAATTTCACTCATGTAAACCCATAGTGTTCTCCCCACTTCACTGCAATTCCACCACATTTACTTTCTAAGTACATTAAAATAAGCTGCTAATGATTTAGATGGAAAAATAAATTTTGATAATTAACTACCAGATAATTACTTTTAAATTAATTAAATATGTATCTGATGTTAAATTAAAAATCAGATTTTTTGTATTATATTGAAGTAAATGAAATTATTATATTTATAAGAAATGTCTATCTGCAAAATCTTTAACAGACTTTAACATAACTTTTAATATAAAATGCCAGGGTTTAAGTAAACATGCCTTTGCAATAAAACAATAATATAATGTTAAACATTAATTTATTTTACAAGGTAATATATTGATTAATTTATTTTACAAGTAGTTATAATTGCTAAACTAACATCAAATAATTATTATTAGACATATATTAAGATTGTAAAAATTGTAAGATATTAAAAGGCAATGTTCAAAAGTATAATTTATAATCATAACTTATTAAAAAATCTCAAAATTAAAATTAACGTGTTAAAGTTTAAAAAAAATATAAATAAGATAAATAGTTCCTTTAATTATAATAGCAATAATAATTGAATAAAAATAAAAATACATAAAAAATATTTCATAGTTAAAAATCTTTAAAAGACTCAGATAAGGACACGAAAAAGTTATCAACCAAATGTTTGGGAGAAAAAAATATATTTAAAATCCAGAGCTAGATTTAGAAAAAAAATTAAATTTTAGTTCCTAAACTTTGGCTTGGTTGCTAATGCAAAAAATATCACAAGAAGAGTAATGAAAAAGTTTAAGTCTTGTATTTAGGGTTATCTTGCAGCATGAAATAGTTAAAGTTCAAAAGTGGACTAAGAATAAGAAAAATAATTAATATTTTTTTTTAAAAAATGCCTTCAAAGTAGGATCAGTAGATGCACATTTAGAACTAATGAACTTAGAACTTTGTTCCATGTTGCTGCGACAATTAGGAACCGAGAAAACAGCTCGTTAAAACTAAATTAAATTAATTAATTATGAGCGGGGAATTTGGTGCCCAAAGGGTTAGGATGAAATTGTACGGGATGACATAGTGGAGAACGAAGTACCGAACTTTAAAAAACTAAAATTATCAATGCATCCACATATAGAAAGAATGAAGAAACATGGGGAGAAAATACGAAAAGAAATACAATTTCTTAATACACTAAATAGACAATATCGCATTAACTGTTGATTGATAATATGTAGTACATACTTAAAAATAGTCACAGAAATCCGCTCCGAAAAATTTAAACAAATTGGAGTGGATTGATTAAAAATTAAAAAGTTGCTGTAGTTTTTTGAGATAAGATAAGAAAAATACACACAAATAAAATTAACTTAATAAAAATATAAAATTTATAAATTTATAAAAAATAAACTATTGATCTTACAACTATAAATTATATATTTTTGGAATCGTTATAATATAAATTCAATTTGAGAACTATTCTAGAAAAGTAGAACAGTTAGAACCGACGTCATGAATGAACAATTAAAAAGGTGGAAAAACATTTTGCAAGAAACTGACGGAAAATATGGTATTTTTTTGTATTTATGAAAAGGTTAATACCTCGGTTCCAATATCAAATCCGTTTATACATCAAAACGTACGGAATATATGCACGGAACGCAATTATACGACATCTGGACACATACTTTAGTTTTAGCCACTCATCATGATTTCAATTAATCCAAAGGAAGAATGATTGATAATTTTTTTTTGAAATATCCAAAATAAGTTATTGAAAAACAAATTTCTACTTTTCGAAATGCCACAAAATTCACACCAATTGTACTTGGTATAAATATCTTCTGAACTACTGCAAGATCTTCTTTAACTAATTAATTGCGATCTTCTGACTAGCCATGATAGCAAAATCACACAACTCCGTTGCTGGGGTAGTACGAATGGGTGCTATGCGGACTGTAGCAGCAAGACAAATGAAGAAACACACCCGCTAGGTACTAGAGTTATGCAGGACATTAGATGGTGGAGCACCTCACAAGCGACAAATTGGATTATTGATGATTCTAACGTAAAAGAATTGCACAATATCTGTTATCGAAAATTTTTAAAGACATACGTCGACAACAGTAATTTCCTCAAAAAATAAATAAATAAACGTCTTTGACAACCATGAGTTTGCCCCATTTGTACAATGGAAGTCTTATACAGATATTATATTATGATTCAAAGATCAACTGTATATTTTCTTATTGTTTGAATAAAATCAAAAATTTACATAACAGCCACAGAACACTTGCAGAATAGCGAAAATTAGGTGCTAATTCAAATGCAACACGTATAATTTCGTCCATAATTTCATTCACAGCCACTGTTCAACCTGTGTGTGCTCTTGTTCTGGAATCATTCTTTAACAGTGCTTTTTATATATTTTTAAATACAATTTTCACTCAGTGCAACTAAGATATTACTATACTTGTAATGAAAAACCTTCTCTTGTAAAATCGGATCATTCTAGTATAAAGACATTATTTACAATGCCAAATCACGTAGTAGAATTTTCAGTGTTTAAATACGTCTTTTTATGATTTACATTTATTTGCATTATTTGCCAAAAACCTTATATTAGTAAACATTATTAAAATATATTACATTAAAAGAAAATACTTTATTAAATTAGAACATGTTTGAATAATATTTTAATCCCAGGGGTATATAAAAACAAGTAAATTATCATGATATAATACTTTTTGTATTTATAACTGACATTTTAAAGACATTTTTTAAATTTATTTAATAAAAATAACAAAAAATATTTCTGACAAAAAATTAATAAATTTTTTTTTATCATTTTGATCTGAAAGGAGGAGCAAGGTATATCTATCCATTATGATTCGTTTGATAATAATTTTCATACACATAAGCGATGCATTAATACAGAATTTAGTACCAATTCGATATAAAAAATTTTCATATCATTTACTTTCTTTTTTTAATTTAAAAAAGTAAATATTTTGAAAAATGACGTATAATGTCCAATAATTACAATAATTATAATCGTTATATGTACCTAAGTTAATTATATATATATATATATATATATATATATATATATATATATATATATATATATATATATATATATTGTACCGAGCTTCACGGGTTCGTGTCGATTGAGAGTTGAATAAAGCAACCACTTAATGAACACAAGACTTTTATTCGTAAAAACTTCACTAGATAAGCGAAATTCCCGCTGTAAC
This sequence comes from Latrodectus hesperus, assembly GCA_037975125.1. Lineage (NCBI taxonomy): Eukaryota > Metazoa > Arthropoda > Arachnida > Araneae > Theridiidae > Latrodectus > Latrodectus hesperus. Next base: position 48,381,530 of record CM075856.1, read on the forward strand.
AATCACAATTATACAGCTACAATTCGTCAGATATAATAAGAAACAGCTTCTAATCACAGGTCTCATATACCTTAGACAGAGAACAACTAGCAGTCACAACTAATCGTCTTCACTAACTGACTGTCTTCACAAAACTCTAACTCTTCCATGTCGGGCTGCGGTATTTATACCTGACTTGGCGGAGAAATCTACCAATTTCGCCAAGGTTCTGGAAGCTTCTAGGCTATCTCGAAAAATATTGGTCCTAGAGCTTAGGTGATGGATGTTTCCAGAAGTATCGATTTCTTGCCAAGTCGCCAAAAATCTCTCCAACCGTCGCCAAGAATCTCGCCAACTGTCGCCAAGTCGCCAAATCATTAGGAAATCCGCTTTTAAACTAAAACACGTCTAAATACCGCAATTTTTGCCCAAAATGTGAGAATTTCTGATCTGTCTGAGATATTTTAAGAAAAATATAATCATTATTTATAAATTTGTAACATTGCCCCCCTCTCAAGGACTGCACGTCCCGGGCAGTACAATCCCCTGATAGGAGGCCAAATTTAATATAAGAGAATTTACAATTCAAGAGGATACATTACATACACAAGCAACTAAAAATACAAAAAAATAGAAAAGATAAAAAAATTATCTATACTATTTACAAAGAGACCATGGTCTACTAATTTTTACTCTACATTACGATAAGGAGCTAATCTATCATAATGTACTACCTTTGGTTTTGAAGAAGATGATTTTCTTATACGAACCACGACGTCGTTCAGTCTTTTTAGGTCTGTGTAGGGACCTTCCCAGTTGGCTTGCAACTTTGGAGAAAGTCCTTTACGTCGAATCGGGTTCCACAACCAAACTTTGTCACCTTCTTGAAATTCATGTCCTGTCGCTCTTGTGTCATACCTTGTCTTCATTCTTTCGGTCGTCAGGTTGATTCGGTCTCGAGCGAAGCTATGGATATCTTCAAGACGTGCCTGAAGGTCTCGAAGGTATTCCTCTGGCGATGAAGATGTATCCGGTGGACGACCAAACTGAAGATCACAAGGGAGACGAAGTTCGCGACCAAAGAGCATCTGTGAATTAGTATATCCGGTAGTCTCATGGACAGCACTGCGATATGCAAGCAGAAACAGCGGTAGCTTCAAATCCCAATCTTGCTGATTTCTGGAAACCATAAGTGAGAGATTATTCAAGATGGTTCTGTTAAATCTCTCTACCATGCCGTCCGATTGTGGGTGTAGTGGCGTGGTCTGTGTCTTGTCTATTCCAAGAATTTGACACATTCCTTTAAACACAACAGAGGTGAAATTTGTCCCTTGATCAGAATGGATTTGTAAGGGTGTGCCGAATCTGGAAACCCATTGATGCACTAGAACCTCGGCTACTGTAGTCGCCTCTTGATCGGGGATTGCAAAGGCTTCAGGCCACTTAGTAAAGTAGTCCATGACAACTAGTATGTATTTGTTGCCCTTTGAGGATCGTGGTAAAGGACCCAAAATGTCCAATGCTATCCGCTCAAAAGGTGCTCCTACGTTGTACCGCTGCAACCTACCTCGGCTACGTTTCTTCGGTCCTTTACGTGCCGCACAGTCATCACAAGATTGGCACCATTTCTCTACATCTTGTCTCGTTTTGCTCCAATAGAAGCGTTCTCGAACTTTCTGTAGAGTTTTCATTACTCCGAAGTGGCCTCCAATTGAGCTACTGTGCAATTCTTTCAAAACATCTGAAATTCTTGATTTTGGAAGAACAAGCTGCCATTTGAAATTACGTCCATCATCGGATTCCCATTTCCTGTATAAGACACCATTTCTTATATGGAGTGAGTCCCAAAGAGCCCAATATTTCTTAGTCGCAGGACTGTAGGTGGAGATATCCTGCCAACTTGGTTTCATACTGGAAGATTCTTTTAATTCTAAAATTGGATTTATATCTGAATCTTCTTTTTGGGCTTCTCTAAGTCCTTTATCACTCCATGGGTCTGGTTTCGGTGGAGGTGAAACAGTAACTTGGCGTACCGAAGGATTTACTAACTGATAGTTCTTCTCTACTCTAGAACAATATCGGCAGCTTTCATTACACGGTTTCCTTGATAGTGCATCAGCATTTCCATGAAGAGTTCCTTTGCGATGACGTATTTCCATTTTAAAAATTCCACCATCTTTTGTTTTCGGACAGTATCTACGGACGTGTCCGACTCCTCCGCAAGTCCAACACTGAATTTTCGTGTTTCTGACACCTTTACTCAATTCTAAGCTACGTAATTTTCGCCGGAGATCTTCAATTTGCTTTCTGAGATCATAGTCCGTATCAGTAGTAGAGACGGCTCTGATTGAGTGCCGGTCTTTACGCGCGGCCTGCTGAGCAGCTTCTATCTTATGTGCGTAGACTAGGGCAGATCCAATATCTTTGACATCGGCGAGTCTAAGTGTTTTCTGTATCTCCGGATCCCTCACACTATCGATGAAGTGATGGAGAGCTAGATCTTGACGTGTCTCAGCTGGGCAGTCCGAAAATGCTAGATGGGAAAGTCGCTGAATATCGGCAGCCAATTCTTGAAGACTTTCACCCGCTTTTTGATAGCGGGACTTTAACTGTAGTCTGCTATATTCTTTAGTGCACTTATCTCCAAACCGCAGCTCAAGCGCACTCGATAGGGCTTGGAAATCGTGCCTCTGCTCCTCCGAAGCGTCTCGAGGATGTCAGCCGCGTCTCCTCTTAAAGAAGCCGCAAGGTGAAAAGCTTGGGCTTGGGGATTCCATCCATTAGCTTCCGCTACCATCATAAACTGGGTCTTGTATACTTGCCAGGATGATTTCCCATCAAATGTTGAGAGTTTAATATTGGCTAGGGAAGGCACAAATGTCACGTTGGGTTCCTCATGTTTGTTTGACATTTGCTTCTCCAAGCTTTCAATCTTCTTATTCATATTGTCTAATGCTTCTTTAACTTTCTTCTCTGTCTTCAAAACTTTAGTTTCAACTGAAGTTACCTTATCATCCATTGCATTCATCTTCTCCTGAATGATGCTGTAGAATTCTTCTTTAACACTTACAATGTCCTTCTTAAGTTCCATTTTAAGTTCCTCCTGTCCAGATTTTATCTCTTTCATCACCTCGGTTTCAATCTCTTCTTGTCCAGTTTTCATCTCTTCTTGTCTAGCTTTCATCTCTTCTTGTCCAGCTTTCATCTCCTCCTGTCCAGATTTTATCTCTTTCATCATCTCGGTTTTAATCTCTTCTTGTCCAGCTTTCATCTCTTCTTGTCTAGCTTTCATCTCTTCTTGTCCAGCTTTCATCTCTTCTTGTCCAGCTTTCATCTCAGCCATCTGCTTCGCTAATTTTTCGAGAAGACTTTTCATTAAATCCATATCCATTTTTCTTGTGACACGCTGCATCAACTCTTCAATCCCGATTCTGATACCAGTTGTACCGAGCTTCACGGGTTCGTGTCGATTGAGAGTTGAATAAAGCAACCACTTAATGAACACAAGACTTTTATTCGTAAAAACTTCACTAGATAAGCGAAATTCCCGCTGTAACAATCACAATTATACAGCTACAATTCGTCAGATATAATAAGAAACAGCTTCTAATCACAGGTCTCAAATACCTCAGACAGAGAACAACTAGCAGTCACAACTAATCGTCTTCACTAACTGACTGTCTTCACAAAACTCTAACTCTTCCATGTCGGGCTGCGGTATTTATACCTGACTTGGCGGAGAAATCTACCAATTTCGCCAAGGTTCTGGAAGCTTCTAGGCTACCTCGAAAAATATTGGTCCTAGAGCTTAGGTGATGGATGTTTCCAGAAGTATCGATTTCTCGCCAAGTCGCCAAAAATCTCGCCAACCGTCGCCAAGTCGCCAAGAATCTCGCCAACTGTCGCCAAGTCGCCAAATCATTAGGAAATCCGCTTTTAAACTAAAACACGTCTAAATACCGCAATTTTTGCCCAAAATGTGAGAATTTCTGATCTGTCTGAGATATTTTAAGAAAAATATAATCATTATTTATAAATTTGTAACAATATATATATATATATATATATATATATATATATATATATATATATATATATATATATATATATATATATATATATATATATATATATATATGTTTGTATATATATAAATATAATCCTGTGAATGATATAATTAAAATATCAACGGATCTCATAACTGCTGTTAAAGAGAAATGGGACTCAAACATACAAAAATGCTGTAATTTTTAATTTCAAATTACTTTTAAAAATTCACAAATTATATTGAATAATCATCAGAAAAATCCAAAAATCTATTGAAAAAATTAACCTGAGTTTACTGAAGGTTTTCAAATGATTTCAAATGCAATGGTTTAATTCAAATAACTTAAAAATTTGAATATTTTATACATAGATGGAGTTTAAATTCTGTGGTCAAAAATTTAAAATTCATCTTTATATATTCCAAATGTAAATTATTCATAAAAGTAATTTTTTTTATCTCTTTGCACTTAGAATTTGCGTCAAATAATGAATTTGTTTTTCGAACAGTAGCTATAATATTGCATCAAATTTATTAGTTACATAAATAAAAAAAATCAAATAAACAGTCTTCCATTTGTAGAAGATTTATACAGGAAATAAATGCCTTTATGAGATATTACAATATCAACTGAAAAAATATCAATAATAGATTTCTGTAAAATTATTAATATATAAGAATATGTAAAATATCATAATTAAAATGGTTAGAGAAGGATATTTCACATAAACACAAACATCTCCGTAGTTTAGAAATTTTTTCTAAACTACGGATAGTTTAGAAAATAATTTCTTAGAAAAACAAACATTTTTCTAAGAAATTATAACAAATTTCATTTTTAATTAAATTTATTCTTTCATTTTTGTCACTGTAAATAGCTTTTTTAGACAAGAATTTTGGCATTTAATTCAATATTAATGGTATAATGTACTAAAAAAGTAAAAATATAATCCAATTAATCTAGAAGAAGAAGAAACATGTTTTTTTTTTATTTTTCGAAGAATTATTTGTCATTGAATATTAATGTCATCGGCAAAAATACATTCTTTTGAAAAAAGTGAAACCTTTTTCAATCAAAGAATGCTTCCTGTTGACATATTTCATTTCATATAAGTTTTTAACTTCAGTTTCTTGGAAATTAAATTTTATACATGCATCTTCATTACCTATTTTAATTACACTATGAAACAAAAAAGTTATGTTTATTTTTTCAGTGATTTGTTCAAAGAATTCTGATTTTCGATTCCCTTTTCTATTTTTAAAATTTTAGTCATAAACAAAGGGCACAAATTATTGAGAGTAAGCCAAGCAATAAATCAAATTTTAAAATCACAATAATTCTCAGATAAGTTGACAAATGAGATTAAAAATCACTACATATGTCGTATTCTGGCATTTTTTACAAATCCTTTTTTAATATTTCAAGTAATCCTTATTGTTAGCTTATCAGATGTTTTTGTATTCATTTTATATGTTTTAATGTATTCTTTGAAATATTGACAAAACTTTTTTCAGCGACAATGTCATATGTTTATCTGTCAATGTTTTTCTTTGAAAAGATTTCCTTTCATTTCCTTTTTTCTCCTAAATTATTCTTCAAAATATCAATTGTAAAAGAATAATAATTAATTATTAAACTTTTTATTCATCCATGGTTGATTATTTGGGCATGATTAAAATCTGAAAATTTTATTATAAATTTTGCACAAAATGCCAAAATTTTAATATTTGTTTATGGTCATGTTATAATTTTGCAGGTTAGAGTAATTAATTTGAAAATAACTTCCAAAATCTGATAATTAATATTATTAATATTAGGATTATTTTTTAAATTTCACTAAGCCTATAGTAATTCTTGCTTATGTTAATTTTATTAAAACAATGGTATCAAAAACACTGGATTTTAAAATTCATGCGTTATCTATATTTAATATGATTTCAACATATTTCAAGAGAATGAAAATTACTATTTAAAAACTTACACATAGAGGTACGCGATTTATTAAATAAAATTTCATTTTCATGGAAGTCTCAAAAAATTTAAACTTTTTTGCAGTTGAAAATAAAGCAATTTTTTTTTTATTCTGTTGTCAAAAAATAATATTCAATAATACTTGACTAAAAATATTTTGAAGAAATTTATTTTAATCTTTATTAATAGCCATGCCTTTTTAATGTAATTGCATTATCATGCAAATGACTCAAATATAAGATATATATTATTGATAATTTTTCCATTTTGATTGCTTGTAAATAAGACCTTAGTCAAACTGAAAGTACTAAAAGTATTTGAAAAAATTTGTAATTACATTTTATTTTCCAGTCAACTTTTTTCTTAAATTTATTTTACTAAAATGTGTAGTTTTAGTTATTTTCCTATTTCTCACAATATTCCATTGTTTCGAAAGAAAGAATATATTTTTTAATTTTTTAAAAGTTCCGAATTATATCGTTTAGTATCAAAATAACTTCTGAATTTTTTTCACTTTATAATTTTGCAAATCATCTCATAACAGAATTTTAATGTGAATTGTTAACAATGGGACATGATATTAAAAAAATTATGTTTCAAAACTATGTAAAATATTTCATAAAACTAATGAATTTTACAATTTTTTTCTTATTTTTTAATCACATGGATTAAAATTTTTTTTGATTAAGTGTTGTAACTAATTTACGGAATAAAATTTTGCGGAAAATAAAATCACTAATTCTGTATTTAGTTCGCTCACATTAGTAAAAAAATATTCATTCATTGTAGAAAAACTTAGCATCATAGTGAAATATGTTTTCCTAAAATTAATTAAAAATTTACATATGCTATCAATTCAGTGCCTTGACATAAATTTCTATTGTATAAAAGTAATTTAAAAAAAATATTTTAATAATTTTTTAATCGTGGTAATAATTGACTTAATATTTAGTTTCTTACATCAGTAATCGGAAAACAATTTCAAATTTCACGTATTTTTTAAAATCTATTTTACTAATAATACTAAATTTCGCACGTAGAATACTATACAATTACAGTTTATTGAATTCCAATAATTTTTAGTAAAAATAAAATTATACATAATATGTTAAAAATTGCATACTTTGAAAAAATAATTTCGGTTCATAAATATTTCTAATAATATAAATTAGCAAAATTTAGAATTCTTGATATATGGTTTTACCATATATCAAGTTTTTAATATTTTTACTGCAATCTTATATCTTAAATATTTAAATTTTAAATCTATTATAAGTATTGGTATTATTTGAATCTTTATATAATTATTATAATTTATAAATACTATGTGTAATAAGTTTCAGTCAGTTATTATGTGATTTGTATTTTCAGTTTATGTGCACAATACTCTATTTATTTCAGTACTTTATATAAGCAATGCATGGAAGAAATTTCTGAATGTTGTATTCACATTGTAATCTTTCGTCTTTTCTAATCTAAGTTGATCAAATTTATAATGATGCAACTTCAGTTGTCGAATTCTTCTGCTTAAAGCTATTAGACAACATCTTGAAAATTTCAGCCCGGTGTTTCTTAAAATTTGGATTCTGTGAAAATCGGGTACCACTTGGGAAGGCGATACATTTTGGTGACAAACTTTAATTTCTAATAATTCTTCATTGGTATAGCTTTTTTGTAGCGTCATCTTGTTAGTCTCATTTTGGCATCTATCTGGACATCAAGAACATCGCCAAAAAACTAGCTGTACCCCATTGTAAACTTTTATATTTTCCCCTTTAAAATATTCCCTCTACAACAATTAAAGTATGTTTAATCGACTGTATCAGTGCTAACAATATATCATCATTTCATTAAAAATTAAATACACTCGTATTTATTCAAATCCTTTCCAATCAAAATTATAATAAATTTAAAAATAACCGTGTAGATATTAAATTACCGATAAAAATAGAAAATTTATAAAATTATATATATATATATATATATATATATATATATATATATATATATATATATATATATATATATATATATATATATATATATATATATATATATATATATATATATATATATATATATATATATATATATATATATATATATATATATATATTATATATATATATATATATATATATATATATATATATATATATATATATATATATATATATATTGTTAAGAATTATTCTTCTTAGAAAAAATAAATGAAAAAAAATTAATAAAGTATTTGGTATAAATCTATAAATTAATATATCATTAATATGTAATTGTGAACTAATAAATGTTAAAATATAGATTATCAAATTTTCTTGCTTGATAATGAGAAACATTTAGGTGCATTTAAGTGAGACAATTAGGAATAGGATAGGTGGTGAAAATGTAGATCTTAATAACATGCAAAAGTATTTGTTTTTTTTTTTGATGTACAAGAAATTGTAGTTGGTAAAGATCGCTTCCACATGGTTTGACCAATCATAAATCCAAATGTGCCTGTGCTACACAACATTTTGAAACACTTTAAGAAATAATTGAAGATAAAAAGAACACTTTAAAATTTATATTCACATGGAAAAGCAATATTTTATGAGATTGTTGATATTGATCTTTTGCATTTTATTTGCTTATTTTCTGTTGCAGTTGCAAAGGTATAAGCTCTTAATTATAACTACAGTAGCAATATTTATAAATTTCACAAACATTACACTTTCTTTACATCACATATAAATTTACTAAGATAAAATATTCAAATTTTCTACAATACTTCTAGTTTTATCATGATAGAATATGAGAAAATATTTTAGGATTTGTGTTCATGTATCAAACAAAATTAAACCTTTTGTATTTTTAAGTAGCACTATAAATCTAATAATACAAGATTTTATGTAATAGTGGATTTTTTTTAATTATCATGTTTAATACAGACATAGAGGATAGTATAAATATACAAATACTTATTATAATGAAGCTTGAAATTTGAAAACTGAATCACAATCTTTACAAATAGATATATGTTAGGATTTTTAACAATTAATAATAAAATTTTTATTTTTACTAAAAAAGAAAGTGTTATGTGTATTGTAATATTAATATTGTAATATATGAATAAAATTCCAATGATTTATAATATTTGACAAATATTTTACCCATGTTTTATAGAATGCTTTCTTTTAAATTCGACATACAGAAAAATGTGCTTTCATCATCATTCATTATTCCTTAAAAATTATGTGTATATCATGCTAAGGAATTATGTCAATAAAAGTAAAAGCAATTTTACTGTAAAATAATTCATAACTATGAATCGTAGATATATTCAATCAATTTAATAAGGTGAGTCATTGGTTAACTCTTAAAAAAAACATTCGTTTTATGTCATATTTTTTTTGTTTTTCCGTATCACATTTTGGTAATTTTGTGTTTAATTATTTATGCAGCTTGAAACATCAAATTGTTTTAAAAGCGACTATTAAAATTACGTGAATATTTTTCAGTCATATGCACTGCATCAGGTCATTTTTTAATATTAATAATTTTAGTTAATTTTACGTAATAAATTCTACATGAATTCTTTCAATTAATAAACTATGAGTCAACTTTGAAATTACTTTCTTAAATTATTAAATTTTAAAACTAGTTTTACATCAAGTAATTTTTTCTTGTACTATTTCATTTAAATAATTTTTCATAACCAAAATCTTTCAACTTTTTGGTACTTCAGTAAGTTGATTAATTTTGTTTCAAAATTCAAAACAATTGTTTTGATTCTAGACGAAAATATAATAAATATTAAGTAAAACAATTGAATTATTTGTTTCATTTAATAATATGTTATTTACAGTAATTTCCAAAGACCAAATCCCTATGCTACAAAGATGATTTAACAGCTTTCACTTTACTAAAATGTAGGAACATAAAATTATTTAAATTTCAATAAGGTAAAATAGTTTTGTTTTGAATAGACTTGAAAAAATATAAATATAAATAAATAGTAAATACAAGTATTAATTCAGTTTTATGATTAATTACAAATAAAAGATGAGGACTATTTTAAAATTAATATTAAATACATAAAGAGTATTTAAAAAATCTGATTTGTTTATTACACTTGGTTATTTATAACAATGCTTTAAAATTATTTAGTCTACTCAAATGTTAAGTCTAGAACTTTTTAATATAATTTTAAAGTTGTTTGTTAAATTATAAACACTGATGTTTCCATTGCGTTTTGACTTTTAAATAAACATTAAGGAAACTGCATTTAAGATTGAATATGTATAAAATTACAATCTAAAACTATAATTTCCTAGAAATGTAGAGTTTAAAAAATTATAAAATTAAGATACTTTAATTATTATTGATTAAATAATAAAATACTCTAAATATTGTTTTTATAGTTAGATTTATTTGGAGAATTTGACAACAATAAATAAATAAACAATTCTACTTATAAAAAACCTAATAAGTTGCATATAAAAATTATGGCATGTTTTATTGTCGATACAAAATTTAGTTTAAGAATGCATTGTATGCATGAAAAATAAAAACATGTATTTTTATATTTTTTGTATTACACAGTATTTTCTATATTGTATTATTCATTTAAACGTTTCCTGTTTAAAATATAAAAAATATTGCATACAAATTTGGTAATTATTTCCTCCCATTCCACTTAAAAATTTGAGAGGAGCACAAAAAAGAAATAAATAACAAAACCAAGTCTTAATTTTCCGAATTGAATGAAGAAGCAATGACTTGACTAAGATATTTCTGTGTGTTGTGAAAACATTAAATATAATAAAAAAGAGTTTGTAAAAAAATACTCCGGATACTATTAAAGCGAATTAATTTATCTTTCATTTTTACAGACTTAAATTTTATTCCTTACTATTATTGCGGAATAAATAAAAATTGATGATGTAAACATGCCATGAATAAATAATAATTAATTAGCTCAGAAATATTAAAAAATGTTAATTGCGTTAGTTTTAAAATAAATAAATATTATTTTAATATTTCTTAGATATAAAAATAATTAGTCTTGAAGAATATTTCAATATTATATTTTAGAAAATCGTGATATTAAAAATATATGTATTTAATTCTAACGATTTTATCGAGTTCTTTTTAATTTTCTATGTTTATAGGAAAATTACTAATTTAGTTGCAATATTTTTATGAATTTATTACTCATTAAAATATGAATTGATTAGAATTAACTTTCTCAAAAATTAACTGATCATTACTTTATAAATTATTAATTTCATTTAGAAAGTCAATTGTAAACTACAATTAGTTATTTTCTATATGACTTAATAAGTATTTGCGATTTTTCTCACAATTAACAAAAAACGTTATCAACTCTTGTGTTTTAATGACCCTGAATTTACGTACACTAAATATGCTTCAGAAATACTTGAAAATTTACTAAGCAATACATCCAATTAAATTAAATAAATACTTTAATAAAAGAAAAAAATGTAAAATAAAAAGTTATGTGAAAAGAACTTACTTAAAATATTCTGCTAAAATAAATATATTTAACAAATTCACAATAGAATACTTAATATTCGAAAATCGAAAGATAATATTATTTGCAACAAATTTCAATAGTTAATAATAATCTTGATTATTATTAACTTTTGTATATAATTGTTAGAATTGATTACATTAATAAAATACTCTGAATATTTAATTTATAGTTATACTTATTTGGAGAGTTTGACACCAACAAAGAAATAAAAAATTCTACTTATAAAAAACTTTATAAGTAGCATATTAAAAATTATGGCATATTCTCAGAGCCAATACAGTAAAGTAGAATAAAGCATAAACACTTGTATAATTATGTTTCAAAATTTTTTCGAACAGAACAATAACCACCGGGTCAAAATAAAATCGATGTATTTTTTTATTTTACAGTATTGAGGTGGCTTTAAGAAGAGTTGTAATTACTGGAGAGAAATTGGGTTTCAACAAAACGTCTGATTATGCGCATTTCAATTGCGCTGTTGAAATAAATTACCGTAAGGAAACGTCACTTACTCGTAACAGAAAAAACGTCAATATCAAAGTTTATGAAAGAGGAAGAGTTTCTGATTATTGTTAATCAAATATTCAAAGCATTTGTAATATCTAAACCAATTAAATTTATAGTGCAACAAACTGAGAAAATTTATATTGAGAGAGCAAAAATAACATAACAACAAAAAAAATCATAGCTCCAGAAATTGAAGATATGCAAAATTTCTACCCAAAATGTTTATCCAGTCGAAGAAGATAACAGTGTATAACATCTCCAACAATTCATTGATTTTGTTATTAATTAATATCCCCGTTTGTGAATGAATTTTAAAATTAACTGTGTTTCTGTATCTGATACCATAAATTTCTTGAAAATTGACATATATATATATACCGTATTCGTAAAATGTACTTGCTTATGGATTTGAAAGTTTTGGTAATAAAAGCAAAGGTAAGCAGTTAAAAGAAGCTATAATAAATGTGTGAAAATGCTAACAATTGTTCAATGTGACAAAAAATTAATTGTTTGTGTGAAAAATATTAAATATAATACATTAAATAAAATTACAAAAAAAGTGAAGCATTAAATCTGATGTGATTTTCAAAAGTTATCTTGAACGGACTTGCATTTTCTATTTTACTTTTAATTTTGATTATTTCATAATATTCATGTCACTGACTCTTTTAAGAAATTTGTTATGAACTGTGAAGTTCAGCTTTCATTGCATTCAGTTTCTCATCACTAAGTTTGCTAAAATAATTTATGAAATAGTATCCTTTTCTAAACCATCTATTTTTAATTTCTCAAAAGCTTATTCACCAAATCAAACTTGGATTATTTGCATGAAAATATATTTTCTTGAATTAAGATTTGACAATTTCATGATTTTCTAACACATTCTGACTGGGCAGAATTTTCTGAAATGCATTAAATTTTACCTCATGAAGTGAATAAATTATTTTAATATATCTCTTTTTGGCTAAGCAAAGAAGAGAAAAAAATAATGCGTTTTTCTTAATCGACATTGCATTTCATGGCAACATCAGTGATTAACCTGAAATACATGTAATTCTTTCAATTCAAACTCACACACACACTTATACGAGCTGTTTTATTTTGACATTTTCATATTCCCATATTTTTATGTTAATATTTTCCTTTCAATTCGTTCTTTGTTATGAAATGCTTAAACTCAATTTTCCATCTGTTGAAAATATCACATTTAAATTTCTTAGGATGATTCTTTGTTCACTTTCATCCTATGTACAAAGTATTGAAATTATCATTCTTTTTTATTTAAATTCTCTTTTATTTTAATGACATTTTTCTTTAATTAGTTATAAGCAAAATGCTTTGTGGTGGCATCGTTATCGAACACTGAATAATTGCAATTATAATTTAATGTTTTATTTTTCATATCATAGTGACATTCATTATGGCTACTTTAATTTGATCACCTGAAAAGTTCGAGATCGTCATTAATTGGAGGATTTTCTAATTAAATATTTATTAAAATAAAAATATATATTTGAAAGATTTGGTAGTTGTTATTCCTTCAATGTTTATATTTTTAAAACATTCATTTTTCTTTCAAAATGTGTTAAAAAAAGCTATAACTGGTAGTGTTAACTATATTATCCAGAGGAATCTAACTGTTAAATTTCTAATATCAGTTGAATACCTTATGGTTCATTAAAACGAATGGTCTCTCATGTATTATCAAACATGCTATAGTCATGACTGAATATAAGATATTTATTTAAAGAGTCTGTTTTGCAACCAGTTTTACATTTTGCGTCATTCCTTCCAGTTTTTTAAAAAGAAACAATGTAATTAATAATAATCATTTTTTACTAAAGCCTAAAGTAAAAGCTTTTACATTATCAATTGTCAACCAACACACATTCACATGTTTATAATATTTTATTATTTTAATTCACATTTTCATGTTTTATGTTAATATGAATTATACTTCATCAACGGCAGACAAAACAGGATGAGATACATTCAAATATTTATAAAATACGTTTGCCGTTTTATATTATAATCCTTTCAGTTTATTTCTTGCAAAGATTCTAATAAATTTAATACATTGAGTGTTTCAATTGCTGAACATTTATATGTGATGTAGAAAAGTTAATGAATGCACTTTAACTACAGCTAGGATCTGAAATTTTTCATTTTGTAAACGTAAAATATTGTTATATCTATTTCTTTAAATTTCTATCTTTATGAGAAAACACGTTAAAATTTTTTATGTTATTGAAAATAATACAAAAAATTAAAAATTTATATTTTACATATTATTTATTATATTAGTAGTTACTGTTGATGTCTAATAAGTTATAAAAAGAGTCAATTCTATAATAAATAAAATAGCTTCATAAATTATGGTAGACTTTATTTTTGTATTTCCTATGATTAAACTGTCTAATTATATATACTAACACAACTGATAAAAATGACATTTTCCGAATTAATTTTGATTCTATTTCTTTTTGCAATTTTTATTTTTTGTTGTTGGTAGCCATTAGTGTAAAATATATCATGGAATTTGCATCACTTACATAAAAATGTACCTAAGCGATTTTCATTGGGAAATTTTTTTTTTATCTTTACACTTATTTTTCACTTCTTTATATTGAAAGGTTTGATCATCATTATACAGAGGCTATTAAAATAATAAAAATACCTCTATGAAAGAGACATTTTCTTAAATCGCTTCGTAAACCTTCTAATAAGTCTGATGAAATGTTGGCCATTTCTGATTTTCCTAGGGATAAAATTGTTGAAACCCTTCTTTCTGGAACAAGTGTGACTGAACATTCTAGTTCTTAAATGCTTCTAGAGCTACAGTGTCTAACATCATGATAAATACACACAACGCTGCAAGAATTTCTTGGTAAAGCAAAATAGAAGATCGAAAGAGAAACTCAGTGAAATAGAACAATGGGTATACTAAAGATGACTGTAATGTCGAAAAAGCGAAACACTACATCAAATGTGACTGCAGAGCTAAATCGGCACCCATATTCCCCAGTGTCAATGATTACAGTTTCAGAATGTAGTCATTTACTGAGATCAGCAATTCACAAACTATTCGTCACAGATGTCAGTGCCAAAGTTGTGTCACGCTCACAAAACCTGGTCACTTATAAGTGGGGAAAATATAGTACGGGTGCACATTTGGAGGTCTTGATCATCATTGTCTCTTTCCATCAGTGAAGGAAGGTGGTGGATCTGCCCATAATATAAGCAGACGTATCATCATCTTCGGCTTAACTAATCATAAGACTGAAAGGATGGATAATTGCAGAGAAATATAAAGAAAATATACCTGACAAGTTTCATTTTATGTTGCAAACTAATACAATTAATTAAGCAGCATCAATGCACTTATATTGTCTAATCGTGATTTGATGAGCAAGAGAATAAAATAAAAAAGTCTACCTTGGCCTGCATATTTAGTAAACCTTAATATAATTGAACCGTTATGGTCTATTCTTAGCGAATTCAAAACAGAATCAGTATATCAATATCTCTCATAACTTTGAAACTTTATTATGAAGAATGGTATAACATTCCTCTGAAAACTATCCATTGTTTATATAAATCAGAGCTAGAATGTTTTAAATTGTAATTCCTGTCAAAATCTATATATATTTTACAATATACTCTCTCTCTCTCTCTAATAAAAGATTCTTTAAAAAATTTAAGATGCATTCTTTATTTGATTATCACCTGCAATTATATATTTGTCCTTATATATTTTTATTTATAAATATCTGCCCTTACAAAATGCTAAGAATTTCAATCCAGCTTTTTGTATTTTGATTTACATTGTTTGATAAAATTTCATTCATTTTTTTCTCTTAAAATTTTAGATATATTAATGGTTTCTACTATCAAACCTATTGAAAAGAAGCTTCCTTCTTGTATATGTTTACCTTGTATCTTCAATCCGGGTTTTTAATTTACTAACGATTTTTTTTAAATGTAATTATCTATTTATTCCTTTTCAAGAGTTATTAATTTAATCTGTATTTTTGGTTAATTTCTATTTAATTTCTACTTAAAACATTTATATTATTATAAAACTTGTTTATGATCATTATAATAACTTTGCAACGGGATTCACATTTAATCGGAAAAATATTGATTTATCAAGTAGATTAGCCTTTAAACTTCTGGGAGTAAATTCTTTTGTGCATACACTGTTTAAAACAATTGAAGGATATTAAGATTGAATATTGATCTTTATTTGATAATTTGATTATTTGGTTGATTAACATGTTGCTAAAAACGTAATAGTCTATAGAATAAAAATGACAATTATTTAGTAGCATATAATGCGTTTTATTGAGAATTTGGGCACAAAAGGAAAAAAACACAATTTATGCATATGCGAAAAACAAATAAAAAAGTGTTTCCCTAAAAACAATTCATTTTTAGTTCGGGTATTGCTTTCTTAGAAGGCCAGCAACATTGAACACCTTTGAGGCCTTCAACTAACGAGTCTATTGATGAGGGAATGAAGTATTCTATCACACTACTACAGAAGAGAACTTTCTATTTTTTGGAAAATTTGTGAGAAGGGTAGGTGTCCAGCAATTCGTTTACTTAGAAAGTCCCAAACATACTCTAAACATTGGGCTCATATCCATGTCAAGCGTATGATTCCTTTATTTAAATTGAAATCATTTTCTAAGTTAGCAAATGTGGTCTACAAATGCCTGCAATTAACACAAAATCATCCCTTATATCTAAAGTGCATGAGACTACAGTAAGTCTGAATATCTTCATATCGATGCCATTTTAGAGATCCACTTTGAAGGTATGCAGATTAGTGTCCTATCAATGGAGATACCTAACAATTCAAGATGGTTTCATTTTTCACATTCCCTCCAGGAAAAAAATTACTCTAATTAATAGGATGAACAGAAAAAAGGGAAACCTTCAGAGAAAAGAATATTGCGCCATACACCTCCCGATTTGCATACTCTGTTTTCCTCTCCTTATGGTCACTATGGGGCTTTACTATTAATGTAACACAAACCATTTGTCAGTGAACATACATCACTACAGATAGTTTCAGATAGTTTGTATCAAACATGTAGTAACAGTACCATGATAACGACTGCATATATTGTTGAAGAAAGGTTGTATTCATATTTCGGAGTCTCCGATACGTTTCACTCAAAATAATGTACTTTATTAAGAGCTGATACACGTCTACAACCCTGCCTTATTCTGTAGCCTGCATTTTAAGGTAAAATTTACAGTTCCAGATCTTGGAAATCTCGCTTTGTAAAATACAATAGCCTCATCTATTTCATATTATATTTGGTCTTCCTCTAACCGGCCAACAAATCTCCAAACTTCTAATTTCATGAAATAACTTCATTGAGATATCGCAACTAAAACGAAACACTTACTGAATATTCATCATTCTTTTTCACTTTGTCTTACATTAAATTAAAAGCTAAATCTCATTCACTGCAGCTAAAGAATAGTCCTTGACCTTAAATTAAAACTTTGCATACTGTGAATTTCGAAGATGAAAATCGAAATTGCATTTGTGATTCTCTTCTTTCATTTTATACAAACAATTCGCTAATAGCTTTATTTTACAAAATATTTACAACATCCTTTAATTATTTTGAGCAGTGCATATTTCATTAAGGAATCATATTTGTATATATACCAATCAGTAGATGCAATTCAAAACGACTATGAAGATACTAAAATTATCTTTATTTATTGAAAGAGTTCCACTACCAGTTTATAATTGCATAGCTAAGAATATATTTAAAAAAGTGTTTTCAAAGAGTAGTAAATGCCAATTGTGAAGACATGTTCCCATACAGATATAATGTTTGGCAATAGGATGTTTTGTGCCAAATAACCGTGTATTTAAATATAGGAAATTAACATTACTTAAAATTTCATTAAATAAGACAAAGTTAAGAAATAAAATAATTGTACTCCTGAAATCATCATCAAATAAAGCTTCAATTCTATTTTATTTTTAATGATTTTATTCTATATACTTTTTCTTTTTATAATAATATATTTTTTAGATCACTAGATCTATAAAAGGAGATCTTAGCAATTACTTTTTTGAAATTATTTGTATAATAATAAATAGCTTAAACGTTTTTTTCATATTCTCACATATAAAATTGAATAAAACTTCATTTTTATATCATTTTTAACTTCCATGAAAGTTTACAAAACATTCTTGAACAATTATAGAAAACATTAAAAAAGACATTTTTATTACAAATTTAAAAAAAACCAATTTTTTTTAAACCGATTACTTGTTATAAAAAATTTTTTCTTCTGTAAGGAATGATAAAGTTATTTTTAATTGTAAGATAAGTACATTTTTGAAAGCGTTATTTAGATGTGGGCAAACATTCCTGTAAACAATCAAAGACCAACAAGTTCTATTCCTAAAACATTTTGAGCATGAAAATATATACTTATTTAAATAAAATAGAGCATTTCATATAATATATTCAAATATGAATGATAAAAAATTATTTTTGGGAAAGGTGAATTTGCAATCGTCATTTTTATTACTGGAATTTTATCGTTGAGTAGAAAAACCTTATTGGTTGATTGCACAGTTTTTGTGGCCAATTTCTGATAGTAGTTTGGTACATATCCAGACCATATTTTATAAAAATAATGACCAGTCATTTATTTTAGTGATGAATAATAGAGTTCATATAAAGGTAGATATATTTGCAGAATTTTCTTCGATTTTTATAAGTTTATTTAGTATATAAAAAGCTATTTCATATAACATTTAAATGTTTATTGTAACCTTTTAATCTATATTAAGATTTATCTCTTCAAAGTGCTGATAATAATTAGGGAGAAATATTCAGCGTGTCAAAGAAAAGACATAATTTTTTTGAATGACTGAAATTTTAAGTTATTTTACTCATAAATTTCCTGATTTATTGCTCTCAATATTCAGTAAGAATAGAAAAGAATATTATTTATCAATAAAGTTTGGAATAATTAAGTATCTGTAGACTATATGTGATAGTTATTTTTATTTTTTATTTTTATTGCCTCGATTAACGATATCTTGGCAACACTAATTTCAAAATATTATGAGATAACACATTTGTTTCCTATGTTAACAGATATCTTTGCTCTACTTTTGAGAAATGAAAGAATTAGAACGAGTGGGACAAAAGTTCTGATAAATGAAATTCAATCGTCCATTATAATTTGAAGAAATCATAGTTTTGATTAAAAAAATATTTTTGTATTGTTTTATCTTTTATATACCTATTTTTTATTTATTATGGCTTTTAATATTTGCAATAAAATTATACATTTAAGAATTTACTTGCTTATCAATTATTAATTATACTTGCTGAGATTTGTCTGTGTAAAGGCAAACCGATTATGCTATAAAATATATTTAATATTAATTTTAGAAAAAAAAATATAAGAAAGAATCAGAACCATCAGCAGAGATATTTAATTTATTCAATTATTCAAAAACTTATTTATGCTTATAGTGTTGGTTTTTATGTGAACTAATCAACATTTAAAAATACTTTTTCCCAGAAGTAATATTATTCATTCATTTGATATACATTATGCAAATTAAATTTTAAAAATTTTGATTTTATTTAACACCTTTCCTAGAAATAACTAATAATTTAGAATATAATAATAAATTCATTTTCAGGAAATATCTCTAACATTAGTATGTTTAATTGTATTTTTATTTATCAACTAAAGTTAATAAATGAGAATAAAATTATATTTTATAATACAGATATGAATTTAATTTTAATAATATAAAAAATCAACGATGAATTTTATTTTGACTGTAATTATTTTTTTTAATAATTATGTTTTCAAGCTTATTTTTTTTCAGAATATTAAACTTTTTATACCAATATCATTCAAACATGCATAGAAACGCTATGCATATACTGAAATAAAAGTAATGATAAATTACAATTCTTTATTCAATATTTTTTAGAAAAATGTAATGATTTTCTGTTTGTTTAATTACACAGTACTAATATTAAAAACTAAAAATAATTTTATGTATATGTGCTTGCTAAAACTTCATAAAATATACAGCCCTCTCAAACATATTTAATAAATAATTATTCTTTGAGAATTTCTATGATAATTAGGAGAAAATATTAATTATTAGAATTTTATGATAAATGAAGCAGTTTTGAGTTCAGTTTTGTATTATACGAATGTGTACGTATATATATATATATATATATATATATATATATATATATATATATATATATATATATATATATATATATATATATATATATATATATATATATATATATATATATATATATTAATGATGCTTTGCTATATGTACACACTAAACTAATCTAAATTTAATGTTTTTTCTTACTAAACTTACTACAGTGAAATAAATCATATTCTGTTTTAGAGCAATAATTAAATGAATAAATAAGTTCAATTTTTGTCCATTTATTTATGTTAATTAATACAAAATAATACAAGTACTTAGGAAAAATTCTTAAGTTTATTTTCAATCGGTGACGAATCCTTTGCCACAATACGGCCAGAATCTGTTACTTATTGGTCGTTACCCAGCGGGGACCTGTGAACCAAGTTACGGAGGTGAGTAGCATTGCCGGCGCCAGATAACCACTTAGCGATCGGGCAGCGAAACATTTTAAGTTAAAATCCTGTAATTTAGAAGTGTCATTCCTAGACAAATTCTGATTCATTGTGTCTTCTTTCAGTATTTTACTTGTAAATTTAGAAATCAAAAAGTAAATATTTGGTATCCTTTTTTTCCATAATTTATGTGATTTTCTCCAAAATCTATTAAAAAAAACGTTTACTTAAAATATATTTAAAAATTGGCCTTTTGCCGTACTGAGATTTTTCCAAAATTTAAATTTAAAAAAGCATGTTGTTACTTAATTTTTATGCCATTCCTTCATTTATTTCTTTTCAGAATTATGTTTGTTTAGTGATTATTTTTGCGAATAAATTTAACCAATTAATCATGAAATATAATTTATGCAATTATAACTAGTTTATAGAAAAAGAAAGGAGTTTTCAGCATAAAGTTATTTAATCACTTTAAATATTAAGTACAGTACTCCATTATAGCAAATTTTCTTTAAAGTTCTCTTTTAATTTTAAAAACTTATAGGAATAGGAAAGGATTCGTTACTTCTAGGTTCATTAAAGTATTTTATATTCTATGACTATCACATTGACACACACACAAAAATAAGTTTGTGAAAAATTTAAGCTTGTAAAGATAATTTATTAAAATCAACAAGCATACTTCATAAAAAACTACAAACATAAATAAAAAGCATTTTGATGCAATAAGAACATTTAATGACAGCCGATTCTTAAATTTAAATTAATAAAATTTTCTTCTGCCCAATAAGTGAAATTTCATATGGAAATAAACAATGTATTTTACAAGACCGATTTTGTCTGTACATTTTAATTAAATTCGTAACTTTAAACAATAAACTTTTACCTTCAAAAATTATATATTAAATCGAATATTTGTTTTCAGGTTTCTAACAAATCTCGACATATCTCGATTGTCGTAAGCAAAAAATGAAATTATCAATTTGAATTGAAGATTAGATGCACACTGTTGGTTTGAAGATCTAAAATACTTATCACACACGTACACACACACAAACACACACACACACATCCAGTTATATTAAAGGAGAGAGAATTATGATAAATTTAAACGTTAAATAAATCATATCATCGTAATCAAAAAACATTAACAAGAAGCATTTTGCAAAAAACGAAGCAAGTTTTTAATTTATCAGAAATTTCATATTTCAGTCTTTTAATTGTATAATGTATAAAATAGCCTAAGGATATTTTTAAATTCTATTAGCACATTTTATTGCCTAAAGCATGCTATTATTGATGTTTAAATTTTAGTAAAATTAGAGAATGTTGAAGAGTATTTTTATTTATTTTTTGAATCTACAATTATTTTTCAGAATACAAAAAAAAATTAATTAGATTTATAATTTAAACATGGAATCAAATTAACATAAATAAAATCAAGTATAGGAAGTAAAATTCTCAACTTCTAAATTGATCTTCCAGCTGTCAACATTGTGAGATGTAGTAAAATTGTTTGTTTTTACAAACAAAGTTCTAAAATCAATATTTGTTCCTGCTAAGCAAAATAATTAAAAAGTTTTGCTCTTTTGACTATTACTACTGATTTTTTTAAAAACAATTATCATTTACTGAGCTCATGATATTTTCAAATTATGTTTAATGACAGCGAATTTTCTACTACGAAAAAATGCTGCAATGGACAATTTTTTATAAAATATCAACTGGCGTTTTTGCTTACAATCGCAAATATTTTATCGTCGCAGAACAAAATGATTGTTGTCTTTCTTCTCCCTGTCAAGTAAAATATCGATACGCCCTTTCTCTGACATTTTCTTGGAGACTTGAAAACTTTTCGTTTCTATTTAACCCAGTTCTCCTATTTCATTGCAAAGTATTTTGATTTGTTCAACTTGCTCTCCAATAAATTCAATTTAAGTTCTTAAAATGCTCTTAAGCCTTTATTATATAGAATTAATATATATTGGAATTAGATATAATGCTAAAAGTGCTACAATAATTTTTATCAATAATTTTAATAATTATTTTGAAAATACTAATTTTTATTATTTTTATAAGATAGAAAAAATTTATTTTGAAGTTGAATCATAAATAAATTAACAAGTACTGACATTGATGAAACTACACATATATCTCTAAGAACAAATGTAAAATAAAATTTTAGCATCTTAAGTATGAAGGGAAAAAAGAAGAAATATCCAAATGTAAATTTGTTTAAATGCGCGACAAGGGAAAAAAGATATATATAAATGCTATAAAGTTTATTTACCTAACTATACATGTTTCATTGTCTATTTTTAAAAGTATTTTGTTTTTACATTTTTAAGTAAAATCGTTAATACGGTGAACAAATCATTATAATATTCTCTTTCTCTCTCTCGTGTGTGTGTGTGTGTGTGTGTGTGTGTGTGTGTGTGTGTGTGTGTGTGTGTGTGTGTGTGTGTGTGTGTGTGTGTGTGTGTGTGTGTGTGTGTGTGTGTGTGTGTGTGTGTGTGTGTGTGTGTGTGTGTGTGTGTGATATATTAATAAGACTGTTGAATTCAGACAAAACTAATGAAATTTCGCAATCTATATTTTAGTGCAAAAAAGAGTTACTTTCCTGAATCAGTAGTGTAAGTAATCAATCATTAATATTTTGTACAAAAAAGCTCGTCATGTATGCAACGAAAAATCCAATACATTGGATTAGAAGGCAGTTTTGATAGAACAACGTATAAATCGTCTTCTTTTTTTCACACAAATAAATTGCTTACTAACCTGGCCCTTAGAAAAACTTGTTAACAATAATGCAACGTGCAAGGAATAAGAAACAGAAGTCTACGGAGGACAGAACTGTTCTCAGTTTTCTCAGAAAGACAGCCCTGGTTGTAATTAGATGACTGACTTTGCATGACTGCTTGAAGGGTCTAATCTAGAGGATTAGAGTGGTGAATTCTCTAAACTGTGGTTTCTGTGACTTTAATCAATCAAAGATTTTAGAACATTTAAGTACTAAACTCTTTCAATTTGTATCATTGTTAAGAAGTATTGGAGAGCCAGTGAATTAATGGCTTAAGTGCTAATGTTTGACATTTGTAAAATAAATAATGTTCTCATTTATTGCAATTATGAAACATCACAACTGCTTACTAAGTGACTAAAGACCAGTATATCATAATCTCAGACAATTGTACTCAGTCTCAAATATATTTAAAAATTGCAGATATGCTTTAAATAAAACATTTTTAACATAACTTTAATACATAATTAACGTAGACATACTATTAATTTCTGTATCCACTGATAGAAACTGACTTGGACAGCACGATTGAAGTTATCTTGATAGGAATCGATTACTGTTTACATATAATTCACATTTCTTTTTAGATTCTGACACTGCAAAATGTTTTTAGTAACGGGGCGATGACTCATCATGTTTTCGAAGAAAATTGTGAGCATAAATGAAGAAGTGTAAAGCTGTAAACTTGAATCTGCATGCTTAACCCCGAAAACTTTCAAAATTATGTAAAAGTGATGATGAAATGTCTTTTCATAACTTAAGTTGAATCAATTTGATACTTTTTTCTTATATAGGATACTATCGGTTATTACTTATTAAAATTTGTTATATATAAACTTAAAACACAAAATACAAAACAGCTTAAGAAATGATAAACATGCTATTTCAGTCTTAAACATGTAGTGTATCTTTATTTTACATTCGACAAAAAGTATTCCATAATAAGAATTATTTATTTTATAACCATTATGTACAATTTCTCGTGTAGAGAAAAATTTTATACCCTTATTTTAGTTACATCAAATTTCGGGAACATATCTGGGCTACCATGCTATTTATTCATGTTCAACTAAGCGTATTATTTTCATTTATTTTTTACATTAATGTTAACATGTGCATGCCTTCTAATTTATGTTAATGCTTGGTAGTTTCTGCTTATTTCCTTCACTTTATTGCCTTATTTCAGGGAGGTGCCTAATGTATGGTCGCGCATGCATTTGTTCAGCCATTAATTTAACGAACCAGCCACACAATCGATTATATTTCATTAATTTTTTATCACAAATATCCTTAAAATGAGTGTTAAGTTCTTATTTGTAACAAGCAATATCAATTGATAGCACAATTTCCTCTTTTTTTTAAGAAAATTTCGGCAGAAATTTTTTATTCTAAACAATGAAGTATTCTTAATGATACAAATAATAACGCATTTTGTTAATTTTTAGTTTTTCACATTTTTATTTAAAATATTAATTAAATTACAAATTTTTGAAATTAAGTATTTAAGAAGAAACTTACAATTATTTATTAGACACTAGTAAAAATTACTTGTAATATATATGTATCTTACCTGACATTATTGCAATTCAGTTTTTTTAATTAAATAAGAAATTTTTGTGTCACATCTTTTCGCGCGCGCGATTTACTACACGTTATTATCAATTAATTATTTAAAGACAAATAATGTGTATTAGGTCAGTTTTATATTTCTAATGGATTAACTAAAATATCTTAAAAATCTTCTCATAAAATTTCATTTGGCACCAAAAATACATTTGCGTAATATTAATTTAGAAATTACTTTCTCTTTAAAAATACTTAGATTATCTAACATTTTATTAACTAACACGCTAAAGGCATTTTAACATTAAAAATGCATGATTTACTATACAAGCATTAACACCATACTTAAACAATTTATAGCTTAAGAATTTATTGGTGAGTTTCTCTTTTTCTTATTTTAACATTTTCAGTATTAATTCATGTTTTGAATGATAATTAGATTTATAGCATCATTGTAACTGTACATCAATGAAGCACACATATTTCATAGACATCTGTTTACTTAAAATTGTAACACCTGCTTATTGTATTACATAATTGTGAATTTACAATCAATATTAAGTACATTGATGAATCGAACATTTTTGCTTAGAAATAATTATAATAATAAAATTTAAACATTTTCATTTATTGATATCTAATTTTAAGCATAATTTATGCCAAAAAATGACAAAATATATTACGAAAACAAACTAATAACTCATCATATTTTACTCTTGTTATTAAAGTGTGTACAACGTTTTACAGATTGTAAAAAAATAAAACTGATTTACGGTATGAAAATGTGACAAATGGTTGCTAAATAAACTCATTTATTTGATTTTAATTTTATGTAGCAAATAAAATCTAACTGTCATTTCTAAAACAAAAATAATTTAAACTATTTATACATAAGTTATTTATTAAAATTGATAGAGAAATTTACAACGAATTTTAAAATATCTCAATACATCTATATGTTCAATAATTACCCTCTGAAAATTATCAAATTTACGTACAATAAAATTCTAGTCTGTAAATTTTTAATTACGCAACGCGTTATATTTTTCTACCTCCAAAATATCATATCATTGGAGATCATATCTGATCAAAATCAAAATAATTTTAATGTAATACATAATTGTTTTTTTGAAACGTTTTACAGATTGTAAGTAAAAAACTTGTTAGTCGCAAATTTCTTCTGACGATGATATCTTAGCATGTAATAATAAGAGAAATTTGATTATTGTTCCTTTTTACTATCTATCTATCATTAGTTTTGTTTCTCAATTAAAGTTCAGAGTCATTGTGTTTAAAGGAATGATTATTAAGCTAAAATGAAATTGTATTTTTGGTTTACGTATAATTGTGTAATCTGAAAACGATGCTAGTTTCATTTTTATTATTGTTTTTTGCCTTACTGTCAACAAGAACATGTTTAATATGGCATTCTTAATTTGTAGCTTTTTTATTTTACTATGATAAGTTAAGAAGAAAATATTTCTCTATATCTAATTGTAGCTTCTGAAATGATTTGTATACAGTTCATGTTGGGATTATTTCAAATTTTAACTGTTAAAGCTTGGAAAATAAAGGGAAACTCACTGTCCGTGTAGAATTGATCTGCTGTTCACATAATGGTTTCTAAAATATATTTAATCATAATTTCTATTAAAATAAATTTATGATGTTATGTTAAATTGCTTATTTTCTCAAAAAGCAAAATTCTCATGTTTGATTCCTTAAAATTACATACTACAAATAATTTTTTAAGAATAATGCTTTTAATTGCATTTTTGTACAACTTCTAAATACAGCCATTAGTAGAAATTAGTTAAAAATGTTTACAAAATATTATTCGCAGACCCTTTATTTTATATATTTTTTAAATATTTGAATTATTTTTCATTTTAGTGATATTTACTAAACCGAAATATTAACGTACTAAAATAGCAATAACTTTGAGGTTCTAATTAAAATCAATTTTATTTGTTCTTTCAGTAACTACTGTTCATATTAGTGATTTGATGATTTTAATTTATAGATAAAAGCTGAAGTATGGGAAAACTAATATTTTAACTATGCATTTATAAATATGGTATTACACTTTTTAAATAAGAATGTTTTAAGCATATACAGTTAATCTTCTAATACCATTTTTTGTTTATGTGTTATCGAAACTAAAAAAACTATTTTCTATTTATAACATTTTCAACAGGAAGAATAGCAAGAATTATTTTTGAGAATTGCATATAAGTTTTAAAATCTAAAGCAAATATTTTAAGAGTTAAATTGTTATTCTAATAAAAAGTAATTGAATTTAAGAACATTGTTTTAAATTAAAAACTAGTATTGAGCTTATAATTCAATATAAAAAATGCTGTACACAAACTAATATTAAAATAAAATGTTTATAAATATTAAAAAATAATTCTTAATTTGAATTACACCTCAAAGTATTAGAAAAGTCTTCTCAGAGCATCCGTTTTTAGAATTTATACTTCTGAAGATAATCCCTTTTCAATCAGCAGTGTGCAGATAATTCAGTTTTCAAAAAATTTGAATTCACAGTCAGCCTTATAAGTAATTTCAGTTGTAAGAAGCAACCGCATAATATCATGTTTATATTTTAGCGTCAGCATAGCTGATACAATTGTTTCGCATAATTTATCTGAAAAGCGACAAAATTTTGACAGTTTAATTTGCACGAATCTGTTTTGTTGTAAGGTTCTTTACTATTTGATTCGATAGCGTAAATTATATGCGATAGGAAAATCAAATTTCCATGGACAATCACAAGCAGTTTTAAAAGGTCTTAACTTTTCATAAGTGTGCATTTAATATACAAATATAAATTAAATGTATGAAAAATTGATATATAAGTTTATTAATTCCACAGATGTATGTTTAATAACTTTATATAAGAGAGTTAATTATTTCACTTAATTTTGTTACTGCACCAGCATGCTTCCCTGTACCTAGTCCTGTGTTGGGCTCTACCAGTTAGATAGAAATAACCGGGTGGAGTCTTCGTGATTTTGAAGCAGGGGCCAATTAGAAGACCCCTCAATGATGCCACCCCCAGAGGTATCATTCCAGTTGAAGTACTTGGTGACCACGTCCAGTTTTAATGTGCCCAGCCGCCTTTAGCGAACACGGCATAGCTTCAGAGGGCTTGGATTCGAACCCACTACCTTACTATAAAGAGATCAATGCTCAAACCAACCAGGCCTCCGTGGCCTTTACTTAGTCTTGTTGCTGCTATATAATTAAGAAATACCTAATAACTTTTTCTCTCATTAATTTTTCCATAGTGTTATAGAAATTTTTTTTAACAACTACGCATTGAGGAATTAAATATTGAATTAAGTGCTCTTAAAAATAACAAATATTAGTATAAATAATCAATGAAAATATTTTCGATCGAAGTATATGAATACTTTTTTAAACCCTAGAATGTTGACAGTTAATAACATTATGAAGTTCTATCTTGTGATAAATTTATTTTTTCTCAAATTAATAAAAACTATGATGAATAAATATCGTAATAGATTAAGTGTCAAGACAAAGCTCCTTTGTTTTCAAAATCTGAAATATTAATAGTCATGGACTATAATTTGAGCTCAATTACACATTAATTTAATTATATTGCATAAAAATACACATGTTTTGGAATCCATTGTTTTGAATAAAACTTTAACATGTCAGTCATGCTCAGCAAAGATTCCAAACAAAATTTTTCAATAAGATGCAATATTTTCAAATGCTAAAAACGTTTCAGGATTTGTAATGTCTGTAATTAAATTTAATAGACAAACTAGAGTACTAAGTTAAACCCAAAATGGTTGTTCGATGCAAGCACTCAATTATGTCGGAATTGTTTCGGTTTAATTTTAAACAGTATGCCATCTCTCTTGCATTCTCTCAAATACATCCCTATCAAATACATTGCATCATACATTTATAATAGCTTCTGTGAAACAAGTTGTGGATTTATCATTTATACTTGTTAAGGTGTATTAAGAATATATATTAATTTTAGTTCAATTGTTTGAGTGATAAATTATGTACATTATTTTTAGCTAAAAATGTATTGATTTTTTATTACATCAATTGAATAAAACCATTTTCTATAAAAGTATTTTAAAAGTATGAACTAAATTCACTTATAAATAAATGAAACATGTTCCTGAATCTGCGAATATCCGTAAAAATAATTGACTTGAAAATCCCATATTCTTAGACTTGAATAATGCGATACTTATGTATCTATCCTTATATGTTTATACATTTTTTGTATAAGATATTTCTCCGAAAAAAAACTTATTAGTATATAGTGATATCGCACACACAATTTTAAGAAAAATGATAAAACAAATTGAAAGTTAGTCCTCATTATATTTCCAATAAAGAAATGCTACTTTTCTTGTTCTTTGTAATCAAATTTTTCCCCGTTGTTATAAAGCTAATTTTGCCGTGATTTGACTTTTTTGCATTTAAGAGAGTTTTCAGATTGTTTCAGTATTAAGTTGAACAAATACTAGAACTGTTTTCTCTAATGTGATTATTTTCACAAAATATATTTTATTTTTAATAGGAAAGGAAATGTATTTATTTTATTTCAATTTTTATAGCAAATGTTTAAAGTAAACAATTTATAGCAATACTTTTAAAAAGTCTACATTTTTATTTTAATCATTTGGAATTTACTGAAGTTTAATCTACAAACATGTAGCATTTAAATAATTTTATATTTTAGTAAAATCCTCCTATTTTGTTAAACATTTCACATAAATTCTTTTCATTAAATAAAATCTCAGTTTTAAAATGCAACACTTAAGGTACGTATTTATTTCAAACTGTTAAATAATAAATGAGAATACGATGTTTATTCTTGTAAAATTATATTATATGAAAAATAAATGAGTTTTTTTAATCGATATGTTCCTCATATTTTAGACTTTTTGAAAGCTTTTAAAGTAATAAATTACATGCAATGCAAATTATTTTAATCATTCTTTTCTTTTCTAATTCAAGAATTATATGTTATAAAAGTGATTATATTTTAACTAATTGTTAAACAATAAATATTGTAAAATATTTAAATTTTACTTTTAGCATTGCATTTTAAACCACTTTTTTATTTTGGAAAAAGAAAAGTATTAGATTTATTGATATCAAAATTAGTTATTCATTCAGCAATTATTCATTTTTCAGACACAAATCTTCTAAGTAATATTCAATTATTCTTAATTTAAATAAATATTTCCTCTTTTGACACATGAATTTTTTACCCTAAACTGAGTGATTATTGCTTGTTATATTCAGACATTCTGTGATTTTTTCTGTAATTAATATATTATATTGCTGCTTAAAAATAATAGTATTTTATTTTTTTTATTTTTTAGCTCATAATGTAATAATAAAGAATGAATTTAAGTAATTTGGAAAAAAAATTTTTACAAGATATTTCAAATATGACATCATATTTGTGATACATAATTACATTTAGAAAACTGTCAATTCAATTTCCACTCTTTATTCTTTCTAGCAAAATATAGGAAAATGTATTTCTTTTTCTGTGATACAGTTTTAACAAAAAGTATGTTGCGAAGTTAATTATAATCATTACGAAAATTATGTATACATTTTTTTAAAGTTTCTCGTTTGTTAAAAGAAAATCTTAAGTTCTTAAATACATATGTAATATTGGATTTCTAAACTAAACATAACTGTTTTTTACTGAACTATTTAATTAAGTAAAATATATTTCAATAATTCTTTGGATATAAATGAAAAAGTACAGATCTTTAAATAGTATGTGAGACACGTTAAACGTACTCTGTACTGTAAAGTGTTTAAATTTCTCCCATACAAAATAACTGTTTGAAATTTATAACTTTAATTATAATTAAAATAATAAATATATTGCTCAGAACCTCTAATTAACAAAATTAAAATAATAATCTCTTCACTTTTATATGAAAAATATTTTTATTGCGGTTTCGATAAACTAAAACTTAATAAAGAAATATCATAATTCTTATTCAATTAGTCGTTTAATAAATTTATTAGCATTTTTCGATATGATGGTTCATAAAAAATTTAGAAAAAGTCTAAGTTGAAAAAAATTCTATTTTATTTGAAAGAATAATAATTATAGTCGTAATTATGATACGTATGCTCAGAAAAGTCAATATCATAATATAAATTTTATCAAGCTTATCTCAATTTCATTCAAAAATTTCAACAAAAAGTTTAAAATAGTTGAATGTTGTAAAATATTAATTGTAAACACCAACTATATTGTAAAATTTATTTTAATTTAATGTGTACTGAACATAATAATACCTTTTAAAATAATACAGTTTTTACATGGCATTTAATAAGTGTTATGTCGTATAAGATGTTATGTCGTATTATAGAATTCATGTTTCTATTAAGCTTCAAAAAATAATTTTCCTGGATAATTATTTTGAGACAATTAAGAATATAAAATATTCAAAAATATCTCTAATTGAGAACAAGTTACACTGTTCAATTATTTTAAGCTTGCATTTTAAATTTACTGAATTAAAGTTATCTATGCTATTTATTTTGTTTTGAGTAAAATGTATTTGATATAGCTACGTAATTTCCTCATTAACACTTTTCTTTTTCATTCAGTCCCTTTCATTTTTCATTTCAATGATGTTTTTGGATGTTCCTTAGTACAAAAGTGTCTTTTTTTCTTAATTGTATTTATCTAACCCATTTTGTCCGAAAGTTTACTTGGCAGCACTAAATCATAGTTTTTACTTTTTTGTTTTTCTGTGGAATTTTGTTTTTTCAATACTTAATTCAACTTTTCTAAGAAACTAAATAAAATTCATTTGGCTCAAATAAATAAGCGAAAAGTAATATTTGTGTGCACGTGTATTTTTAAAGTAATATTTGTATAAAGTAATATTTGTGTGCACACTCGTGTGCACGTGAACTACATAAAGTTCAATACTGTCATAAATAGCTTTCTGTAAGAAATTAGTGTTGAACTTAAAATATCTTTTGTTTGCATTTTTCATTTTACATGTTTTTATCTTAATGTTTATAATCTGGGATTTTTTCATGACATTATTTTATAAAAAAAAATTCTTTAAATTGTTATCTTCATTTGTTATTAAAATAAAAATGTACACTGAGAGAATTACTGGATATACCTGTTTCTCTTTATGAATTATTTTGCTACTGATTCTAATTTTTTGAAAACATAAAAAAAATGAAACCACTATAGTAAATTGGAATTTTTCTTTGATAACCAATTTGATGATTGCAAACGATTTCCAGATTAAAATTCGAATCCTTAAAATGTGTTTCTAAATTAGAAAAACAATTCTGGTTTCCAATTTCAATTTTTCCCTGTTTAATCGAAATTATTTTATTGTCTAATGTTTGCCCATTCTTTTTGAAATAATAATGGTTGCATAGATGCAAGTATTTTAATTATATTCAAAAAAAAGAAAAAACTTACATACATCTTGTATTGTTTTTCATTTCTTTTAATATAATAGTATGCATTCTGTTCAATATTTTAGTCAGAAATAATTATCATTCTAAAAATGAAAATTATTTTTATCCATGCTGAAATGATTTATTAATAACTACTTCTTGGTAATTTATTTTATTTTTGTTAAAAATTAATATATATATACATATATATATATATATATATATATATATATATATATATATATATATATATATATATATATATATATATATATATATATATATATATATATATATATATATATATATATCATTTCAATTTACAATATTAGGTTTATTTATTTTAAATATTTCTTGACTTCAGTTTTGGATACTTAAATAACTTTTTATTCTAATTTTCTCAGAGATTACTTACGTAATATTTTACATAGTTAAAATGAAATGTTATGTGTGGATTGCATGTCAGAATATACATACTATCCATGATTTGGATTTTTAGAAGTCCTGTTTGATTGCCCTTTTATTAAAGATAATATATCTTTATATCTATGCGGATGGCACTGAGTTACGATTAGTAACTTTGAATAGAAGTTTCAGTTGATCTTCTTTGTTTAAAAAGTACTTTTCTTTGTTAATATGTTTGATACATTGATTGATACTTAGTTGTTAACTTTCAATTTCTAAGTGAACAAAAAAATCGAAAATTTACCACTGTTTATTAATTTAAATTATAATTATTATTTAAATTTAATCAACAGTATTGAAGCATTTCTCACATATACACTAATCAATAACATTGTGACCGCAAGATTTACTTCCGTTTTCACGATATTTAAAGTATTTAATTTATGTTTACAAATGTCATTTTCCAAATGCTTTTATATAAGATTAACAAATATTTTGTCATAGAATCATTTATATTAAAACTTTAATTACTTGTCTTAAGCCAATTTATATCTGCCTGTGGATTTTAGAATGTTCAAAATATTGTTCAGTTCAAATTAAATTCCATTCTTTTATATTTCGATACTTTAAGGATTATAAGGATTAATACATTATAAGGATTACTATATATTGCATTATATTAATCTAAAAATATTTGAATAAATATCTTAATATCCATTAATATTATGTACTAGTTTAATTTAAAAATATTAATAAAGTGTATGAAATTATCAAAAGGAAATTAACTTAAATATTTATGGAACTTTCAAAAGCATAAAAAATTACACATTTTATTTTTATTTTCATGTTTACCAACGCAAAGAATAATTTCAATAAATCACGTTTTGTACTGTTATGTAAGTGATTTTTATCCTCATATTTTTGTTTTAAGAAAAGCTTATATAATAATGAACATTCATTGAAAAATGAATTGAAATATTTCTCATGAATATGCAAGCGTAATGTATTTGAAAGTATTGTTATCAATATATAATTTTGAACTGAAAATTTCAAAGTTATTTTATTGTTAATTTTATAAGGTATTATAAAATATAAACATAAAGTGATTGATTAAAATTGAATTAAGTCAACAAATGATTTTTGCCTAAATTGTAATAATCTGATAATAAATTCAAAAAAGGACTGCAATTTATTAAATGTACGTATTCATAAATACTCAGATTATCTTTTGTTACAGTTAAAGAATTAAGAAATTTGGTTGTTAAGTTTTATGTTCTGTTCTCAAAATATATTTGATTTTGGTATGTTTGTCTCAAATAATTTAACTTATCATAAACTATAACTTTATAATAACCCAAAACAATTTTGCTAACATATTATCTCTTCTTAGTATTATAATACATCAGATTTACGTAACATTCAATTTGAATTTGATTTATTTCAATATATTTTTCTTCCGTCAAGCAATGGAAATTTACAATACATGATTTTACCGATAAAATGATTTATTTATAAAATATTCTATACAATTAGAGAAATTCCATATAACAAACAATAAAAAGAGTTTAGATTCTGCTTAGTATTAATAAAAAGTAAAATAAAAAACAGATTTTTAATATTAAATACACATTCTACATTTTTAAAGAAAAATATGTTAAAAAAGACAAACTAACATACAAATTTATATTGTGTTATTGAACTTCATATTAAAGTTGTATCTAAACATTTACTTTAAAAGTTATATTTAACACTGATTTAATAGCGAACAAAGATTTACTTTGTGAAGAAATATCTTAAAAGAAAATTTATTTTCTTTAATGTTTTGAAGGAAAACAACTTTAGAAAGATTCCTCAAAAAACTTTGAAGTAAAAATACCTTATATCTCATTTTCAATTTTGCAGTTTAATCTTGTTTTTTTTTTCTTTGAAAGTATTTCCAAGTGACATTTCAGACTTTAAAGAAACTTTGTTTATTTTAAATAATTCTTTCCGCATATAGATTCATAATTTTTCATTCAAATTGAAAATGTTTACCATGTGAAACGCAATTTCGATTTTAAAAATCAATTTACATATAAATATAAATTTTAAACATGGTGTTCTGCATACAGACAGCTATTAAGCAGTTAAAATATTTATTTAAATGAAAGACACGATTTAGCATAATTTTTTATCGTTATGTTTTCTTTTTTAAATACAGAAATTAATTAACATGCTGTACATTCTGCCTTAGAACCATTTTTGTTTAAATGAAAAACTTAATTCCGCATTTTTAATAAGAGCATCAAATTTAATAAATATGGGTATTTAATCAAACAGTTGGCATTTTCATAAAAAACATGACGTATAAACTTGATTAACTGTATCAACAAGTATATTATAATAAAACAATTTTCCAAATAAATTTTTTTTCATTTCTCTAATATGTTACCGATATTTTCCTTTTTTAATGGAATTTACTGCTATAAGTGGTTTTTTGCTATAAAATGATAATTAAAATTCCAATTATTACACAAATTAATATTGTGATCACTTGAGCAGAATAATTAATATAGTATTTGATTAAACAAATGATTTCATACATTTGCCCAACACTACTAATCAACTGCTTGTATACCTTTAACTAAAAAACAAAAATCATTTTTATACATCTATTTTTTCTTAATAAATCTTTCATTTTATGTTTGTAATATTTCTTTCAAAGTATTTACATCCTTTAGGCGAACTTTTGCATTTATTCAAACTTTAATTAGAATCAAATTATTAAACCAATTTATAAATACATAATTATACTCAATTTAAAATTTACGCAAAATGGATTGTCAAGTTGGCAATTAATCGATATAGCTCTAGTTCTTAGTTCAAAATTCTGTGTTTTTGACACTAACTTTAGCATATATGCTTCTAGTTGATGTTAGTTCTTGTTATAATTGCATAGTCCTTTCCCATTATCTCTCTTGCGCAAATTGTAAGCATAGAATTATAAACCTGAATAAAATTTCCATCAATAACATTTTTCTTTGAAAGATATTTTCTCGTTTTCATCTACTTTAAAGTGTAAGTTAAAATAAAATTGTTCTTATATTAATAAATGTTTCTTGAATTTACTGATTTATAATAATAAATCCAAAAAAATATGTCAGGGTTGAAATTAAGATATAACTTTTTTTTTAAAATTAAGGAAATATCTTAAGTTAACTTTTTTTCCAAAAATTATTATATTTCAGTAATATATTCTTATTTTCCATTTATTTCTTTTAAATTCCTTTCTTAGTTATATAAATTAAAATCAGTTTTCTAATTTTTTCCTTAATTATATTTACTCTTTTGATACTAGAGTTTTAGAGAAAAATTAATTTTTGAAACTTCTAAATTTCTTATATTACACTAAAATAATTTCTCATTTTTGACTAAATTTACACTTATTGTATCAATAGTAATTCATAACAAAAAACCTTGACTAACAGTATCATGAGCAAACTATGTTAAGAAGAATATTTTAAAAAAATGTAAAATTAAATACGTACTTCTTTTTACAAGAACTTATTTAACTGATAATTATAGTAAGATACATGTTTATTTGCTCAAACTATCACAAAAGTCAATTAACAACAAAAAGTATCAATAAACTCCACAGAATTTATAAAATAATATAAAGAAATACTGTTGATTTCCCAAGTAACTGCTTATATCATGATCTGCCTTTATTTAGATTTTTTTTGAAGAAGAATGGATTTTTATTGGATTATATTTGCTTTTTCTGCTTAATTTAACTTGAAGAAAGTGATCAAAATATTTTTAAAATAGTTTTATTGCGAAAAAAAAGTTCACTATAATGATTCAATGATTTTTTTATTGGTATGCACCTCCATTGATTTTATAATTGACAGGTTTGAATAATATTTGTAAGGAGTGAAATTAATCTGTGAAAGTAATTAAGGAATAAAATTCTAGTTGAATAAGTAATATCTCGATATAATCATTTTAAATTACTACTTTTCAGAATTAGCGAAAAATTTTATAAAGTATGAAAATCAATTTTATTTCTCTTTTTTCCAAATTCTATATATTTTCTAAAATGGGCGAGAAACAAACAAGTTGTGATATAACATTAGGAATAATACAAAAGGTAACAAATTAATATTGATATAAATATTTATTCTGATAATAGACCAATATTTATTAAGTTGTCTATATCAAATTATTATTTTGCACAATTTTCTGTGATGATCTTTTAAATTGCTATTATTATAACAATAAAACTGGTTAAATGAATTCTTAAAAAATAATACTATTTTAAAAATGGATATCCCTACTAGGATATTTATATCATTTCAATCTATAAAAAGTTAAAGAAAATTCAATAATAATAATTTTTATTGACATTAATAATAACATAATAACTGAAATGTATGAGAAAAAACTAAGATACATTATTGTCGAATATTTCAGCAATTTTATTTTAAAAGATAAATTACTTAAACTAGACTAAATTAGTTCTAAAAATGAAGGCATAAAGTTAAACTGCAAGGAATTAAGTATACTATTCAGGAGGGTAGGTAATGTATCTTATAATTTATTATAAGATAATCCAGATAATTCTTGCCGTTAATGAGTTGCCATTGAAAGAAGTGAGAATAAGTATACCAATTAACGTGAGAAGTGGTTGAGA
The DNA here is from genome assembly GCA_037975125.1 of Latrodectus hesperus. NCBI lineage: Eukaryota > Metazoa > Arthropoda > Arachnida > Araneae > Theridiidae > Latrodectus > Latrodectus hesperus. The sequence goes on from CM075856.1 coordinate 48,419,116, forward strand.
TAGAGGAGTCAAGACATAAACATAGACATACTCAATGGAACACCTGGTCTGTACCTTAGGTTATCAGGTATAGCTCCATCACATAATACATCTGGTGTGACAGAATTGTCACGAAATTTGATAACAAAATTGAATTTCAATAGGTCTCTAATATTTGAAATTAATAATTTGACTGAAATATAACATAAACAACAAAACATTTACAAAATTTTCACTATGGGAGATGACATGAGTTAAATATTGCAGTAAAATTGTGAAAATAGATTATCCTAACACTCCAAGTAACCTTGGTAAAAAAAATTAATTATCTTATTTTATTAAAATTAATTAAGTACTAGTAACTCCCTCATGCTTTAACTGTGTCCTTTAATGTAACATCACAATACCAAAGGTTTGCATTGTCTACACGCAGATAGTTAAGATTACATATGCATTAATGGTATCCAATTGAACATTTAACGTTTGCTGTAGGTGATAAACTGTAGAATAGTTAAGTATAACAGATTACAGTCTGCTGATTCAGTTAAAATTTTGCAGCAGCTCAGTCTGTGCACTGTAGTTAAACCGATTAAGAAAATTATTGAACAAAAATATAATTACAATACAATAAATAATAAAAAGGCTTTAAAAAGTGAATAAAATATATAGCAAAATATTTTACAGACACTCTAACATTACTAGAAATAATAATGAAAATATATTGCACTAAAATTGCTAAATAGGGTATTTCTGAAGACTCAAAGCATGTCAATCTTTATAAAAACAGGTCCACTGCTAGCACTTACAATTGTAGCTCATACAGTAGCGAAGAGAAATTGACGTGACGAGGGAGCTCTGTCGGTGTTGTTTACTTTTCTACTTCAAAGTGGGCTTATCAGCAGTTGCATCAAGTCACCGAACTTGTTAAGCGTTTTAAGATAGTGCTGTGAATGGACGGATGACAAAGTATTTGTTTCACAAACTCAGATCTGGAGATTTGTCCCTCTGTGATGAAGCTGGTGAACTAATGCCATGTGCTTCACTATGAGCTGCTACCAATGACACAAACTCACTACAGAGATGCATTTGCAGCACTTGGAACGTGTGAAACAGTTATTGTAGCAGAAGGAATAAGCTCTGGTTAATCGCAAGAGTGTACTGTTCCTGGCCGATAACGCAAGGCCTCAAGCAGAGCAGAAATGGTCAGGAATTTCACACAGTGATTTGTTTGGAAGACTTTCTTTCCTCCTACATACTCACCTGACCGCGCATCATCAGAATACCATCTCTTCTATTTCATAGACAATCATCTTCATGGAAAATCCTTTATCAATTTTTCACCACTGAGTTTTATCGATAGCGATAACTTCGAGGACTCTCTAACAATAGATTACAATTTCTGTGGGTCAGGTACTTTTGGGTCATTTAAAGCGGCAAGAATTTTCTTGTTTACCTTGTATTTAATTATTAAAGTGTTTTTAAATATACAATAATTAACACAATTATAATAAAATAATCACTGCATGCATTATCAAATGCATATCATATGCTACACGAAGCAGTACTCTGCAAAAGAGATTTTGCAGAGAATTCACCACCGAGTTTTATCGATAGTGAGTGACTCTCTAACAATCTCTAACAAAAGACTACAATTTCTCTCTAACAATAGGCTACAATTTCTGTGGGTCAAATACTTTTGGGTCATTTAAAGTGGCAAGAATTTTCTTGCTTACCTTGTATTTAATTATTAAAGTGTTTTTAAATACACAATAATTAACATAATTATAATAAAATAATCACTGTATGCATTATCAAATGCATATCATATGTTGCACGAAAAAATACTTTGCAAAAGAGATTTTGCATTTATTTAGTGAAACAAAAATGTACATATCTTTAAAATTCTCATCAAGAATTTAAAAAGTAACTGAATAATTTATTATGAATAATCTCAAAGCAAAAATGAGTGAAAATAGACGGATTTTGACTTATAAACTATTGCAAATATCGGCACCAGATGTTGGGACTTGATTCTATAAATTGCTGAAGAAAACTATAAAACCTTCAGCTACTAATTCCGACTTAGTTGGCAAAATCACTGCACTTAAATAGGCAAGTTATAAAATGATGTTTAAATCAGGATATTTAAGACAACAAAAGTATTTCATCTTTAATTACTTTAAAATGACTAATATAATGTACTGAGTTTGAATGAGTAAAAATTATGATAAATGTAAGTAAATGATTTTCCGAAACATTTCTGCATTTGTAAATCGAAAATGCATGTTAAAAAAATTAGTTATTTTTTGCTCTCTTTATAGTATTAATATTATAAATGCACTATTGCTTCTACATGTATTACTACTAAGTCATATTTTTATCAACTGTTATCAGTGCCTCATAAGTTTTAAATCTATTTGTTAATATATATGTCCTAAATGTTATGTCAAAATAAAGTTTTGATGGCAAAGTTATTGCGCAGAAATTATAAATATACTAATAGCTAAAATCTAATTATTTTAATAAATTATAATTATGACAATATTAAATCATAGGTAAAACTTTCCTCAAAATTTTAAAAAGTAAAATACACGTAAATTTAGAAAAACTTTCATGATTAGAAACAAACAAATTTAACGGAAGAAATGATTATATTATATTTTCGTTTTATACACAGTACTTTAGCTGGGATAAAAAAATCACACGAAGTAATTTATATTAAGAAACAAATGAGAAGAGTAATTTACATAATTCAAAACTGAAATAATAGACAGGAAATATTTTTCAAATCATTTAAATATATTTTTTCCAAAATTTCTCTTTCATTTTGATCTAAAAACTACTTTAAAATTATATTTTTGCTTGATTTATTTCTTGAAAGAAGAAAATATCCCTATCTCAGAAACAGATAAAAAGAATTTAATTAAAATTTTATAATTAGAATAAAAAAATGGTGGTTAGTGTTTTCACTGCCTTTCTGGAAATTGAAAATTATAAAACATTTTTTTTCCTAGTGTTTTTTTTTTGTTTGCATTCAGACTTGAGGTCCATTAATTATTTTTCAGTCCTATATAATAATTCTTATTCTTAATTCTTACCTTAATTCTTATTAATTATGATAAGATTTTTATAATTCTTTGAATATTTTAAAATTAAAATTGCTGCTTTTATATAAGCAAACAAAATCCCCTTAAATAAATAAATAAATGATATTTTTTCATTTAGTTGCAAAAATGGTCATGATTTTTATATTCTATTTTCTTGCGTTTTTCTACTAAAATTAGCTGAGTATATTTCTAATTTATAAAATAAATAAAAATAGCGTTTTGAATATTTTAGGACAAATATATAAAGGTTTTTTAATCTTGTTTCATTTACGCTAATGCTTTATAATATTTTTTATACAGTATGTGTTAATATATTAATACAAGAGATTTGTGTTATGCTTCTACACCTGTACATGACAGTCACAAAACAGAGTAAAATAAAAAGAAAGTTATACAATATTTATATTATTAAACCTCTTATTTTGATCAAATTTTCTCTCATATTTACATATCGGCCTACATAAAATTTCTGAGAAAATATTTTCTTGATTTCTTGTCTTACCGATTAAGATATTAAAAAACCAGATTTACACATGCATTGCATTATATTTCGTTTTGATTAAAGTGTTTATTTTAAATAATAATAACAATAATCTTAAATATTTGAGCCATAAAAGTACTTTATTTAACCAAAAATGAACATTAGAATTATTTTGTTTTTGCAGACACTCTAAATCAAATGTTTTTTTCTAGTTTTTCTATGATTAATTTATCTTTTCTAAAAATTTTAAAATCCTTTATGCGGAAAATTGCTTAAAATGGTATTTTTGGAATAAATAAAATCTGCTTTAAAAAAATTAATTGACAAGATGTTATTTTCATATAAATTGTATAAATATTCGTTTTAATGTTAAAAGAAATATCACTTAGTTATGACTTAAATGTTTAGTTTAAAAAACTATGTTCAGATTGAAATTTTGATTTTGCGTTGATGTATCATTTTCATAGGCTATCAATTATGTGAAGAATAATCAACGCAGGTGTAAAGCATTTCTTAAATTAATATTTAAAATAAAGGCATTTTCCAGAAAAAAAGAAAAAGTGCAAGAGCAATTACAATAAATGAAAAAACAATAAATTACACGCTTCTTCTAAGCCATTTTTAAAAGTAGTTCATACAAGAAATATTTAAGTTTGTAGGAAAAATTTAAAAATTCTTTATCCAGAATGACTGTTGTTTGGTTTCTAAAATTACTTCTCTGAAGATACAATGCACATTTCTGCTTTCACATAAAACAGTTATCAAAAATTTAAAAACGTAGTTATGCCTTTCTGAATATGATATGACTCATGTTTCTAGTTTCCAATGTTTTTTTCAGAACTTTAAAATTTTTTGACAAGTATTTTGCCACGTTTAATTTCTTATATGAAAAATGAAAAAGGAGGCATTAATTGATAAAATAAATGAAAGGACCAATAAGATATGATATAATGAATTTTATTTGCCCCCCCACCCCGCTTCAAGTAATTCATAAATAGCAAAGAAAAAAAATCAATTGGTCTAATGCAGAAAGATGGAATGATTTATTTTCCCATAAATCTTAAGCTGCCTACTACAAAAAATTGTGATTTTCAAAAAAATTATTACTATGCAAAGAAATAACGATATGGACACAAAATTGAAAATCGGAAATTGATTTTAGGAATAATACTTTAAGGAACACAATAGTATACAATCTCAGGGTTATTACAAACAATAGATTGCTATAAGAAAATTCAGATTCAAAAGAGTAAATCATTTACTGACAGATTACAGTGTCGTACATCTGTTTTGCGTGTCACTAAAAAATCATGAATGTTTTTCACCATTTTATTTTTAAATGTTGATGTGAAACTAATTAATATATATATATATATATATATATATATATATATATATGTGTATATATATATATATATATATATATATATATATATATATATATATATATATATATATATAATATATATATAATTCCCTAGTTTATATTATTTATATTTCATAGCTCTTCAAAAAATTTTCACTTAGGTTCTTACAATAGCTGGATATTTACTTGAACTAATAATAAACTATTTATACCCATAATAAAAGGAGATCTCATTATCAAACATACACTTCATTTTATCATTAAATTGCTTTTTTGTCAAATTTTGTTGATCTTCATAAAAATCTTGATTCTGAAATCCGTTTAAAATTGTGTATACGTAAGCGATTATATAACAGTTCTAAGCTTGTTAAAAATCGCCTGGGTTGCATGCTCTGTTTTCCTTTGCCAGATTCAACAAATAAATAGTTGGCTCTCACGTTGTCCATGATATATTATATTGGTATATATTGTAAGACATGCATTCATTTCTTTTGTTTGGTAACACTGGAAAAAATAAAAAAATAAAATTTTAGCTATTAATAATCAAGAAATAAAATTTATTTTGATAATAATTCTAGAATAATAATCATTGATCAATTATTCCTTCGCATTGGTTCCACTATCCATCCACTACATTTCCAATTAATTTTGTCATTTATACAACTTAAAAATCATATTAATGTTTACAAAAATATGTTTTTTAATTGCCTGCATTAATTTTTATGTAAAAGTTTCATTATAACCATATCAAATGTATCTTACCATACCATCTCCTTTTTAAAAATATTGGTACCTAAAGAATAATGCAAGAATTTAAAATGGATGCATGTATGCTAAATTTAACATTCATGTTTTCTACTTAAGTAAGTTTTTATCAAGAATCACAATAACGTTATTTAAAAGAAATGTAAAATACATCAGCATTAACTATGTTTGTGTGCTTCAATAATTATATTCCCGGCATTTATATTATATATATATATATATATATATATATATATATATATATATATATATATATATATATATATATATATATATATATATATATATATATATATATATATATATATATATATAATCGTAAATTTTTATAAATTTAATCAAATGCCAAATGAAGGATAAGAAAGTGAAAATAATGAGAAATATAAAGAAATATTGAAAGCAGATGGAAGATAATAGATAATTCAAAATTTGAGAAAAAATCTAGTAAGAAAATGAATGAAGTACCAATATGACCAGCTTCTTCAGGTGTTGTTGACCATGCTTGATTTTTCTAATCATGATAAATTTAAAATTATATATTTTGTTTTTTTTAGTAATGTACTTAATTTTTGGCTTTATATTTTTAATTTTTAATTAAAGTTTTAAATTTTTAGAAACAGTAAGTGTAAAATTTCTAAGAAATAGACTTTTTATTTTATAAGATCTGTACACAAATGAATTCAAAGTAATCTGTAATATAGCGGTTAAGGATTACCGAGATAGATAGCGTATACTTCGCAATAAAAAACAGCTTGAAATTATCCTAAAGTAGTAATGATTCTTGAAAAGAAAAGAAGAAATGCATGAAAAAGTGTTAATTAATATTTTATAGATCTAAATAGCATTAAAATCTTGAATTCTTTTTCTTAGTATTTTATTTGAACGCGTCTCAAGTAATATGTTATTTATGGCTATCAATCCATAGCGTTTGTAATGGTTTGCTCGCAGTTATGAACATATTAGAAAGGACTGCTTTCAAAAGTGACACATTAAAGTATTTGCATAAAAAATTCAGTTATGAATTGTTCATAGCAGTTGCTCAAAAAGTCAGTTGTAAGTCTTATCTGAAGACTAAGATTTTTCATGCGAAATAAATCTGCACCGTGAGCAGAATAACAATATCAAACACCTTTATAACGTGATGGTGGTTGTCTATCTTTGGTTACTATTTTTCTTTTTAATTGTACTAAGAGTATATATTTCATCATGTTTATTTAGTTGATTTCTTTTTGTTTTTAATATCATTACAGGATTTTTTTATATCATGCATTTCTGTGAGATTTTCCCCATCTCATTAACCACTCAGCATGCATATAAACATATATGTATATGTACATAATCTCGTATTTCCACATTTTATGTTATGATATATTTTAAAAGTTTATTCCTATGTATTAAAAGATATTGAAATGATGCTGAATCTGAAATATAAAATCCATTAAGTACGTCACAAAAAATTATCATATTTTCTAGGATTATGTACTTTTCAAGACAAATTTTTATGAAAACTTTAAAGTTTCTGAGTTAAATAAGAAAACTTTAGCTCTCAAAAGATCTTTCCATTAGATAATCTTAATCTGAAATTCATATCCTTATTCAATATTTTCCTCTGTTTCTCCGCTCCTTTTCATAGGATCATTTCATATGTGAATGTTAGAAATAGTAAAATGTAAATTTCTTAAAAGATAAAATAGTTATATATAGTTTATCTATATTTTATTTATACCCCCATGCTGTTTCATATTGATATTCCAGATTTTTTTTTTCTCATGCACGTACTACATACAGTATTCTTTTTAATTTTCGCAACGTGAATGTAATTTACCATCACTGAAGATTTTAATATATTTTATATAATTCATTCTGATGCTTGATAAAAAAGTTGATTAACGTTTAAATGCTTCAATCAATATGAAGAGCAATAATAAGTTAATTTATTTCTTAAATAATTTAACAATTATTATCTATAATTTATACCTACTATTAAATTTGTTAAGAGAAGTGCAAAATGTTTAAAATATTGAGAAATGTGTAATCAAAATTTTTGTAAGTATGAGCCTCCAGTATTTTATTATATATTATTTCTGTTAATCTAACTTACAAAGAATATTTACATAGTACAAAATATTAAAAAAAAACTATATGATATGATATTTTATTATTTCACCAACTACAAATATTTGTCTAAATAAATTTTATTTCTTTTAATCCTATCTCCAAATTATTCTTCAGTAAAAAAATACGTAACGCCATGAGATTTGATTTGCTAAAAATTATCTAAATTTTTATTATTATTCTAAAGACAGTTAAAATATTTAATAAATAGCATTATTTTTGTAATTAGAAAATGTATTGCTACTATGTAAAATTCATGAATAAAAACTATGGAAAATACATTATTCACAGCATAAAACTTGATATATTTAAATTACTTACTAAATTCTTATACTTCAAAAAATTTCATTAAAATTTTGACAAATGTGTAAGAGTGTTAATGATGAAAGTCGCTAAATCAACATTTATGTTGCAAACAATTTAAAACTTTTGCTTCGAAATTTCCAAGTTTAACGTTAGATGAGCGTGCATCTTGACATGCTCTACTTTAGCAAACTGTGTAGCTCAAAGTGACCGCTGCATGTCCTAGTAAATTGCGTTTCTCATCTTCTAACATAAACGAAATTGCATGACATAATTCCCTCGATGATCGCTTAACACGACATTTTCGACTTAAAGCGAAAATAACATTTTCTCTTCTCAAAGTTATGTAAGCTTTTATAAAATTAATTAATTTTAATTTTTGTTCTGTACAGTTTTTAAATTTTTACATTAGTATATAATCTCATTTAAGTATTTGAAAAAATATTGTTTTTTACATATTTTTTCTATTAAAACAGATATTTTCCATGCAAAAATTTCAGAAAATGATTACTTTTAAATTTTTATTAGTAATATTAGCCCCTAATAAACGCATATGCGTAAGAATAATTATAACTTTTAACTTATTGTCTTAATGAAATGTAATCTAAAATAACATGTTTAAAAAGCCTTTCACTTCTTTTTAAAAAAAATGTCGTTCTCTAAATGGTAATATTGCTTATAATTAATTTGTTAAAATAGTTTGAAGTTAAATGAAAATGTAAATGAAAGTTTCAATAAAAAATTAAAAATTTAATTTTAACGCTTACAAATAATTTGCTGGAATATGTTATTGGTGACAGTTGAATCGTTTTTATTTATTCTACGCCCAACCTCAACATCTCTGCCATTAATGGACGAGTAGCCCAATAAAAAGATGAACAAGTGTAAAAACAAGAGTAAAGTTCCTTAATAGCCTCAAAAGAATTGTCCGCCATAAACTTAAAAACTTCAGGGCAGTTCTTGAAGTTAGCGGCATCCATATCACCATGATTGCACAATGGACAACAAGCTGAGCCCATTAAACCTATTCAATGCAGATGCTTTTGCAGATAGTCATGTTTGCAGATTGTCACCAGGAAACAAGCGACGCCAACAGCTCGTGGTAAGTAGCCGGGGATTTTATTCTTCCCGTCAAGTAGAGTTTTTTACTGCCTGTCTATAGCCACATCACCATAAAAGGAAACTCTGTCATCCTTTATTTTACTGAGGATTACACTTTTTATGTTACGCAAAAGCAAAGGGGGATTAAACTATTTCATAAGGGAACCAGCTTTCGCAAGTCTAGTCTCGCCTGCTCATTTCCCAAAACATCGCAGTGGTTCTAGATCCACTGAAGACCAACGCGGTCCTTGATTCCAATGAGCTCGTGCAGCTTTATTTTGCAACAGTGGACTAGTGATTATTATTAAAATTTAGATTAGTAAGTGAAAGAACAATAGCTTGTGAATCATTAAGGAAAACAAATTTTTGATCGTAGATGCTTCTTATTTGTCAATTGCGTGAGTTATAGAAGCAAGCTCCTTTCAATACACTCCAGCAATATTTTATAGCATTCTATGCAGAACTATATGTGTAAATATGATTTCATTCCTCAGAAGGGTATCTGCTATGAATTGTAGCCAGAGCAGCACTTTACAACTCCCTCTGTTATATGTACTGTTTTTTAACTCTCAAAACAAGATCTAGATGTACCTCCAACTTATCTAGATCCACAACAGAATTCCATTTCCATGGAAAAACTTGGCCATCTGGGATAGGGATATCATAAGTGTCATAGAGATCATTAATAATTGAAAGAAATGATCTATCAGTTTTTTAATCTCTCACCCGATGAGCAGTAATTTCATAGAAAATTTCTCTTCTTCTTAAGATTCTTTCAAGAATCGTAGCATCAAGCATTTCTTTTACATCTATCACCCAAGGGTTCCAATTTGGTCTGGAGATCCATAGCAACTGTAGAAGTTGATTTAGCTCTTCCAGTGATTAGACGCAACATGCTGTTCTGGAAAACATCAAGTTATTGTCTATTAGAATCTGAGGCAATAATTAGGACATCAATCCCATATTCAACAGTGGGATGAACATAGCTTTTATATGCTGTGCGTAGTACATCTTGAGTAGAGCCCCAAGTGATGCCATAAAAGCGCTTAATTTGCTTAGATCTCAAGTATCCTCTATCAATTGCAGTGCCATTTTTTTTAGTCGAAGTGAATATCTAAGTAAATAGTATCATTTGTTCATATTAGATTTTTCCTTTATAGCTAAGAGGAATATCATGATGCTTGGTACTAAAGGAGAACATTTGGAAATTTGTCTTGTCACAGTAGTATCGTGAGTTTTATTTAAATTTCATTCAACAATACTCATTTAAGAGCTAGTTATCAAAATATTTTAACAGACTCAATCATCACAACTATTTAAAACGAGGTTATTTATGTTCCATTTTCTGCGTGCGCATTTTTAGAATGGCTTAGTAAGTTTCTTAGTTTAGTCTTTTGAAACTTTATGCTTTTATCACTGAAGAAATAATTCCTAAAAATGTAAAAATACCCGTATATGTAAAAAAAAATCAAAAAAATTTAGATTACAAATTTACTTTGTGTTAATCTATATGTAATATGTTAATTTATTTTAAATTTTAAATAACAAAAAACTTAATCAGGGTTTTTAAACTTCGGCTTTTTTAACATATTGTCACAACTCATTAAGTATAAATATTCTTTAAGGAGGAAAAATTATATTAGAAAAACTAAATCAGTTTTAATTGTTAAATAATTACATTTTCAGTTTAAAATTAGAGAATAAAATTTTTATGCATTATATTAAATCAAAATTTCATCCATTAAATAAATTTAAAACAAAGGATTTGCTATAAGAAAATTCTTTAATGTACTCAGGGAAATAAAATTAATTATATTATGGTTGTAGTTATTGACATCTTCTAAAATATAAATGAAGTAATTTCCCATACATGTTTGTTTAAAAACTGACACTTCACATTAAGTAATTATTTTGGTATTTTTCGTTGAGTTTATTCAGATATAACTTACAAGAAAATAGAAATCATCAAACATAAAATTGGGTACATTTTACAATTCATTATAGATAAATATAAAAATGCAAACCAAGCATTAAATAAAAACAATTTACATATTCGATGCAGTAACAACGAGTTATGTGTGATGTTGGTTTCATCGATTCCATTCAGGTATTTTTACGCACTTATTAAAGATGCTGTGTGTGTGTTCCACGTCAACATATGCTCATCATCAAAAAATATCAATAAAATCACAGAAATGATTGAAGTTTGCAGTCATTTTAGAAGTAGTAGCATAGTTCATGAACTGGAGATCGACCCTACAACAGCTTAAGCCATTTCCACAAAGCTGGAATCAAAAAGAAGATTGATATTTCAATGTGTATTTATATATTTTAATGCGCTTTGGCTACAGATACGAAACGAATCACATACAGAATTGTGGGTAAACAATCAATGTCGTAATTTCTTGAGTGATAAGAAATCGACATCAAGAGAAAATTATAAAAACCGATTACAAGAGATTTTTTCTCTTCTATGTGAGAGGCATAATGGATCTATGTTTAAAGTAGCAAAAATTGACAGTTAAAACATATTAGATTAATATTATTTATTTGAAGTATACCAAATAAGTTCTTGAAAATACTAGATAAATATAACGTCAAAGTAACGGATATCATTTTTTTAAACCTAAAATAAGGTCTACTTAAGAGTTCTGCCCATTTTTGGACTTAAAAAAAATTATGCAAATTTTTGTTAACGTCAATAAACTTTATTATATAATATATTTATCATTATTATTAATGAGTTCTTTCAACTGTGAGGAAAATTTGTACACCCTATTTTTGAAAAATGCTACATCTTTCCATGCAAAAAATTGAAACAGTGCTTGATTTATATCTTCTTCATATTTGAATAATTTCCCTTTAAAAAATTTCTGTAAGGACAAAAGTAAGTGATATTTAAAGGGTAATAAGTCTGGAGAATATGGTGTATGGGACAGAATTTCCCTTCTAGTTCTGCAATTTTTTGACGAATTCCTTTTGGCCTTTTTCTTGGGCTGTTCTTGTTTGGAATAGTGTCGGCCTCTTTTCTTAAATGTCATTTTTGGTAATAAATGTGATTTTGAAAAATATATTATTAGTGCTGTAATTTTTGAGAAAAATATAAATGCATTTTCTGGTATTTTTAATAATAGATTTTCTTATTTCAAAATATAATTTAACTGAATTTTCCTTAACTTGGCACTAAATATTTTTCTTAAGACTTTCTTAGAACCAATTTTTCATTCGAAACATAATTAAATTATGCACAATAAAGGTTAGCATAACAAATGTTTTCGTAAAACATTTCTTGTGGCTGTTACTCAATTTATTCATACCCTTTTAAAAAAAGTCCCATGAAACAAATTGATTGATTCTCGTAAATGGTAACGCAATTTTTTCTAATAAAGCAAAATAAATAGTGTTATAAATGTTAAAATAATTGAGTTTATCTTCAGATAAAATCATTACGAAAAAAATAAATGTTTCTGCAAAATTTTCCCCCAGAAAGAAAATCAAGAATTTTGTATGTAGCATTGCACGGAATAATGAGCTTTTAAATAGAATATCTGAGAAGTAGCAAATTTACTTCCTATTTGTTGAAAAGTTATTGCAATTTAATTTAAAATTTCTAAGTATCCTATTACTGTGAACAAAGGTCCTTATGTTAAAATCAGAAAAATAATGTAAAAATTTATTTCTACAAATTTCAAAGACTTAATAATCCATAGACTGTTAAATAATAATGTCAAAATGTACAGTCTATTCAGAATTTAATTTTATTTTGTCCTGCTTTTAAAATAAACATTATTTAACTGTGAGTTTTACTATAATATAATTTTATTCATTATGCAACAATTTGTATTTAATTTGTTTCATTTTCTTAAAGAATATTAAATTCAACCCCCATATTTAGCACATTAAAAATTCTAAGCAAGAATGGAAAAAAGTAAGTATCAAACTCTTAAGCATAAGAATGGAATTCTCGGACATTGATTATTATACAACATACAAAAGCTTATAAAGTAATTATATTTATAAAGTATAGGTTACAAAGTGTTAATTTCATATGGGATAAAATTTAATTTAAATTAAATGCAATGTTGGCTTATAAGAATTATTAATATAAGTAAATTTGCAGCTGTTACATAATAAAAATATAAAAAAAATTTTGTCCTTATAATTATTCTTCTGTAAAAATGCAATGATCCAAATAACTGAAAATTTATGTATAAAAAATGTACTGTAATATACAAAAGATACCTGAAATTATTAAAAAAAATCATCACAGTGAATTCTATCAATATAAATAAGAAATTATTTTCAAAAATTTAACAATATTTCTGAAAAAATATAAAAATTATTTAGCGAATTATTATGATAGAGTCAAAATAAAATAATGTATTTCAATAATGACTCTCGATCTACATTTTATGCTTAGCGTGAAATATTTTAATCAAATCTTTTCATAAAAAATCATGAATCCATGAACTAACAGCAAAATGCTTGAGTTATTGTTTTTATTATAATTCTACAATGAAAAAAGATATAAATGCAATAAAGATTCTTATCGGTAAATTAAATTTTGCTCTCAATGCAGTTTCTTCCATTGAATAAACCTATTTTAAGATTTTTCAATCCCTTTTTGAGCTTTCTTATTCCATTTCTTTTACTTATCTATTCTAAAATATAAATGGAAAGAACTTAGTATGGATGAAATAATTTAGTAGTTTGAAAAGTTCCCTTTAAAAATATCACTTTATATTCTGACAGTTCTTAAAAGTTATGAATTTGTTTTAACTATTTGATAAACTTTCCTATTTGAATATATCAGAACAATGTTTCCTAAAAGAGTTTACCAATATTAATTATATAACAATTAAATTAATTTTACAAATGAAAAATTATATTTCATAAAATAATTAAATTATAATGAAAATGTTTTATACAGTCAATAATGTAGTCAATGATGTTTTATTTCCAAATATTCTGAAATCATTTTTTAATTATTTCTCATGGTTAGTGAGTAGTTGTAGTTAGTAATGACTACTTTTGATTTTTTTAATTGTTGAATTAAGAAATTATTGAAACTTATTTCTTCAATTTTTTTAACCAATTTTAAGTTAATGTCATTCAAATATATTGTGTGCGTATTTTGCCTGATTTATAATAGCTTTTGAAACACAGATCTCATTTAACCAATTATTCTTTGTTTACATTTCTAATGTGATTGATTTGTTTGTCGCTCAACGGTCATTTTTTGCACACGAAGGCTAATTAGACCGGGACCTACGGCTTAAAGTGGATTTTGAACCACTACAAAAATCCATGCCAAAGGTGGGATTCGAAACCACGAGCTGTTGAACCGAAAGCAAGAGCGCTTACCATTCGGCAGCTAGCTCGGTATTTCTAATGTGAGTTCCTGAATGTGTGATACTTGAGTATGAATACTAGCAAGCATCTAGATTTACATACCATTTTTTTAAAAAAAATACCAAGTAGCAGCATGATATTTGTGCTCGTAAAAAACGCTGTGAGAGGGTTCGCTTTTGTAATTTAAAAATAATTGAGTGAATTATTGTAAATTTTATTTATTTTTACCACATGTTTGATGCAATTTATTCACATGCTTTACAAATCAAAACATGTTGTGTAGAAATCGAAATATATGTATACAGAAATTGTACATATTATAACAAAAAGTAATAAAACGTCATTTCTTCTCTAAAAGTGTGGACAGTAAATAGTCTATGGATCAAATATGCAATATGAAATTTTAAGAGTAATTAGCAAAGCCTTATACTCTATAAAAACAGTGAGCTGCCCTGTTTCTGCAAGAATCTAAGTAGACGCACGTAATTTATAAGGAGAAATGTTATTTACTAGCTCTTTATTCACAATAAATTCCCAATGTATTATGCCTTTCACAATGCGTGACAAATTCTGGTATCTTTCTCTAGAGACAACAGCAAAATGCAAAATGCTTCCATCACTTCCCTAAAATATTGGACGAATACAGCTGATTTATAATCTAAACATTTCATTTAGTAGGAACAACTTTTAATGTAAAAGTTATTTTATTGCAAATGCAATCAACTTTCAAAAGTTTTATACACGTTTTCCTTCGTGATAGTAATGTTTGGGTATAAAGGACTTGCATTAAAAAATTAATGGTTTTAATATTTTTCTGGTCATTACAAATGAAGAAAACTTGTAAAGCACTTATTTTAACTTAAAAGGAAACAAGTTGGTCTTAAAAAAGAAATGTACTGATAAAAATCTCCGATAAATAAATGAAATTTATTTCATTTATGGTGCTAGTTGTATTCTTATTACTTTTTAATTAATACAACTAGCACCATAAATGAAATGGTGCTAGTTGTATTAATTACAACTAGCACCATTTCATTTATGTTAGAAGAAATCAGATGCAGCTATTTAGGTTATAAAAAATCATATGCATTTGGTCAAAAAATACAAATTTACTTTGAATATATAGTAATCTAATGCGAGGATTGTGCATCCATATATTCTGAAAAATGTGAAATAATTGAACTGCTAAGTATTTCATCTGTAAACAGAAAAATCACCATAAACTGAAAAAGCGTATTGTTAGAATATAAGCCTTGAAATGTTAAAAAAACTGCATCCTCCTCAAGCTGTTTAATTATCTGCAGATAAAACTGAACATGTCATCCGTCACATTGTAATCAGGATCCCTTTCTCATAACTCTAAATTGGTAATAATCATATATCTAACTTGATAAAGTCGAAGGGCATTTTTATCACATTCAAAATAGAACAGTACGAGGGTAATTTATGTTGTTGCTGTTGTTGTTGCTTATGCCACTTGGACAAGTCAAGCTCGCTATCCATTTGGCAGTGCGAATTAAGTCAAATGGAGCGTCTTTCGTTTAGATCAGAGCACCACGAAGGTGAAAGTACGACTTTGCTCTTATTAAGGTGTTTCGTAATTTTGAACCACGGTCAGGTGACGAGGCTAGACCTGAGCTGGCACACTCCTCTCCACATCCACGTCATACCAGCGGAAGGACTTTAAACGTCACATATTAACGTGGACACGTCCCCAACCCACAGAGTTCCAGCTACCCAGTGAAGGAGAGCACACAGTGGTCACCCTCCTAACCACTGCCCGCGGCGAATGATGCTTAACTTTGCTGAGCTTACGGGAAGCGGCGTGAAGCTACTGAGCCACTGGAGCTCTTGGGTAATTTATAAAAACGTGAAAGATCTGATTAAGACATAGTCTACAGATCGTTATTTAAAGCAAATACATATGCCCTTTTGTTCTCATGGTCTAGTGGCAGAACATATTTCTTCATAAAGAGAAGTCAGAGGTTCGATACCAACCACTGTTAAATATTGGGTGATGAATGTTGTGTTTATGACATTTGCAGTGTACGTCTACTGGGATGGGTTTCTTGAGGGCTTTCTGTGAATACAAGCCACAGTCTATGAAAATTTCTATCCCAAATTTATTTTCTGGATCAGTAAGACTTGCACAGGCTCTCCTCTCTTAGGTTTTTAAATGTGTGGGTTCTATTCGTCAGATTGCTGATTATTCGAGATCAGATCACTGCTCTAAAACGCCTCTGTCATTGTTATCCTACTCGTTAAAGATGAATTTCGCTTCAACACTTCAATTGATGACTTTCGGTGACAAATAAAAAAAAATGTTTAAAAAATGGAAAATGATTGTGGAAATATTTTTTTAGTATAAACTCATTTTTTAACTCATGGACGTATATTTCCATGAAAAATACACACTTATAACAAATAACAATTGAGCAATAATACATATGTTTTTCTCATACATGATATAATCTAGAAATCTAACAATACTTTTGAAACATTATGTACAGCAACAAGTAATGTGTAGAGTTATATAATTCAAAAATATTTAAGTAAAAAATTCAGAAAACTTTAGCAAATTTGTATTTTATTATTCCATTTATTAAACAATTCTTTATGACATTTGAGTATTCACAAAATTTTGTGTAAGAAAACTCTCAGTATTACCATAATTACGGATGCTAGAGCAACATTTAATCGCAATTTACTTAGCTCACATCATTTAGTTAATTTCTTCAAATGCCATGGTTGACTATTATAAGGAATCAAAACCAAATTAATAACATCTAACTCAGATAATGATGATATTTTACATTTTTCAGTTAATGCTCAGTTCAAATATTTTTCAGTTAATAAATGATGCATTATATAAATATACTTTTATGCTATTCAATAAATATCACTAATATCTGGTAATATGACATCAAAAATAAGTAATCTGGCGAAGGGAATATGGAATTAAAAAGGATAGCATCTCTGATGAACGTAATTCTTGTATTTTTATTAATATATATATATAAAATACGAGGTTTGTCCGAAAAATGCGTATAAAAGTTGAATAATAACTTTATTTTACAGTTTGCAGTCACCACCAGGTGGCACTACTGCTGTAACCAATCCCATCAACGCTCAGTTCGAGTCAGACCGCTCTGCGTGTAAGTAGGAGTGTGTGGCTGCTTGTTGAAAGTTACCCTTTTTCACCTGCCGTCGGCATGGAGCTCTCTCTGACTGTGGAACAACGCATCAACATCAAGTTTCTTGCAAAGCCGGGCAAGTTTACGGAAACAATTCTCTGAAGGAATCAACCGTGAACAAGTGGTTAAAAAGGTTCAGGAAAGGCCGAGAAGACGTGAAAGATGACCCTACCCCAGGACGCCCGTCGACATGTGTTCTTAAAAACCATAGATTGACAGTCAGAATGATTGCTGACGAGCTATCAATCCACAAAACAACCATTCACGAAATTTTAAACTTTAGATGAAGAAATTGTGTGTGAAAATCATACCGAAGCTCTTGGCGCCAGAACAGAAAACAAAGAGGGTTGAGTGCTGTAAAAATTGGTTGGAAGCAGAGGAAAGAGGGGACTTTCTCAACCGAGTCATCACTGGAGACGAGTCTTGGTTTTACGAATTCGATGTGGAGCTCAAATCTCAAAGCAAGGAATAGAAGCTAGCGCGAGAACCAAGAACAAAAAAGTCGCGAAATTCGAGGTCCAATGTCAAGACAATGTTGATTGTCTTCTTTGATTCTAGGGGCAATGTTCACAAGGAATTTGTCCCTCTTGGCCAGAGAGTGAACGGAAATATTCACTTTGAAGTTTTGACACTTCCCAGAGCTCGTGTGGCCCGAGTTCGATCGGATTTGGCAAAAGGAGCAGGTGGATCCTTAATCACGACAATGCGCCCGCTCACACGTCGCTCGTTCTGCGTGAGTTTTTGGACCAAAGCTCAATCACCGTGACAGGCCATCCGCCTTATTTACCTGATTTAGCCACTTGGGACTTCTTCTTGTTCCCGAAATGCAAAACGGTGCTTCGGGTGAGGCACTTGGAAGATGTGGAAGACATCAAGGCAGAAAGGACACTTCAACTGAACAGCATCACAAGTGAAGACTTTCAGCAATGTTATCAACAGTGGAAACGGCTTTGGCAGAAGTGTATCTCATCTCAGGGTGAGTATACTGTCGTAGTGTAAAACGACATAACCAAACCCTGAGAAAATAGATGTTTTATGAGCAATAGATGTTTTACACTAAGACAAGTACTTTGAAGGAGACCATATTGTAATACCTGAATAATTGCAAAATAAAGTTATTATTCAATTTTTATACGTATTTTCCGGACAAACGTATATGTATGTATGTATATATATATATATATATATATATATATATATATATATAGATATATATATGTATATATATATATATATATATATATATATATATATATATATATATATATATATATATATATATATATATATATATATATATATATATATATATATATATATATATATATATATATATAGTGAGAACTGACTTGCATTTGATTACATTCTATAGAAACAAAACAATTTATTAGAATGTAATTTAACTTCCCAAAATATTTGGAAAACTTGTGTCATAAAAATTAATTTCTGAGCCTTTATTAATGAAATATAGTCAATATTTTTTGCTATTTAAATTAATAAAAAAAACTCCTTTAGTAAATATTTTAAAACATCATGTTGCTTTAATTTGCATATTATTCATTTTTGGGAAACATTTCTTTCATTACGAAACATTGATTAGCCAAGAAAATTAAAGATTACAAAAGCTACTTTATAAAGCTCTAATATTTTCATGCAAATATTGTTTTCCAAATTCAAACTTGTTGGTACAATGCGAAAGAAAGGTATTATTTTTTCATTGTTTCGAATATTTTTATGAACTGAATGAAGCTCTTAGGTATTACTGATAAAATACATACTTAATAATTTTTTGTCCTTAACTCGATGAATCGAAAACTACGGCATAAAAACATAATATGTTTTTTTTTTCATATTTTCTTTTAATTTTCTAGAATATTTCAAATATTTAGTTTGTTATAATCATATTTTCGTTTACTTAAGGATTATTTTTCTTAAAAATACTTTTTTTTAAATTTAATACTTACAACAGAGAAATGTTCTTTAAGTTAATAACTTATTATTAGTGTCGTGTTTTTCACAAAATATCTCAAATTTAATAAATAAAATATATTTTTATTATTTTTGCGCTTTAAATATTTATTTTGTGTCTTGTATATTAGAAAATTATGTAACTAAATTTCTCACATGATAAACTCATGCTATATGTTTCATAACTGTTTAGCCCTTACTTTTATGCATGCATTTGTTCTGTTGTATGTGCATTCTGCTTTAAAACTGCTTGCTATAATACAACTTATATGGATTAATATATTGTATTTGATTATTCAATACGCATTACTAAATATTATATTTGATTATTTAATATGTGTCACTAAATATTATACTTGTTTATTCAGTACGTGTTTAATACTACATTTGATTATTCAGTATGTTGTACGGTAAGAACTTTTTCATAACTTATTTTTTAATAAGCATTGTTTTAAATTAACATGAATATACATTTTTGTATGATTCTCAAAAGTTTCAAGTATTATTCATTATAAAATTATTTAGGTATGAGGCATTATACATAAGCAATATAAACAAAATCAAAAAGAAGAATTCAAAAGACTGAAGTAAATGAAATTATACAATTGGATGGAAAATAAAATATTTTTATTTTCCATCAATAGATCATAGATTATTTTCCATCATAGATTATTTCAATAGGAGGAATGTGTTCAATAATATTAAAGTTCAAATTCTACAGCCTGTCATCATCAATAATGAATTTCAAAACAAAAATTTGGATATACCTACAGATAAACGCATTCTAAGGTTTCTTGTTTACTACATATAAGAAAAGTATGATCTTATAAATATACTTACTTTTAATACCTGGTTGTAAATATTAAGACAATTTTATTTGAATCGCATTTCACCACGTGATCGTTGATTTAAGTACACGTGTATTATAATATTAATTATTGTATATCTTTCAGATATTTTAAATTATTTAGCAAAACCTTGAACAATATTAATTTTTTATGGAATCCTTTTAGTTCTAAACCTCATTTTAAAGGATACGGTTACAACCAGTATTTCTATTGGGAAAGTATAAAATTCCTTAACTAATTGAAATAAACAATTTCAAAATTTATGACATTAAATACAAGTTTTATTTCCAAAGAAACCAATAATATTCACATATATTATAGCTGATGATTTTATTCAAGATACTTCTAGAAATTATCCCCGATCTTAGTTTTCATAATTTTAATTAAGTGAACTTAATACAAACTACACAACAATTGACATTTTCTACCAGCAAATCCATCTTTCAAATCCACTTAATATTGCTAAGAAAGTATTTTTTCTTTCATTTTAAGAAAATAATCTTCATAATAGGAGTTCGAAGAAAGAATGCATACATTTAAGCAGAATTTGTTGTTATCATATACATCATATTCCTATAAGCGTTAAAAATCTAAACGCGTTCTGATAAAAAGTAACACCACTTATAAGCTAAACATTTTTGAGGTGATGGAGAATATACATTGGAATTTTATTCATTTTGAATTCCTGAGAGTTTCTAATAGAGATTTTCCACCATATAACATATTTATCCATAGTGCAGCATTTTTAATTACAAAATTAAAAATATAAACAAACATCGATCTTATTAATGAGTTGTGTGTGAAGTTCACCTTAATGCTCTTAAATAAATTTGGGAAATATATATTTGAATAATTTTACATCAGTATTTACAGTTTAATCTTAATTACTTATGATTTATAAGCGGTTTCTTATTTCATTTATTTTAATTTACTTTTATTATTATAAAATATTTGTTCAATAATAAAAGTCAATATTATTATTGTTAAATGGTTTTATTTTAAAGATATCTGCATAAAATGCTATTATAACAATGTTGAAAAATTTTATTTCAAGTTGTTCTTTTCATTGTGTTTTACGAAGGATAACTTTCAATTTCAAAATTATTTCTCACACCTGTCTACCTTGTTCACACTTGACTGTTTCATTTTTAACACAAATACTATATAAATCTTATATTTGCAATTTTACATTACAATGTTATGTATACAGAATTTTTAGTAGGAATTGTAAATTTATATAAATTGATATTTGATTATAAAATAATATAAATTTATATTTTATTCTTCAAATGCAATTTAGTTAAATTTATTTTATAAGGAAATTAATTTAATCCTAAGTCTACGCCCATTTACCAAAAAAAATTGCTTTAATTTTTTGTTTTTGTTAAAAAACGTTTATATATTTATGCACGTTTAAAAATGAAATTGAATTCACTAATGACCTAAGGAATTGATATTTTTCGTTTCTTTTCCAGAGAAAAAAACTAGACAATAAAGCGTAAGCAAAATAACATATACTTACAATAGACAGATATTTCTAAAAATAAGATTTTATGAAGCTAATTATATAATGAATTAAGAACTCTGTTGCTTTATATAAGTTTTACAATATAAATATTATTTTTATGTCAGTAAAGTAAATTAAATAAGAAACCAATAGTGTTTCCTATATTTGAAATTAAGGCATATTTCTGTACTGTTAATGACCCTGATGTTTTATAAAATTTGAAACACAAGCTTGAGCACTCTCTTTCTTGTAGTACAAGTTAATCCTTAAATTAATTAATTAAGTTTTACAAAATTAAATATGTCTGAAACCCAATAAAAAATAAATACTTATTTTTGTAGGCATTAGAAATTTAATTCGTTAAAAGTTTTTATTTTCTCATAAACTTTTTTATTCCATGTGTAATTTACAAAGATTATTTTCAGTAATTAATTTTCAAAAACTGTACAATACTAGATAATATTATCACGAGAGTTAAGTAAATAAAATTTACTATATTAGTACTTTTAAGAAAAACTCTAAATAATTTTGAATTTCATTTACCGAGTTTTATATTATGTGGGATTTCTCATAAACATATCTCTTAAATTTTCAACCATTCTTTCATAAACTTTGTTGAATAGATTAAAATTTTCGTAGCACCCATGGTAATTCAGGAAATGTTTTATCATATCAAAAATTCATTTGTAATAATATTTATATATCACAAAATGTTTGACATAAATTTAAGAAACAAGTATATCAAATAATAATTATATGCTAGTAAAATTTAGTGATAGATAGGTCCTTTTTTAAATTTATATGATTTATCTTGTCAAGATGCGTGTGTGTGTGTGATCAATCAAATAAAAAGGTATGCGAAAAAGAATATGTTTCCCATTAATAAAAATTATCATTTATTATTTCTTGTATTTTTATAAATCATTTACAATCATTAGTCTTAAGTGGCTGCATCCTTTAATATCATTTCAAAACAATTTTTTTTTGCACAGTGCTCAAAAATAATAAAATGTTTGCTACCCTTCTAGATCTTTTTATTTCATTTTTATTTGAAATATCCCAAACTATCAAATAATGGATTATTACATCAAAATGTTTCACTTCTCATCAACTTAATAGTTTGCTTAATGCTTAACGGATATCATTTGTATTTTTTGTTGAGCATCTTTTTGATAAAAAATGCATTCATACATTCATTGAGTCTTGATTCATTAGTGTCATCTGGAACTATCCCAGAAAATGCAATTATGCTACATAATTGTCTAAATGCGATTTATTTTACAAAGAAAAAATTGTCACATTTAAATACTAATTTCTCTTTTGATAAGCTGTTATTTCTGTATAGAAATAAAGTTTTTTCGATAAAAGATTCCTTATTTCAATTGTTTCCTGAAGACATGGGAGACAATATGTCTCATCTAAAAATATTTTTTGCAATCGTTATTAAATATTCGAGACGGCTGTAAGTGTAAATATTTGACATTTTTTATATAATATTGGATTGTTTATAAGTGCTTTAAAATTTCTTGTTTCCATACTTGATATTTTAGCAGTTGTACATTATCTTAAACATAATTACTCTCTCTTCACAAGCATGAACTCTAATATTGAATCAAATATTATTAAACTTTCTCCTTAAAATAGAAAGTTAACTTTCAAAAAGTATGCAACAGAACAAAAATCACTTTTATAAATCAATCGGTATCCAAACAACTTAATAATAAAAAACATCATCTAAATTATTTGTCGTATTTGCAATGACTTTCGTTAAAAAAAATTGGCTTCACATTGTGTAGATTTATATTTTAAACAATTGATTTCATTTACTTAAAAATTAGAATGTAAGAAAATAAGAGAAATATTACAACGAAGTTTTCTGAGCGCTGGGCAAATTAATGCTTACATAAAAAATTTATATGTGGAAATTTTTATAGGGAAATATTTGACACATTTAAAATATATAGAATCTGCATTTTTCAAATATATTGAATTTTTGTAACATTTGTAGTGATGAAATAAAAATCAGCTATAAATACATTGTAGGCTCATTATCGAGAACAAATTTTATATTTTGTGCAACTTCATGGAAAGTAATCTAATGAGTTTTAATATCCTTAATTCTGATATTCTTATTCTTGAATAATCTATATTAAAATTTTGAACTATTTTTAAATATATTTCAGTAACACAGTTTAATATTAGATGAAATAAAAAAATCAAGACTTGATAAATATCAGACTTCAATAGCTTCCTTGTGGTCATAAAAATACTTATTGTACTTAGATGAATGAATAATTTTTTCTTAATAAACTCAGTTCAATCCAATTCCTCCTCTGAAGAAATTACAGTAAAAATTTATAATTTTTCACTTTCCAGATATATGAAATAACTTATAAATTATATATAAATGATAAAATATATCAGGATCTAAACTCATCCAAAAACTGAATAAAAAATTTATAAAATGCTTATAAGGCATCTATAGATCTATGCTAGTGAAACTTGGAGCCCTAAATAAAGATTCACAATGATCACTGGATATGCTTGGGAGAAAAATCTTCTGAACTGTCTTTGCTCAATGTAGGAAGAACAAAGAGAGTCAGAAATACATTTTGGAACTGTATAGGCTCTATAGAGAACCACCGATTACACAAGTCTTCCGTAATATAACCGATTAAGATTTCTCGGCCATGGTTGGAGAAGGAAAGATGTTAGTTCCACAAAAATCTTAATATTTAAAAACCTGAAAGATTCTGGTCTAAAGGAATACCACCTGATAGATGGTTGGATGATAATGATAGAGACCTAAGAACTTTAAAAATCAAGAACTGGAGAATCATCGCTAATGGCGATAGGCGTTGGGGTTAGCCTGTGGTTGAGGCAGCCAAGCCCTGCAATGGGCTATCGTGCTTCTGAAGCAGAATAAAATATATTCCTTTACTTGAGACAAGGTACCCAGTTAAATCAAAGAAAACTGGAATTGAATAAAAACACATACTTTATGACAGAAACATTGCATATACAAACATATGAGAGAGAGAGATGGTGTTTCCCAGCATATATGTTTTCTGAAGTTTAAAAAATGAATTAATTAATTATGGAAGTGTTGCAGTGAAGAAGGAAAATTTACAAAAATTTTCTATCCAGATATATTAATTGCTTTTTCTGTATTTCTTGAATTCTACACAAACAATATCAATTTATTATATACATAATGTACTTACAATGTAATAACAAACAAGCATTTAAATTAGATGGAACTAAAAATTTATTACAATTACAAAAGCGATTCTCTTAAGTACAAAGTACGAGGTTTGTCCGGAAAATACGTATAAACGTTGAATAATAACTTTATTTTACAATTATTCAGGTATTACAATATGCTCTCCTTCAAAATAATCACCCTGAGACGAGATACACTTCTGCCAACGCCGTTTCCACTGTTGATAACATTGCTGATAGTCTTCAGTTATGCGGTTCAGTTGCCATGTCGTTTCAGCCTTGATGACTTCCACATCTACCCCGAAGCACCATTTTGCATTTCGGGAGCAAGAAGAAGTCACAAGGGGCTAAATCGGGTGAATAAGGCGGATGGTCTGTCACGGTGATTGAGCTTCGGGCCAAAAAGTTACGCACAACGAGCAACGTGTGAGAGGGCGCATTGTCGTGGTGAAGGATCCACCTGCCCCCTTTTGCCAAATCCGGTCGAACTTGGGCCCAGCTTTGCAAGAATCTTGATGTTGATGCGCTGTTCATCAATCAGAGAGAGCTCCATGCCGACGGCAGGTGAAAAAGGGTAACTTTCAACAAGCAGCCGCACACTCCTATTTTCACCCAGAGCGATCTGACTCGAACTGAGCGTTGATGGGATTGTTTACAGCAGTAGTGCCATCTGGCGGTGACTGCAAACAGTAAAATAAAGTTATTATTCAACTTTTATACGTATTTTCCGGACAAACGTCGTATAATAAGAATTAATTTGAAATTTTTTATTTCTTTGCTTATGACTTAGTTTTTAATATTTAACATCAATGTGTTATTTCTGTAACATGACAAATGAGGAACTTTTTTTTAACACTCCACTATTTTTCGAAAAAAATGTCATCCATATCTCACCTGCAGAAAATAAATTACCGTTCACCCACACAAGACCTTGCTTTTAATAAAAGGCAAGCTAAATTTCTCTCTCCTTTCTGTCTCTTGCACGGATTCTTATATCAAATATTCAAAATACTTTTAGACTTTAAAAGCAAAATCGTTCAATTGTTTTGAAAGACGAGTTTGTAATAACAAATAAATAAAGTAAATTACTTATCCTATAATCTGGGTTGTTTCCTATAAAATATGATTTGGTAATGCACATATTTAAATGCAGTAAAAATTTTATAACATTGTCAAACTTTCATGAGTTTAATTAGAAGAGTTAAACAAATTTAAATTATTTATATTAATGTAACAACTACCGATGTTACAAAATGCAAGTAAAACTGATTTTTACAGTTAAAGTGTTTGTGTGTGTGAAAAGGAAGACAAACGATGAATAATATTTTATTCACCTATATAAATATTTTATTTTTATATACGAAATGTTATATATATATATATATATATATATATATATATATATATATATATATATATATATATATATATATATATATATATATATATATATATATATATATATATATATATATATATATATATATATATATATATATAGGTATATATATACATATATATATATATATAAGTGTGTGTGTGTAAAGAACACACATAACATTTAAATTCACTAAAACTGGTTGTAATGTTTTGAAAATTTGAATAGAATTTGTAGTATTCATTGAAAATTCAGTGACTTGAAATCAAATTAAGTAAATACCAAAAAAAATTCCTTTCTAAATTTATTACGGTACTTTATTATTATAATTCTTTCTTAATATTAGAAAGACTAAATATGTGTCAAAATAATAAGCTGTAAATTTATATTTTAAAATTTAAAGTTTAAAGGATTTTTTTATTAAATATTAACTGATTTAAATGGGACAAAATGATAAAATTGATACATTTTATGTTATACCTTATGTTGAACAACATCTTTGCTTGAACTAAATGATTTAAATTTGCCAATACAATGTTTTTATTAAAAAAGAAGAAATTGCAATCTCTTATTCTATTTCGTTGCATTATAATTTTTCTCATTTAATTTATCTTTCTTTCACACAGTTTCATGATACGTTTTCCGACGAAGACGTTTTTTTTTCAGGAAATCCTCTCAGAGAAACATTTGCAAATTTCAACAGATTTTAGAGAATGTTTTTTTAAATTGAAATTTAGAGAACTTTTTTTTATAGATTTCAATTTATAAAAGAGATTTAAAAAGACATGACTTAACTTCTATTTCCTAGATAAATTTATTTCAATTTATATTGTGTTCTTATCTTCAAAATATGCTAAAACTGTTTCATCAATATTCGTTTGGGAAAATAAAAGAAAATTGAAGATACAAGAGTAATAAACACATTTTCTCTGTGGAAATATATATGTCAAGGTCATTGCATATATATCTTTAATATTTTATTACGGCAAAAAATAGTTTTTTTTTTTTCCTTTAATTCTAAAGTTAACCATTTGACTGATAAAAATAAGCATTTTTAACTCATATATACATCATTATATATAAATATTCATGTATGCATACAAACATGTATATACATATGTATATGTGTATATTATATACACATGCACATTTATATTTATATTATTAAATTGATAGATATCATATGTAGTAAGATAAGACAGTTGAAAATAAGCTTAAATTTTTAAAATAGTTTGTGAAATGAAACATTTGATGAGAAATGTATCACATTCCTTTTACTTTCTTTTGACTTTAGTTATCATACCGTTAGTTGTTCCTGTCTTCGTGAATAATTACATTAATATTTTAAAAGATTCTTGATAAAGAGAAATAAACATTATAAAAATATTGATATACAAATACCAGAAAATAAATTTTTATTTTATTTTTCCAATGTCATTAATGGAAATTAATCTAGAAAGAAAACAATTTTCAAAATTGTAAATTATTGCCATTAAAAAGGAAAATATCTTCACTTTTTTATTTCAATTTGTGAACTAAAATTTAAGTTTTTTTTTTATTACCAAATTTACCATAAAGGAAAATCAACAAAGAGACAAAATATTTTCCCATATTATGTAATAAAATAAGCTATTTTCGTTTCAAAATGAATGATTTTTTGTCATTAATGTAATAAATGTGTTTTCGTTATTCAGATATGAGTCGTTCAAATACACACTAATAATTTTTTCCGTAAATTATCATTAGTTTACAGTAAAAAAAAATTTATTGAATTGGATAAATGTTTGGAATATATTTGTTATATTTTATTACTTGTCCTTGATTGCACTTTTTATTTATAATTTGTCCAAATTCTTTTGCATACACATTTTTTATTCTTTTATTTGATTCTTTCTTGTTTTTTCTCTCGTAATTTTTGAGCTTATTGGTATTTTGTGAGTAAACTCAATATAAATATATTAATTTATAATTTAAAAAAATATTTTTTCATGCATGAGTAAAAGTAATTTAATAGTAAACTTAAAAATTTTCATTCTTACTCATTAAACAAATTAAATGTTAATTTATCCTTTTTTGGTTCCTTTCTTATAAATTACATTTAAACTTTTTTAAATTTTAATTGAGAATCAACCCTACCACATTCTTAAATAATAATTATCCAAATTTTATAAATGAATAAAAATATCTTTTATTTTTTACCTACTTAAAATATCTGAATGAATATTATTCAAAGTAAGTAAATTATTTAAATATGTCGAATTCACATATTTTTAACATTTGCTTATAATCCTTAATGCCAATTTTTTCTTTGATTTTATTAACATTTTCAATACTTGCTGCTAACTAAAGTTTCTGAATGCCATATAATGCACAGCCCATTAGTAATAACAAAATTGAATGACATGTTATATTTGTGAAAGAAGTCTAAAGTACAAATCTTAAATATAAGGGATTGATTGACAATTCAAAATTGAAATATTAAATTGTACTAGCGATGATAAAATAATTTCAAATAAAATATTGTTTAAATATTTTTGAAAAATCATAAAAACTGTTTAAGAAACCGAGTTATTTTATGCTGATCTTGAGAGCACTTATGCTCTAAATTTAAAAGTATATATCTTAAGATTTCCAAACTTGTCAAGATATAAAATATGCTTAGCTGCTTATAAAAATTGCTCAAAAAATTTATTAACGAAAACTGTCATATAAAATATTTGTTACTCCAGGGTAGTTTCAACTCCTCAATTTTTTTTCTAAGAAAATGTAAAAGTATTTTCTTAAATTTGATATGAAATTAAATGTCTATTTTAAAATTTAAACCAACTAGTTTAAAAAAGATCTCAAACGTAAAATTTATTTCTACATTAATTTCTGTCGGTGATATTTTTAAATAAAAATGATTTTTATTAAAAATATTCAAGAATTTTACTACAGGCTCTAGTTTTGAGGCCTATGGAGTGGTTATCAGATATTATTCAATACATCTAATACAGTTTATTTAGAAATTAAGAAATGAAATCCATTATTTGGTTGTAATGTTTTGATATTATATATTATTTAGTTAAAGTGAACATTTAAATTTACATTTTTAGTTTTCACTTCGTGTTTGATCAATTCATCAATTCATTACTGATAAATTAAAGTTATATATATATATATATATATATATATATATATATATATATATATATATATATATGTATGTATGTATGTATGTAAATGAAATTTTAAATCGTTTTAGAAAATTTAAAATTAGACATATGTATATATGTAAATGAAATTTAAAATCGTTTTAGAAAATTTATTATTTAATTTTTTATTTATTAGTTTATTTAAAATTATTTATTATAGAAAGTTTTAAAAAATTACATTTATCTTCGAGTAGTGTGCTCTAATTGCTTTCTAGCATTCAAATATGCTTACTTTTTATTCAAGCAGTGAGAAAATATTTAAATTTTTTCAAAAAGATCAGGAAATTAGAATCTATTGATGTATGTGTAATACTACTGTGTAATTGATCATTGAAAATGCTTAATAATTCAAGTGGTACTTTTGTCATAAACGCAGAGTAATTTGTCACATGTACAACTCGTTATCTTGTTTCCATCATTAAGATCATTATCTTGTTTTGAAACTTTAATTCTTTCATTGCAAATAGTATGAGTCAAAATCTTTTTTTCGTGAATGGTAATGTTCACAGCAAGTCAACTTTAATAGAATTTTCTTTATAGTTAAACCATTCTTATAAATTATTTTTTTAGGATTCGCTAATAGAAACTTTGTCAAAAATATGTTGTTTTATGTTAAAGTCTAATCATTAATACTGTAAATTTTTACCTTTTCATCATCATATTTTACATTATTACACTCATTTAAACTATGAGATTTTTTAACTCTATGAGATTTATTTTCAGAATTATATTTAATTATTATCCTCTAATTTATGTACTATTTAGGTGAATTATTTTTCATAAAATATTGAAAAAATCTGCTCTTTAGATTTACGGACGAATATCTGTATTAGCTCAAATGTTACTTAACATTTAGTTCACACAATAAGGCAAACCACATGTTTAATATTAAATGTCGCTTGGTAAAGAAAAACCAATATATAAATAACGTTACGTGAAATACAAATTCTATATAGTTTTTTTCAATTCTTTTAAACTTACTCTAATGTAATGAAAATTCTATAAAATTCTTATAATTCTTCATTAAATCATTTTCAATTTTAAAAGCAATTTTAAATAAAATTGTAAATTTTAGTACTTAGAAGCTCTTTGCAAAATGCAACTAATTATACCGATTTTTAAAATTTACATTTAAATTTTGCATACCTTTGGCAGAAATTTGTATTAATAATTTTAGTAATAAAAAATATTAAAAATGTCCCAAAAATGTGCTAGAAATATATTGTAACACAAATATTTGACAGCGTGATTTATTAAATTTTTAATTAAATAAAATATGAACAATAATTTTATTAAATCAAATTAAAAGCTCTTTCTTAATTTTATTTTACACATGAGAATGTTTTTATAATCTATTTTTAATGAATGTCAAATTTTGATACAAACTCTACTAACAGTATTATTCTACATAACAAAATTTTGTACAAACACCAAAATAAAATAAAAGGAAATACATTTTTAATTCGTTTTCTATAATTAATCAATTAACCGTATTCAAAATATAAACAACATTAAATTTAAATTTCATTATTTCAAATCTGAGTCATTTGCTTTAAGTTATGTCAGGTATTTAGTTTTAATATAAGACTTGTAGTCAGTTTTAAAAAATTAATATATTATTTGTAATATACATATGCTAATTAAATTTTCTCTTACACACAAGCTAATTGTATGTTCCTATTACACTTATAATATTTTCCTATGTAATGTAATACGGAAAAGTAAATATTACAAGAATCAGGAGTTAAAATCTGATGTAGAATTCACAGATTGTGGAGTTCTGAATTCCCTAAGAGCCAATCAACAAAGCTTATAAGCGAAGACAATCAAAATGATTTCTAGGGGATTATAAGCAGACAACTATTACCAAACTACTTTGTCAAATGGCCAAACTACTTTCTTAAATGGTTCATGGATGTTATTAACAAGATATGATATTATAGGAACTTAAACGTTAATACTATTTCATTAGTTTAGATGCATGACAAAATAGGAGAATATTTTATCAATGAAATTTACAATATTCAAAATTTCCTTTGATACATCCCATGTTGCATTTATTCCTTTAAATTTGTAATATGTGTCAACACTTTATGTTACTGTAAGATTAAGGTACATTAAGTTACAGTAATAGTCAGCTGTACTTTCTGTTTTAATAAAAAATTCAATGTATTATTTTCATTGAGTTTCTTATATATATAAAAAATTTATCTTATAAATTTACATATTTAATAATATTTAATATTAACTTACATTTAAAAACTATATATATATATTATATCCAAAAACATTTTTATTTGAAAATACCAAGTGTTATATAGATATTTTTACTGAAAAAAAATAATGTGCCCACTACAAGTCAGTAAAAATGGTGTTATTATGGACACTAAAGATAGTTAAAACTATTTCCTACCAATATTCACCAAAAATACTGTCATTAATAACATCATGAATGCATCAATTAAATTTTCTATAAATTAAAATATTAATTATTTTTCAATGAACAATTTTTTTAGGTATTTTAGTAACTACCAACTTTCGAACTAACTTTTTCAAAAGTTACATTTAGTTTTCTTTTATCATGTTAATAAATATATTATGGCTTATGAAATATACTAGCCAAACTTTTAATCCAAATCTACAGAAAATTGCAATGTGCCAATGTTAATTTTATTATATCTAAGTATAAGTTTTATGTGGAAATGTTTTTTAAAATGAAATAAAATCTAAGAAAAATAACAATATAGAAAATGCGCTTAAAAATATACAACAATATGAATATTTCTATTAAATTTTATTTAAATTTCTCTGTAAAAATAGCTATAAATGGAAAAGTTCGGAATATATATTTTTAAATCTTGGCTTCATTTCTTAGAACATAGTTCTTAAAACGTGTGGGCCAAATTTCATATATAAATATCATTACTGTTACTTGATATATCATTGTAACGACGTTAGGAGATTTTGTGAGAAAAGGTTATAAATAATCACTCTAAAAGTGGTAGTTTCACTTGTTCCAGTGACGGTATTAATCAACATATTATAAAAAAATATATGTTTGAAAACAATATAAAAAAAGCACCACTTTTCTTTACTAATTTCAGTTTGAAAATAGAATGTCCAGTTTTATTTTTTTAAAATAGACAATGTATTTTAAAATTTTGCAATTTTATTTCTATTTGACTTATTGAAAAGAAAACTATTTTATATATTGGAAAGCTCTGAGTATAAGAATTGTCACAAGTAGCCAAAAATCAACTTCTCAACTTAAGCGGATACAATAAACAATTTTTGAGTTTTGTATGTACCAAGTTTCTTCAAATAATAAAATTATTATTAAAGATACATATGTTGTTTTTAAAATTTAGTCATGATAGACATGGCTCAGCAGTATAATTAATTTCTATTTTAATTAAAGATAATCATGTTGCTAGTTGGATTTAAAAATCTCTTATTTGTTGCTTATTTGTTTACTTTCTAAATTATAATAAGGACTAAAGAAATGATATAAACTAACAATTGAAAAACTAAAATGGTTTGTAAAATATAAAACTTTATTTTTGTAATGCACACACATTTTTTTTAAATTTAAATAATAAGCCATTTATCTTTCTGATATATTCTTGTATTTCACTAATTTAAAATATTCATAACAATGTAAGATAATCAATAAATAGTCTCCAACTTTATATTTAACTGACAGCAACATATTTGATACTGAAGAAACATTGTATCAGTAAAAAATTATTGATATTTGATAAAAGAGCAACATTTGATATGTTTTAAACATCAAAGTATTCTTTCTTCCATATTTTCAATGAATTATTAAGATTTATTTTCTGATGACGTATCATAGGTGTAATAATCTTAACAGGTATAATGGCTTAAAATTTAAATCTGTAACTTAAATATTGAATTTAAAATTTATTTTTGATTTAACATCATTATAACTACAATGATGAAACATCTTGTGAGTTGCAAAATTACTTTCCCAAATGAATAAATTTCATTAAAAATTTTAAAATTTTCTACAAAAATAATAAATTTCTTTCCTGTAATTTCAAATTTGAATGAAAATATTTTCATTCAAAATTCAAAAATAACACAATTGTATAAAATATAAGCAATAACAAGTAACATAATTTGTTAAAGTAACTTATAATTCAATATCTAAAATAATAGTTTTTAAGAAATTCCAATGGAATATTAAAACAATATTTAATTATTACTTAAGAACAAATATAATGATGGTGCTCCAAGGAATAATTTCACGTGAAGTCACTCTTTAATTAATTTCAACTATCATAATTAGGCACATTAAATTTTAGAACTAATTTAACATTAAAATAAAAAGTGCAAAATATTGAATTTTCAGCTATAGTCTTCAGTTAATTATATGGTACATGTTAAATTTCAGTACTCTGACTCTACTTAATTTTACTACTATTTTGGAGTAATGTGAACATAAAAATTTTAATTTACGTACATTTTTTTACGCTTAACTTTTCAGTTTTGTTATCCAATTTATTTCTAATCCTAAAAATGATGAAAGTTCACTTTTTAATTTGTAATGTTTTGAGAAAAAGAAATTAAACACCTTAAACAGAAAATATATCATAAATTAAAATATGTAAAAGGTATTTTATGAAACCAAGCGAAAATATAAGTTACAACACTATCAAATTTCAATTATTCTTCAAAAGTCATCTTTTAAAATCAATTTTCTGTTTATTTAAACAATATGGCACATAATAATTTGCAGATTCACTATGAAAACACTTCAACATCTCTGTTATTATTATTAGCAGATATATTTGAAAAACTTTAATTGATATGTATATATATATATATATATATATATATATATATATATATATATATATATATATATATATATATATATATATATATATATATATATATATATATATATATATATATATATATATATATAATATAAACCGAAAAAACTAATCATTTGTTGAAAATATTTTAAAATGGAAATGCATTTTTGATATCACATATAAAATTTTTGTAACTAATGATAAAATCTTATATGTTAGTAAGTAATTGTATTATTTATACTATTTTTTCTCCATACTTTTACTTAAGTAATTTTAATATACATATTTCTACTTTAATAATAAAGCATAATTTCTCTAAATCAATTCTTAATTTTCCAAGAACCATTTCTTACATATAACTTGCTGATTATTGTTATCATAAAATTAAGTCAAACAAATTCTTATTTATAAGGCATGTATGGATAAATTTCATTTATTTAGTTTGTTTTATACTTAAATAGGCCTCATGTATATAAATAATTCAGAATTAGAATTTCATATCTAAACTTCAAAGTCCATTATTTAGTCCAGAATTAAAAATACAATACAATAAAACTTCAAAGTCCAGTATTAAAAATACAGAATTGTACTTACGGTTAACTTATTTGCAATAACGAGCTAAAGTGTTTGTTCTATAAATGAATGTTTCTTTAAAATAATAAAAATAATAAGTAGGAATATAATATAAATTATTTGGGAAAATAAAATAAAATATTAGTGAGTTTTTCTACTATCAACACAAAATTTAAAGAACTCTACAAAGATAGACTTCCAAATCCATATATATATATATATATATATATATATATATATATATATATATATATATATATATATATATATATATATATATATATATATATATATATATATATATATATATATATATATATATATATATATATATATATATATATATATATATATATATATATATATATATATATATATATATATATATATATATATATATATATATATATATATATATATATATATATATATATATATATATATATATATATATATATATATATATATATATATATATATATATATATATATATATATATATATATATATATATATATATATATATATATATATATATATATATATATATATATATATATATATAGGGATTTCATTAAGGTATTTCATAGAAAACAATTTACTGTGGAAAATAATTTTTTGAGTATAAAAATATATCTAGATACTTTACATTTTATCAGCTGAATCGAAATTATGAACTATATTTTTCTTCTGGCAAAATATATATTAAATAGCTATAGAGTAGAATGGAACTTTTCACTGAAATACTTGTTATCTGCTTAAAACAAAATCTCATTTTAGATAGAAACTTTTTAAAAAAGCTTACTACTTATCAGTATTCTTTGAAAGTCCTCTCTGTTTTCTGATTTCCAATAGAAAATGATAAATTATATAAGTTGGAGTTTCGAATTTTATGTTTCCAAAGTATATATTTTGTAATAGTTTTGAGCGAGATTGAATAGTTTTATAAATATATTTCATTTAATGCAAGAAAAGAAATCGTTTCAGGAAATAAGAAAAAAGTAAATGTCCGAATTTTTACTTTTATTATAAACTTTAAAATTTGGAAAACGTGATAAAGTAAAAAGTATTTTTTATCTTAAAAACATTTTTTTAAAAAATGGAGAATTTTACGATCGTTTTTGTTCTATGTATTTCACTTATTTAATATTTTAAATTAAATATAAGTGCATGTACATAAATATAAATGTATAAAAATACAATAAATGTATATTTATTTGAATATAGATAACTGAAAACAATATGTGAAAGACAGGATACTTTAGAAAAAAATGTTTATAAGAATACATTATAGCACTAAATTAAATCTGAAAAAATTCAGGTTTAGTTCTGTATTATAAAAAAGAAAATTAGAAACTTGAATTAACTCTGAAGGTTGTACAAGCAATAATTTTGCAATTACACAATTTTTCTTTATAAATTAAATGTATAATCAAGCTTTATAGTAATGAATGCACCTTAAAATAAACTAACTTCATCTTAACAAAACCAGTCTCAATATTACATCAATATACCTACATGATATATATGTGACTTTCATGTCAATTACATTACTTGCTACCCAGTCTAATGATGCATTTCTATATACCAGGCTGTAAGATCTTTGAAATCAATCAATGTATGCTATGTTAGTAACCTGAAACAACAAAACCATGGCATAGTAAGCAAATTGGTGAAAACGACAGTAATTCAGCTATCCAAGTGGCATCGGTTTTGACTATCACTAACCATTTTGTCGATCGATGATCGGATTTTTCATTTCAGAAATTTGTTTTCTATAAAAGATATGCTTAAGTAATTCACGTAAAGCTATTTCTTTAAGCATTATGAATAACATTTAATATTTTTAATATTAGGATAGATTCTTTGTCTAATTAGGATTGTATAACTGTATTTTGGGAAATATTCTAAAGTAATAAATTAAAACCCTTTTATTTGATTTTTAAATGTTTATATTTGTGTTGTAAATCGTGTATCTTGAAGAGGATTTCCTGACAATTAATATTTATATTTTTGAGATTCTTCTAGATTAATTTGTAAACACACTTAATACTTCACAATTCAACAGACATATGGTACCAATATCACCGAGCTAGTTGCTTACTCACAGTCGAAAACTGCGCAAAAAATTTCCTCTGGAAAAACTTATCCTCTTCTTAGCATCAAACACAGTCAAGCAGACTCTTCAAGGCAATGATAAATTAACGGAAAGATGTCGGTCATATTTTTTTCATAATATCAATAATTATTTTTTACCACGTTTACCTGAATTTATAGCTATTCAGTAGCTGAATAATTTAGTTGAAACAGATTTTGATATGTATCCTTGAGTAGTAAAGGGCATAAAAATCTATATTTAGTTATTCTATGTTTAACATATGTTTATGGTCTATAAGTATACATTCAAAAAGAAATAGCTACTACATAATTTTAATATTTGCTTTTAGGTAATGTATGTATGTTATATTGTTAGTAGATTTACATTTTTCCTTAGTTGTAATGGATTCTAATTTTCAGCATCAATCAATTTAGTTTTAAAACATGTACCTGAATGCATTTCATTACGAGCTAAAGAGACAACTGAAATATTCAGAAAATTCACTTATATTTAAATTGCTTCAATATTCATAAAAATATGATAATAAATATTTATTTTCAACTGTTAAAATTTAACATAAAATAATCTCTCTCTGTAGAATTATCAGAAAAACTTGAAAACTAAATTTTGTATTAATTAATTTTAAATCTATAAAACTTTTGGATGCTTCTTAAAGAGAATATTTAAAAGTTATTCATTGAATTCAAGGAATACTTTTATTCTAAAAAAATTTCTTATGAAATCTGATTGCTTAGGCAGTAATCATAGTTCAATTTTTAATTAGAGGTGAGAAAAATGATATGTTTCTTTATGCCATTCGTTAATATTTTGCACAACCCAGCAAACACAAAGATGCCGGGCATCCATCGGGCCGCTGCTGTCAGCCGTCTTGGCCAGCAGCGGCCCGCCGCTATTTGGCCTCGTAGCTCCGTCAATAAAGTGGTCGTCGTCATTGCTGCTGGGCCGGCAGTACGGTCCGTTGTTGGCCCAACGCCGGGTGGCCATCAATGCCGTATTGGCCGCATGTGGCCCATGTAATTGCCAGTACGTGCCCATATACGGTTATCCATCGGCCCTTTGCCGTTTGGCCGACGATAGCCGCTTTCACCGACGTAGGGCTGGTTATGGTTATTTATTTCTATAAATATTGAATTCATTATTTATGTTAATATTGTATATATTGTTAAAGTTAATATGGAAATATTGGAAATCCATCAAATTAATACTGAATATATTTTTGTGATTCCAAAAGACAATTGTTATCCATTTAATTGTCAAATATCATTAAGTGCTTTTTTAGTTCTTAATTATATAAAGATTAAAAAAATATGAATTACTAACTCATATTTTAAATAATTTTTTTGAAAATGCTATCTAAATTTTATAGTTTTATTTTAATCTAAATTTTATTTAAATAACTTTTATATTGTTTTTAAAATTTTTGTTATTACAGAATTTCATTATTTATAAATTTTTTTTAAAAAAGTTCTTGTATAAGCAAGTGTCAATTTATTGATAAAACTGAACTTGAATGTATAAAAGAATTCCAGTTTTATGATAATTTTATAAAATTATTTTCCAAATCAATTAACTCCATGCAACAAGATGTTGAGAAAAATGATAAAAAGTATAAAGATTAACACTTTTTATTACTTATAAATATTACGAAAACAAAGCCATAAATAAGGGAAATGTCTCCATGAACAAGATGTTGAGAAAAATGATACAAAAGGATACAGATTAAGATTTTTTATTACTTATAAAAATTAACAAAAGCCATATATAAGTGAAATGTCTAAACATTAATGGAATTAACATTTTTTATTTATGATAATATTGAAAATAAAAATATATATATATTTTTTATTTAGATTTGAAAATAATTTTTGCAAAAATTTTTTTAACATTTTTAATTTGCAAGTTTTTTTTTTATTTTTGTGGTCCACCTTCCGAATTAGTACTCTGGAACAAATTTCTCCTTTTGTAAAGATTTTCACTTTGTTGTAATAATCTGAAAATAAAAAAAAACAGAATTATTAAACTCATTCAATTTGATTACAAAACAAGAAACAGCAAGATGTTAATAACAGCCCAGGTAAAAAACAGAAAAAAATTGAGCTGTTTATATAAATTAGGAGAAACATCATGCATAACACTTATTTTCTAGTATTTAGGTATTATTTCACAGTATTAATTATTTGAATAAGGAGAATCCAACACAACTATTTTTAAACTTACAATATTTTACAATTAAATTTACAGTCAAAGCAAAACAAGCCAAGCACTTGAATAGGTTGTGAATGCCTATAATAATGTCAATTTTCATTCAGAATTAATAACTCATAAAAATATTACTAATACAATTCTTTTATGATGGAATCTTTTACTTAATTTTAGTTTTATCTCTTTAAAAAAGGGGGAATGGTTATTAGTAACATTATGTCCACAATGAGCATGCTTGGGAACTAAACACTGGGTGTTTTGCATTATGCTGAGCACCTAATCGGGACATGTGCTTCGCAGCCCAGGGGCTCTTGGCCAGGAAAATAGGCACTGTAGGCCTTGGCCCATGTGGTCTGTCCTGCCAGAGTTTAGTTTTATAAATTATATTCATATTGATATTTCAATATACACATTATAATAAATAACACTAAGTAACAAATGAAAAATCAACATTCATTAATTCTGACAATTCTTTGATTAAAAATGGAGACATATAATTGGGTTATATGAAAACAATTTCAGTTGAATGACTTAATAGAAATTCTATACATCTGACTTCAAAAATTCAATGTAATGTTTTAAGCAGAATTTTACATTTTCAAAGTTATAATAGAATGTAATTAATTTATAACATACACTTTGTATTTCATGCTTTTAAAAAATCATTTTGAACTAATAAAAAATGGTTAATAAAATATTCATCAATGATTACCAAATTATTTTTTACACACAACTACAATTACAGATAAGTAAAGTTTATAAAATCATAGTAATTAAAATAAATATTGATGAATTTTAAACATATTGATAATTTCAAATTATTTATGCAATATTCTATGCAAAATCTTATTAACATGGAATTTATTTTTTATACACCTGTGATTACAGATTAATGAAAAAAATTACGTCAATTAATGCAAATGATTTTCAGATTTTGAATACATGCATTCCAGTTGTTGCCCAGTAAATTTACATCACAAGTAATTATCATAATCATGAATTATTTAGAAGTAAAAATGTTTTACATAACTTTATAATTTTTATTTTACACAAAGTATTAAATTTATATTTAATCCAATATTATTAGAAAATAAGTTATTGATTCTGGACTATAGTTTAAATAGGTACACTTTACATTGGAGTGGGGAAATGTTAGAAACACAATCTTCAAAGCTAATGTATAAAATGAAATATTAGCAAAATAGCCATCAATAATAAATATAAGCAATAATTTGTTATTTTTCTTTAAAAATATTGTTGTTGTTGTTACATGCCCCCAAAGGCCAGCAGCGCTAGACCAGGTCCATGACGCTGTACACTCTACAATAATCCAAAACCAGAAGAGGGTCGTCAACCAAGTACTGCCTGACAAAAAAATATCACCTATATTTACTTGCTAATAGTATTTATAATTACAATTATTTGTTAATATTATTTACCATTATAATTATTTGCAAGAATTATATTATTTACAATTATTTGTTAATACAAATATTTTAAAAAAATTTTAACACAAGGAAATAAATTATCTGGCTTGTAATTACCAATGATATTGAAAAACATTAAGGAAAAATTTGTATTTATGGTTAGATGTGGTCATTGATCGAGACTACATATAACCATAAAATACCTATTAAAGGTCACTTTCCAGTATAATATATTTATACCAAATGTTATTGAAAAATAAAATTTCTATAACAAATTCAAGTTTTGCAAGAAGCCAGAAAAAGGATAAAACGTATAAATAAAGAAGACCTAACTATTTCCTTTATGTAATTGGGCAATACTATTTTCTTTTCTAAGTTTTGATTTCATAATCATTTGCAATCCGTAAACAGCTGATTCATCATGTAGAACAGTTGTAAAACACATCCAACGTGTTAATGAATGATATATTAATTTTAAAATATTAAATGCTTAACTGATAAATAAGATTAAACTTAAATTATATTCTTTCTCTAATAAAATGATTAAATTATTCTCAAGATGGATATCACAAAACTTTACCTCTTTGATAACAAGTGGTGTTTAGAATAATTTCGACCTATATCTGGGCTTTAAGTTTAATCGTTTTATGTTATAAATTACAAAAAGAAAAACAACAAACAAAATAATATCAACTATCAAAAATGACTTTAACCATTTTCTGTAAAATACTCAAAAAAATCACAAAAAAGAGATATCGGGAAATTAAAAACAGTTAATAAATTTAGAAATTATATATATAAATATGTAAATGTTTGGAAGATTAACCTAATTATACTTACTATATTAAAACAATAAAATAAACCTGGAGTTTACAAATGCATTATTTTAATTATTTATTATTATTATTTTGAAATTGTATAGTGAATTTCAAAATTAGAAGTATTTCTGAAATCAAAACAAATAAACTTTTTTTAAATTATTTTTCATATCATACTCATTTTACTTGTATACCTTACTAATTTACATTGTTTAAAATTATATATAAGTTCTTTATTTAACTTTGATTCTTTAAAGAGAAAAATCAAAAGTAAATAAAAATAATTCTGACAATATTATATCTAGGATAATATTGTCATCATAATCAGACTTTGTAAATTGGTAAAGGTGTTTATGTAATGGTGTTTATGTGTGTATATATATAAGTTATATCATTTAACCATTATCCGGTCGACTATTTACTATAACAGTAAAACCATTTACATTACTATAAAAGAATCAAGTGATCAAAATGTCAAAAGTATCGTCAAACGCTTGAAATGTTAATTACTTTCTTCAAAGTAGAAAGGGACAAATATTCTAGTTAACTTATATTTTCATTAAAACAAATTGTTTGAATTTATTGTTAATTCATACTTCAACTTTTCAGTCATAAATAAAAACATAAAATATGATTTTAAATATAATAAAGTATGTAAACACAAGAGTAGCTATATATTACTAATTATTGAAAATATTTCTCTAAGAAATCCATAATGATATTAATGGTTGACATGGTTATACATAAAAACCATGTTATACATGCAATAAAATATTTTGTAATGTTTATGCATTGAAAAAATTTTCATTCCTTAAAACAGATCTTTGAAGAGTAAACAAAATTTAAAACCACGAATCCTTATAAGACAAAATATTTCGGTCAGTAAAAATTGACTTAAAAATAATAGTAAATAAGAAAGCCTTTTAAAAATAAAATAATTAAAGTTTATAAGGAATTCACTCACAATTTATTGATCATAAATGCTACAAGATCCAATATTAATTTATTGAAAATAAACATCTAAAGGCTTTCAAGTAGAATATTTTTAGAGTGTCATTTATTTCATAAACTTGCTTCGTAAAAAACAAAAAATGTTATAAATACGTTTAAGCTTTGTAGCAATCAAAATCGATTTTAAAAAAATTGAGCATTGAAAAATTTATTTTACTAATTGATTAAATATAACTAATATATGGAATGAAAAAATGCTTCTGTCCATGATACATTTTTCTATTCCTCACACGGTAATAAAATTATTCTAAAACATACAATGACAAACATTTTCCAACGTCTTTCTCTTGTTGTCATGTTATCAACAGTTTATGAAGTTTTCTTAACAAGTAATTAAATAATATATTATTCTTGCATCATTCATAACAATTCTATCCTGATATAAACAACAATAATAAATACGTACTTACCTTATATTTCTCTTAGCTCACAGACACAACATCGAATATTCCGCCATTTCACATTAATGGCTGACGCTGACTCAAGCATTTCTCAGTATCTGACGTCATACTGTCACGCGGAATACACAATAAATGGGAAAATTAGATTTCTTTCTGAAAAATTGTTTTTAAGGGGTTAAAAAAGTAAGAAGTTAAAGGAAAATTAATTAACATCACAAAAAAACAGTTATTTGGAAAAAATAGCCTTTGACGATAAAATAAAAAATAGCGCTACAACTAATTGTCTTAATTTTGCTGGCCAACAGCTTCAGGGCCAACAATGGCCAGAATCTGTTGGCCCACTACTTATCATCCAGCACCGGCCCGGTTTATTTTGGCCAGCACTCATCCGTGGCCGTAATGGCCAGAGCTGGGCTATCAAACAACCATCAGCGGCTTGCCATGGCCAACAGGAAACCGCAGCGGCCCGGATTTTTGCCGGCAGTTTGTGTTTGCTGGGAATATATTTTATAAATGAATGAATGAATATATATATATATATATATATATATATATATATATATATATATATATATATATATAATTTTATATATATATATATATATATATATATATATATATTATTAGCATGTTTCTGAATATACCGTATTACTTATGACTGGAAAAATATCTAACAACGAAAGTAAAATTCATATGGTTAATTTAATAATTTCTTAATGATTTTATTTAAGCAAATTAAAATATATCTGTCAGTTAACTTCCTACCGCTGGATATTCTCAAAGGTTACAGTTAAAAGTCCAAATAATTAATTTCAATAGCAATTTTTGAATTCAGCCCATAAAATTTTGCCTTGAAAGTAGATTTATATTATACTAAAATGCTTTTAAGCTCTCCCTTTAGAAAATAAAAATGTCTTACTATTTCTCAATGTCTTATCATACAATATACGATGACACTATACATGATCAGGTGGCCTGCATAAGGCATTTTTAAAAGAAGTTTTAATAAAATGAAAATCTAAAGATAAAAGTTGATTTTACAACAGGACTTTTAAGTCCATGCCCTT
Source organism: Latrodectus hesperus (assembly GCA_037975125.1). Lineage (NCBI taxonomy): Eukaryota > Metazoa > Arthropoda > Arachnida > Araneae > Theridiidae > Latrodectus > Latrodectus hesperus. The sequence goes on from CM075856.1 coordinate 48,463,458, forward strand.
TTCTAATTTGCATAGTAAGGGTACAATAGGAACTACAATTCTTCTCAATTTTATCCCTTTAACTGCCAATAAAAAGTTATTAGATTCGCTCCCCAGTGCCAATGGTTTTCACACAGGCAAGCGCAGTTATGTATTGGAATAAATAAAGAAATGCGCTTTCTATTCTAAGTGTTCACTTTTACAAAACAAACGTAAATAATGTGAAACACATTCTATTTCATTCCAAAGCCATGGGTTTTACTGCCAGCAATACTTTACCACGACACGTACTTCGGAAAGACATTTATATATGCGCTTGAGAGCAAGCAAGGGATACATGAGTGAATATTGTTCTTCAATAATGGATCATTAATCGTAAAGTGTTCTTACGTTTATTAAACTCACATTCTTCAAGATTTTCTTCATTTTTTTCATTATTAGCTGCACATTTATGTTTTATCAAGTTTTACTTTGAAGTAATACATAATTTGATTAAAAGACTGACTTTCACAATAATTAGAACAATATAGGAGAATAAAATTGAATGAGCCGACCAATGCCTGAGTGGTTAGCTTTCCTGACTCCACAGCTGTTGGTCCCGGGTTCGAATCCCGGTTCGGACATGGATGTTACTTTCTTTCTCTCTTCTCTCTGTCCTTTCTTCTGTGATGTGGTATGAATATGGCCCACCCTATAAATGGGTTTGTGGTAGTATGGCGTGGGTAACGCTACTCGCCTCCGTGACTTGGTTCACAGGTGCCCGCTAGGTAACGATAAATGAGTAGCAGTTCCTGGCCTTGTTGTGGCATAGGATTCAGTCACCTTTGTGTGCCCGACATTGGATAAAAAAATTGGAATGGTAAATAATATTAACCACACATTAAAAATTCTTTGACTGAAAACAATATAATGTAAATTATACTTATTTTTAATTCCTGTAAATCATTTACGTTGAATTTGTCATAAAGAATGACAGTTTATAGAATGCCTTACTTAGTTTTATATTATATGATAAGAACTACATTTGAGTAATGGGTGCTTATTAATTGAAAGATTATTTATTTTGAGATATAAATAATCTTTATTATGAGTTGAAATTTTATTTACTTTTTAAGGTTATTAAATATACTTTAATAACAAAAAGTTAATAAGCTTGACTGTGCACTTAGCAGAGCCTAAGGCGAGTTTTTAATTTAAATCTGTTGTAGAAATTATGTATCAATACTTAATGGAAAGTTAATCTCATAATCATTACAATAACATATTTGTAGTATCCATATTAATCACCAATATTTTTCTACAAAGCCTATTATTAGTAAGATAATTTGTGACGTAATAAAAAATACTCAAAATTTATTTGCTTCCATTTTCATTTAAATTGCTTGGATAAAAAATAATTGATCAGAATAAAATAATAAAAAATGTTCAAATAAGCTAAAATATACGTTACACCTCTGTAATTTTCTTTGAGAAGAAAAATTATGAGAAAAAATTCTAATATGAAATGAATTATGAAATTATTATTTAATTTATTTTTGGACATTGATTTGCTTTGTTTTGTTTTCAACTTTTAATACAACTATTTCTTTCAAAAATGTTCCCAAGAAAGAAGAAGAGAACGTTAATCTTTTAGAAATAGAACTGGTAATTCATAGAAAATATTTATTACTATAATCATTAATTGCTTACTTAGGAAAATTTTCAGTTTTAATCATGTTCTTCCAAATTTTAAAAAACGATTGCATTAAACAGAAATTTAATCTAAGTAAAATATATTTCTGTAGATAGAATTGTAAAAGAAAAATAAAAGCATCAACCAACATTTACTTTTTTGGATTTCACCACTTTGAATGGGCAAATGTAAATGGCTTGTTTCTTTTCAGTTTCTACTAAATTATCTTAAGTAGTTGTTGCTAGCACTTTATTGATTGTAAATTTAATTTGTGAAGCGTTTATCCCATTTTACAAATATATATTTTCATTTTTTTGAATTTATGTGAATCTGTTTTGTTAATGTTTAACATGAAATTAATTTTATTTGTCTAAAAGAATTCTTTCTTAGAAAAAATAATAAAACACTTTCTAAAATTAACTAATTTTACTTTTAACAATTTTGCATAGGTTTAAGTAACATTTATGAATGCCAAATTTTACCTTTTGTTTTGGGTTATTAAATATTAATTATTTTTATTTTTTTGGATTTTTTCAATTTTTTCATAAAAGTGAAAAAACACATTATGAAAATATAATTGTTATCTGAGAGTAAATAAAATGTAAATTTATTTTTTCAATTTTTTGTAATATATTTGTTCATTAAGTTTATATTTTCAATCATCATTATTTTATTTATTTAAATAATATAGTTGTTTTGATTACAAAAATATTAGTGTTCTTTTCAAGATATAAAGCACAAGCATTGAAAAGTAATTTAAGTGAAATAAAATTATTATTTATTATTATTTATGTAAATGTTATGAGAAGTTTTAATATAATATTTAAAATACATTTCTCGCCATATTTTATGAAGTGAAGTGTAAAATAATTTTAATTTAAATTTACTTAAGAAATATGGTTTTGAGGTAATCATAACAAAGAAATATAATATTTGAATTGATAAATAGCAGAATATATTTCTTGATATTCATAATGATTTTAATGGCATATTTTTACCATTACTGAAGTTAAATGTTTTAGATCTACGCATTTAATATTGTATAAGAAAATAAAATTCTAAATCTACGCATTTAATCAATGTATTCAGAGCATTAATTAAATGTGTTGCTTTAAAAATATTATTTTCAACTCCATGTGATGGATTGAAATAACTTTTTACTTTTTTATCAGACTTCTAATAGAAACAATGAAATAAGTCCTAAATTTTTTTCTGCTGAAACTTTCTCCCATAAATCTTTTCTGAAGAAAAATTAACGATACAAATATTAACTCGTAATCGAGAGTAAAAAGTAGTGTGTATATTTGTTATTTCTTGGTATATATACAAGCAATATTATTTATTTAAATGTGTGTTTGTGTGTGTCTGTGAATGGAAATTGGAAGCAAATAAAATAATCAAGATGAACAAATAAAGTCGCATCAATTATTTACTAAAAATTAAAATTTCAAAGTTTTCTTTTATTAAAGCGAGTCTTGTAAATATTTTTGACATTTTATCAAAAGTTAGGAAATTAAATAATATTTATGACCTCATCTGAACAACTAAACAAGTATATTCTAAAAACTTTGTTGTATGTTTATATTGGTTTTTCTCACTAACAAGTTAACATAATGAAATTATTTTAAAGTATTTTGTGATGATAATTAAATATTTCGCATAATAAAAGCATCCTCATTACTTAAATATAGTAATGTGTTTTTTTCTTTTAATTTAATTTAAAGAGACATTCACATTTGATAACGTCAAAGTTAGTGGTTCATCAATTAAAAATGAAAAGGTACCTATATTCTTGCAATTGGTAACCGAAACTAAAATTTCGAAGATATCTCATAAATAAGTTTACTGTTTAACTTGATCTATAAATGTGTCTCATATATTTTTTGTTCTTTATTAAAATGACTGTCAAAAACTGTAATTAAGCATTCATTATACTCATGGTAACTTTTTCATCATCCTTAAAATTAATCCACTATGTTGAGTAAGGTCGGTACAGCATATCATTATTTTGACATCAAAAAAGAGTAATAAATGTATTTGGCAACCAAGCCTTGGGGAAATGTCAGGCTGATGGGCAGCAACCAATCCTAGTGGGTGTCCCCGGGCTCCGGTTACCTACAGAGAAGTTGATTTGAGAAAGACGTTTATCAAGAAGTGATGTGCTACTATTATTCACACTTCTTAATATGGCTTAACACTCGCTTGTTAAAGTATTTAATTAAATTAATGTAACAAAAATGTATTGTATTCTTAAAGATTGGAAAAAGATAACAGAAAAAGTTAACGATAATGATGCACTCTTTAAATTATTAAATGCGTTATGCTTTTCTGTTATTTATTAACATAATTACACAAACCATACTTTCGATGGGAATAAATTTTTTCTCAGACTTTTAAATAAAACTTTTATGGGAGGTTTTCATGCTGATAGCTTTTGTTTATCTTCTCAAGTTCATTTTTAGACATTTGGTAATTTCATAAACTTTTACAGTAAGCAATGACATTATCAATGTGGGAATTAAAAAATTCAAAATATGAACTCATTTAAAGTTACTTCAATTTATTTACTTAACGAGAAATAAATGCAGATACCTTCTTCTCATTTTATATCTTAACATTTTAGTGAAGAAATAGTAGAATACCTAATAATATTTTCTAATAAAAAATAAGAAGCGTATGTTACTGTATACATCGTTCTGTTATTGATTTATTTATGAGTTGAGTATTAATGTGCTATAATTACTTTTGCCTATTTATAACAACAAATACATTAATACTAGCTTAATGGCATTAAATTTAAATAAATAACCAATTACAAGTATTAAATGTACAGTTTTTGTCAATACAATCAAAATATAAGCATTAAAAGTACCGAAATGACCTGAAAAAATTTTAAAAATTTACTTACAAATTTTAAAAAATTTTTCAGGTGATATTTTTAGGATTACAGATCAGTATCAATAGCTAATAGACACACACATGTGTAATAGAAAAACAAAATTGCATTCAAAATAAAATGTTGAACTCCAATAATATTCTTAAATTAATATATGATATTAACAAAAATAAAATATATTCTTACTGGGAAAAACAATTACAACTTATGCAATCTTACTGTGAATGTGGACCAAATTTTACTGTCCTTTTAAATCAAAAATATAAATAAAATTATTTTGCTCTTTTTTCACTAACTCAAATAATTATATTGCAGTATTACAGCATATGTAAGAATAGTTTGAGCTTGTTGGAAAGAAGCAATGCAAAAACATATCAATAAATTTTACCAAGGAGCTTACGTTTGATATTTTAAATTATAGCTCTCGTATTTTTTTAATGTAATTACAATATATAACGTAAAGTGATATTTATTTAAATAAAATTAAATAATTTAATGGTTGTGAACTCAAAATTAATGAAATATAAATAAATATTTCTTTAGTAATCTGTAAAATATAGCTTTTGAGGAAAAAAGGGAGAAATGTTTTTAAAAAATTGAATTTACAACTGTTACGTCACTGGAATGTAAATTTTACAACCTTGCTTGTTAAATTAAAAATATTATATCACATTCAAAAATGATTTGCGCTCGAATTTTATTTTATTTATACATAATTCGGTACAAAATTTTCTGTAAATGAACTTCAATAAAATAATCAATTATTGTAGATTTTGATATCACATAATCAGAACCCTTAATACTGCTATGAATTAACGGGACATCAATAATTTCTTATCATGTAGAGCATTCTTTTTGTAATAAATTTAGAATTGAATTCAGATAAATATTATGAAATTAGAATAAGAACATATTTAAAATTGATGTGTGTGTGGTCACAATAAAGATAGAGTCACTTAATATAGAACAGTGAACCAAAATCTAATTACATAAAACTTGTCGTTTCCACATGAAAATGATCTTCTGCATATACATAATTTGTTTTTATTTTCATTAAAATAACAGGAAACCATAAAAACCATTGCTTTGATTTGAAAATGTGTACACGTGATCAAAACTTGGAACTAGTCACGATGATTGAAGTTCATAAGATGAATCCTTTCATTTTATTATGTTGCTACTTGATTACTGAGTACATTTTTTTGCCCATACATAATTCACATGTATACAATATCGAATCCTTATTACATCACTAATCTTTATTTAGTTTTGCTTAGACTTAAGCCTCAATAGGTATGATAATTTGAATTTTATAGGTTCCTTTAAGCCCATGTAAGTACACATAAATTCTAAATTATTGTTCTTAAGGTGCAATAAGCCGAAAAAGGAATAGAAAACATTGCAGTTCTTGTTCTTTAGTTAAGTAATATAGTTTTGTGAGAGGGACTGATATTAAAGTAAAATACAAAGAATTATACGGTAAATAAAGTGACGGTAGAGACAAACGATTAAATTGTTACGTTTTCAAAGCACAATATACATAAAGTTGAAATGTAAAAGAAAAGAAGTTTTCGCAAATTTATAATACTGTAAATTAAGTTATTTCATATGATACGGAGACCAGAAACTGTAATACATGTTGCAAATACTCTTTGTATAGGCATGTGAGTAAACATTAATATAATTACAGGCATACACTATTTAAGCATGTAAATTTTGATCTCTTTGTAATTAATTTGTTGTTTTAGCAAAATATTTAACATTTCATTTCATTCCATACTCGGTAAATGTTGAATTGCAATGATTATATTCTGCTGCACTTATAAAGTACTTAGGAAGTGAAACATCAGGTGACTATAGTTAGAATCAGAAACTATATTTACGGACTAAGAAAAAATTCTTAATTGGCTAGCATAAACAAGTAAATATAAACGTGTCTTACTTAACGTATGTTGGTAGGAATAAAAAGCTGACTGAATACCGAAGTTAATGTATGCACACATGCTGTCAAATTAAAAAATCAAACTACAAAATTTCTATATAACTACAAAAAATACAAATAATTATTATTAGTTCACTGCATTCTTTATCAAACAAAAAAGAATAAAATTACAATGACAATATATGTGTGTATGGGTTTCTGTATTCCCTTTTAATTGTGAGTTTATAACTTTATTCTGTTTATTAAAAATGCACAATTAATTCTATTTTAATTGTTTTCTAATTCTATTCTTTTTTACTTGAAAAGCAATTCCAAAAAAAATAATAAGTTGTTTGTATTTTTTGTAGTTTTATAAAATACTTATGATTTGAGTGGAGCGTAGTTTTATGCGTTTTCTTTTATGAATAGGCAAATATAAATCACAAATCTATTTATCAAATGATAAAAGATTTTTTAAATATTCGTTAATATTTTATTAACAAGTATTTAATAGTAAATGACGTGAATTCTTTATTTTATTACTTATTTTGAAAACTACAAAGTCAATTTTAATGACGTGGAATTTGAATTGATATAAAAAATATGCAGCTCTTACTCATATTCAATTACTTACTAGTTCATTGTTTTAGTAAACTTTTAATTTGTATATTGATCACTAAAAATTGACTGGTAAACTGCTTTAAGCAATTTTTTACATATGACCTGCTCCCAGAATTTAAAATATATTTCTTAATATTTTTAATTAGTTTTGGATAAAAAAAATTTAACATTTTGTTGTGCTATTTTCTTTAAATAATTTTAAAAAATATACAATGTTAAATTATTTATTTCAAATTGTTTATATTATTTCAATTATGAAAAGCCCATTTAAAATATAAATCGATGAGCATATTTGGAGGAATTAAATAGAGTTACCTAAATTATGCGAGTAGTCTTAATGTATATAGAAATAATTTTCCGGTAAACATTCTGGATTAGGTCACTAATTTAGAGATTTCTACATCTTCTCTTAATTTCCTTTGTTCTCTTTTTTAAATAATTTAAAAAATATTTTCAGAATATTGTTTATACGACAAATCTGAGAATAGTATTTCAGCTAGAATCTGTTGTAATTATCTATGAAAAAATATGCATTTAAAAACACTTCCTGCTTTTTAAGAAAAACGAAATAAATAAGCTATAAATATATAATGTCACACACATAAATTTGTATATTTCATAATAAACATCTTTAACAGTGATTTATGTTTCCAAAATGTTTACAGATTTTAAGGTATTTTGTATGCATCAATTTTCATTGTATTATCAAGAGGCAGTAAATGAAATCAGAAAATACTGAATATTACTTAAAATAGAAAAATTTAAGTTCATGTAAAACCATAAAATGTTATTTATCTTCATTTTATTGCTTATTCTTAAGTACTATCATAAATGAGAAATTACATACATTATAAGTGTAATAATCTATAATGAAAATAGTTTTATAATAAATTCTAACAGGAATACCTTCAAAATTTATTAGTGAGGTTAAAATAATTAATTTGATGGAATTTGTGATATCTTTGAATACATAACATATAATATATGATGCATATGAAAAATTCTTAAGGTGATCTAGTATTCTGTTTCAGAATATAAAAAAAAATATTTAGAAATCTATAATATTTGATCAAAAGAAACATTTGTAATTTAAATTAATAGTAACATTTTGATATTTTAATTGTTTTATACCTGTATATATATTATGCAGTACTGTTAATCAGGTATTGAAATTATACCAGAATTCCAAAACTTCGTGATCATCTCCGCCATTTGTCTTTAAACCCAATTGGATATCGCATAAGTCAGGTTATTCAGTCATTTGTCCCTGTGACTAAATAAATATTTTTGGAAATGCTTCCGAGTCTTTAGGTTACAAAAATTTATCAAAAAGTAGATTCTTATAACCTGAAAAATTGGAATAATAGTCTCTCAAACTTATTAATTTATCAGATATTCCCAAGCTTATATCAGGTGGACAAATCAGGGTAAGAGAATAGCAAATGTCTTGATGATGAAAGTCTACTCTTCATTGATTATCCAAACATTGGAGACATAAGTAAAATAAGAGTAAAGGGTGATAGTGGCAAACACCTGTAAATCGGGAGCTTATAAGAACCTCTAATTTCACCGATATTACATTCTGTCATAAACTGAGCCACTGTCAGTCGCCGATCTTATTTTACAATGCGGGACACATTCTACTTAAAGTGTCATTAATGATGAGTGCTATAAGTCTTTATAAATTTGTTGTAGCTTCTTCTATCGGTCTCACCACCATTCTTCTACTTGTCATCGATACTCTTAACGACACCTCACAAACAGTTGATGATCAGTGCAGAAATTCTTGTTCCAGGTCTTAAAGCATCATATTTTTTTATCAAATCCTAAGATCAGCATTATTTTATAAACAACACTCTTATTCACAGAGATAACGCATACACTGCTGGCCGCAGTAAATGCAACACACTGAAGAAAGTATGCAAATAAAAAAATATGCATTCGGTGGTGAGATATACAAATGATTAGAATTTAACAGCCACAAACGCACATCACGTGCGTCTGTGGCTGAACTTCAAATCGTTATTTAAGGCTTGGAGATTTCGACGATTTAAAAATCGGTAATTGTGTTTTTCTTGTGGTTTTTTCAAAAGAACTATAAATCATGTCTTGAAGAAAACAGCGATCAATTTTTTATCAGATATCCGACTACGACAAAGGAAGGATAATGGCCTACCAATATTGTGGATTATTTTTCAGGGAAATCTGCAGGACAAAACCTAAACAGCTGTAATGTGGAAATTTAATCGTTGCATTCAGAAGGGTATGACGGACATACGTGCTCGATAGCATCCGCCTCAATGCACCACTTCACTTGATGACAAGCAAATTGTGCGCATGGCAGTGATAGATAGCTCAGCCATATCACGAACCATAGAACAGCATATTCAGTTTGTAACGCATCATCCAGTGTTTATGTTTATTATTTGACGTCATTCGGAGCAGAGTGGTTTGTCCGCAAGAAGTCCATAGTTTCGTCTACCCTTGGCACAGAACCACAGACGCCTCCACTGGTAATGGTGCAATGAAAGAAGGATGTGGACGGCAGAATGAAATGAAATTGTCTTGACTGACGAGTCGCGCTTCTGTCTGCAATAACACAATGGTCGCATTCAAGTATTCAGACACCGTGGAGAGAGGATGCTGAACACCACCCCACTGGTCTTGCACCTGTTATTATGGTATGGGAAAGCATTGGATACCACTCTCCTACTCCACTAGTACGCATTGCCCGTCTTTTAAATAACTAGCGCTACTTCTCCGAGGTGTAAGAGCCAGTTGTATTTCCTCATTTTCAGGGCTTTCCCACAGCCATATTTCAGCAGGATAATGCGCTACCTCATGTGGCGCGCTTTGTTCAAAGGTTCTTCGTCAATCGCCTGATTGAATTGCTAAACTGGCCGGTGTGCTCTCCTGATCTTTCACCGATAATAGACATGTGGTCCCTAGTTGCTCAGTTATTGACTGAGATTAAATCCCAAACTTCCATACTGGATCAATTTTGGCAACATGAAGAAGCTGCTTTTTCTGCTGTACCTCAAGAACACATCCAAAGTCTCTTTGAATCAGGGCCGAGGCGTGTGGCAGTGGTGATCTCCAACAATGGCGTCTACTCTGATTACTGGTTTTGGCAAGAACCATACATCGCAAAAGTCTGTATAAATTTAATTCTTTGATACTTGGTCAACATGTTATCTACAAAATAAATTTTGGTCTGATATCTTTTGTTTTTCTTGGTGTTTCAATTTAGGTGGTGAACAGTGTACTATCAAAATAATACATCGCAAATAAATTACATATTGTTCTAAATGTAATATGTTCCTCCCACATCATCAAAACGGGTTCTGTGTCAAGCGATGGCAATAGTCGAAATGTTTTAAAATTTCAGAATTGTTTGTGAATTTTATGGAAAACAGTAGAATACATTTCGGCAAAGCAATAGCTTTGTAATAGCTTTCGGCAAAGCAATATAGCTTGAAAATAAATTATTAAAAAGTTATCTTTGCAGCAAAAATATTTTGCAAATTTTCAAAAATTGAGTTCTTACTAACTAAACATTTAAATAGCTCCAATTGAATTATAACTGAACAATTGAATTCCTACTGAGCAATTGAAAAATTGATTTTGTTATTATGATATTTAATGATTACTTAAAAGTAATATTTAAGAGTACAATTCTTTATCAACATTTAATTCGAGATTTAATAATTACGTGATTTAAAATACATAGCATACAAAAAAAAATCCTTTAACTTCAACAAGTAAATTAGATTGTCTATATAAACTATATCAAATAATTTTAATTATAACTAAATAAATTAGTATCTCTTAATCAATATTAAACCGCATGAATAAATAATTTTACAAAATTTCTTCAAGTTTAATAATTTTAAATGCTGTAAATATATACCGTTTTTGTAGAAAGTCTTTATAAACCGTCTGTTAATCAGTGCAGTAATCAATGATCTGTGGGAAACTGATTTAACCTTGGAATGTCATTCCTTTTTATTGCTCTTTGAAATATGAAAAGAACAATAAGAAAAATAAAATATTTTCTTAGCATTGTATTTGTCAATTAAAGCCGAAGAATACAATAAACAGTCTACATTTATCAAATTATCAATTTTAAATTGAATTTTATAAGTAAAATATTAATATATATATGAAATAATCTAAATTAAAATTATCATTTTTTCTGTGCAATATTACTAGATTACTACTGATAATAATACGAATCTATGGTGCAATCTTTTGTTGCAATAATTTTTACACACAAATTGCTCAAATAACATTGACTTTGTAAAGTGATTCTTTTATTGGAAACGATTTTTCAAATTTAAAATCCTTCTCTTTGTTTATCAGAAAATTTTATACTTCTCTTTCTGTTTGCATTCATAGCAAAAGCTATACTTTCTTATCAGTATTGGATTCGAAACAAGTAACATTGCGTGGATTCCTTAGAGTATAGAATTTCCAAACAGATTCATTAAATAAACGTTTCATGAAAATAATACTTTCAATATTTTATACACACTAGAAAACACTTTCAATAATTTTGCATGTTCAAAATCATGCATGAACAAGAAAATACTAGTTTAAACTATGAATGTACACAAAAACTGCCAAAAGGTTACGAAGCTTTAGTTATAATAATGTTAAAATGTTTAGAAAATTATATTATTATTCAGTCGCCTCTGCGCGCATTGCAAACTCTTGTTATTGAGTAGTTGAATTCCAAATTACTTCATGTAAACAAAATTTTATCATTTACATTGAAGGCATAAAACTTAATAATGACTTAATATTCATCTTTCTTACTTTATTTGATTTGCTGTAGACATTATTACATTTATTTGGTTTTAAGTAATGTTAAAGTATCAAAAATAAATCGTCAATATTATTTTAATAAATTCTTAAAGCTCTAAATAAATCAGAAATGTTAATCAGAATTAAAGTATGTATATTAAATTCATGTAACCTGACAAAAAATTATCTATAAGAGATAGTAATAATTGAAACTACAAAATTCATAAAAAAAGATACCTGAACAAAAAACTTTTACATTTTTTAAAACAAATTTTTGTGTTTCTAAAAATTACTTGTCCTGCTTTCTCTATTCTGAGTAATTTCTAAAGATAACATTAAAACTATGAACAAAGCCCCAAAGCTTCAAAAATCACAAAGGCTATTGAATCATAAAAATGTTCAAAATATATGTAATTCTAAATACGTTAGAGACATAATAATATTTTATTGATGAGCTTAGAAAAAAGTTTGTTTGAAATTGGATTTGATTCATAAAATGTATTATGAAATTCATATTGGCCTCTAAATCGTTGACAAGATTTTTTGAAGATAAACAATAAAATATTTCTCTCTCTCTCTCTCATTAGAATAATAAATATTTGGCATTCAAATAAACTAGAAACAACAGATTTGACCAAACCTTTAATATATAATTTATTAATTTAAGAAAACGATAAATTATAGAAAAATCAAATATAACTATGAAATATTATCCCTTCTTTTTCTTTGTTGCTCTAAAGTCAGTTTTTCTGTAATTATAGAAACAATTTCTGGGCTTATACTTTTTCGATACTTATAGATATGTTATAGAATCTAATGTATAAAGATATGTTAAATGAATGTATAAAAATATGTTAAAAACTACAAACGTATTTTTATACATTAAAGTTAATGTATAAAATATGTTTATAGTTTAAAATATATCTCGAACTATCATAAAAACTTGTGAGTGCAACTGGAAACGAAATTTCTAACTGTTGATTTCTTTATTCCAAAGCTATAAATAATATTTAAATATATATTAAGAACAAATTTGGCTTATAAGAACTAACGTAACAAAGCCATATGTAAGTGATGAGAAATATTAACCTAATATATATATATATACATATATATATATATATATATATATATATATATATTTTTATAATTTTTCAAATTATTTTCTTGTTCTATGGCATTTATGTATTGTCTATATAATTTAAAAATGCTTCAAAATGTATTCTATAAACATGTATGATATTCTATAAATGTAATACATCTAGAAAAATATGTGTTATTTTATGGACCATGAAAGTATTAATAACTTAATTGTTAATAAGAAGCAATTTTAACTTCCAGAATTAGGAGAATTGGTTGGTCGGCGTACCTGACTGCGGACAAGGAGGTCCTGGGTTCGAATCAAGGTTCGTGCATGGATGTACTTTCTCTTTCTATCTATCCTGTCTTTGTCCTTTCCTTGTATGAATGGGTTGTGAATGGTTACCTACCCTATAAACGGGTACCAATGGCATGTGTGTACTGCGTAAGTCGGACTCCACACCAAAATTGGTTCAGTTGGAAAAGTGGAGCAGCGCACCTCATGTCGCCAGCCTAGTTGGCACACGATAACAACAACAACAACAGGAGAATTGGTTATTGGTTCCATAATGAGAAAAAACCAAACATGTGTGGTAAAATGAAATAAATATCGAAACACTGGACACATGTCGTTACAAACATCTGACACATTTAATCAACCACTAAATATTTTAATTCTCATGTAAACAAGGTAATTTATTCTCTTGCTGAACCTCATGCCTGCTACTTTCGCGTAATGTGTGGAAAAAAAGTTACTGTTATTTACGTGAAAGATTTGATATAGGAGGCATTTCGTGTTTTGAGAAAGTTTTGAAGGTTGCTGATCATAGAGATATTCAATTCATATGCAACATTTCCAATTTAATATTCAAAATACCAAAACTCGACAGCAGCCTATGAAAAATTCAGGGGAAAAATAAGTAACTTATATTAGAACTGGAGAATCAGATTAAAATGATTTGTCATAAGCAAAATGAAAAGCAGTATACTACCAGGAGTTCATTTCCTCAAAGAATTTCACTAGACATCTGGAACTGTTACTTCAATGAATATAACATATAAAGATGCCCATCTGTTCAATTGCGGTGCTATAGCGTTACTCCGTAAGCCTTTGATATTTTTGATGAAGAAGATTAATCTTCTTTCTTATCTAATATCCTTAAGTTTACTTTATGGCACTCTAAAGGGTTTTTATGAAGTCATTTAAAAATGTAGTCTTTGCTTAGAGGTGTGATGAAAAATTCCATTAAATTATATTATCCAAACATTTCACATGATAAATTTGATATTTGCAACATTCATTACAATATAAATCTAGCAGATGACCAAACTGGATAGCTATCATTACACTTTTCAAAAGTAATTTGAATTTTCGAATCTACTAATTAATTTTTTAACATAATCTAGTTTTGCTTGATATACTTAGAAAATTAGGTTATAATACTTTTCTATAATTATATTACTATATATATATATATATATATATATATATATATATATATATATATATATATATATATATATATATATATATATATATATATATATATATATATATATTAGCAAAGGAAATATTTAACTACTTAACTTAATCCATTTTATTATCCAATATATCCAAAATATGAATCTTTAGTTGTTTTTCTTAAAATGTTCCTAAAAACTTATATATGTAAATCATTTACAAAGTAATATTGGGATATGGTCTTCTGTTTTATCACCAAAATGTGCATTCTTAAAGAAGTAAAACAACGAAAACTGTAAAAGGTTGTCTTATTGAATATTACTGAGTCTATTAAAATTTATACATTGACACATTAAATTTAAAACTTATTTACAAACATATTAAAAAATAACGCTGAATATTTTTTTCAGAATTGCAAGATTTTAAGTGAATAGATCTTCCCGTTTTCTATTGTAAAGAAATTCTATATTTAAGAGAAGCAAACACAACTGCATTAAATTTATGATATAGAACCAATTTTATTTTCACACAGAGATATTTTACATCTACGCTGAATAGATAAAAGCGTCATTGATATGGATCATCCAAACGTGCAATGGTATAAAATGTAAGAATGATAAAAAAGAAAAAAATATTTTTTGATTTTGTTTAGCACGTTGCAGAATGTCAAAGTCTTAAGCTTGTTATCTGAGAAATATATAATTCAATCATTTGTGTTTTGCAAACACGGCTGTGTTTTCTAGAAAATTCTATTTTTTCTGTGTGCAATCTTATCTTAAAGCAGTTTCATTTATGAAATCCATTTAAAATATTTTGCTAGAAAAAAGAAATATAATAAAAGAAAGTAAAAAGCATCATCCTTTATTTATATGTATTTTTAAAAAACAAAGTCATTTTCCTTACATGAATTCCTTATCGACCCAAAATCTAATATAAAACCATTAAAATCATTTGGTATATATTAAAGAGATTATAACAAATTTGTTTTATTTTCTCTAGTAAAATGTTTTAATAATAAACGTAGAAAAAAATAATAGGAATTTCATTTTCATTGATATTTCATTGACATAAATTCATATTTCACACACATGAAGAAATGCAACTCATTTTTTCTACAAAAATGTTTTAAAATAACTTATTTATTTAACAATGATATTTTTTAATTAAAAGCAGTATCATAGTGAAGGATAATTCAGTTTAGTCGGTTTAATATTTAATCTAAAAGATTTTAAGTATTTATTTTCATTTCCTTAAATAAAGCATTGATAATTGTAAAAATATATTTCATTAATTGAAATTATTTAAGAAATGCTTATCACTCATAAGCGAAATAAGGAAGCTAGTGCGTGTAACATATCAATAGAAAAGATATATTTAAATCATTTTCAAAATTACTTTATTTGCACTAAGTTTAATTTCAAGAGTTCAAAATAAAGTAATTAGTATAAAATAAATGATAAATAATTACTTTAAAATAGTTTATTTAATTTAGTGAAATATCTTTTTAAGCAGACTTTTTTCAAGTGCATATTATACATTTAATAAATCCGGATGTGCAGGTTTAGATTAAAGAAAATAGAGGAAATATAAAAATAATGCATAAAATTTACATTGAATTGAATGCCAAGATTTTAACTTGTATATAAGAATAAGAAAAACATTTTTCTTTAAAAGATTTGAAATTATTTACTAGCGTTTAATGTTTAAATTGCCATTGTAATGGAATCGCAAGTACAGAAGTACAATAAAAATAAATGTAGTTTAGATACTCTCTAGATAAAGAAAGAAAGAATAATTTTAAACACTCGTTATTTCTCTCTCTGATAAGGCTAATAAAGAATCCATTTTCTGAGCTTTCAGGAAACCTTTATCGCAAAGCTTGCAATGAATTTGTAAAAATATCCTTGATGGAATTGAAAATAAAATAAAACTTTTTTCCCTGATTCAAGCAGACAGAAAATAGTTGACTGCATTGAAAATATCTTTATTTCTTACATTTAACCATATCAAATTGAATGAAAACTGGAACATCGGAAATCAGCATTCTATTCTTTCAAATAGAATTATTTGGAATCTTGCAGGAAAGAAAAAACTTTCTCCATTTCACTTCACATTGTAAATTGAAGTATGATATTTACAAACCGCAATTCTATTATATGAATTTTTTCAAAAGAATATAACTTTGAATAGACTATTATAAGCCCATATTCTAATAACATTTTAAAAATGCTATATAAAAGGATGATAACTGTTCTTTCAAAATATTGCAAGGGAGTAGTACTCATTTTTTTATGTATTCTATTATATTAATCATTTTTATAGCTTCAATTCCAGATACAAGTGAAAGTAAATACAGAAATAAACATTTTTGCTAGTTTAATACATACGTTTTTCATAATCTGTACCGTAATTCTTAATATGTTTGAGACATAATAGAATTCATTGGTGTAAATTACAGCAAGATTTATTAACAAAAACATAAAATTTAAAATGTTAGCTAACAATGATCTATTAGAATTTAGTCTATAAAAATGCATAATCTATTACAAAATTAAAGTGGTAGATAACTTAAATTCTCTCACTGCTAAGAAAAATTAAGTATCTGGATAGAATGCTTAGCATTTTTTATACTCGAAACATAGGCTCCAAAGCCCTTGAAAGGTTTTCATGTAAACATCGGTGGCACTTCCCGGAAAATTTTGTAAGAAGGAAGATCAGATCTTGTCTTGGTAGACTTACCTGCCAGTATTTCTTCCAAGTAGCAGGAGTTATCATATTCTACTGCTGTAGTTGCGATTCCTTGTAACCCTCGGTGACAAGAGAATAGGAAGATGATTATGTACTTTTGCACACAGAACTTTTGTACCTCTCTGGGAACCTCGCACTTGCGCTGGCGGTCATGCTAGAATTTCCTAAAAATGTCTCTTCTTCGCGACACCATCACAATATAAATGTTTAGAAAGATAATCCATGCCAGTAGCGATTAGTTAAATAACAACAGATCTGTCCCTAAGCCAAAGTGAAAAATTTGTGATTTCATCGGTCGATTTCTTATTTTATTGTCTTCTTTTATGTTTCTAAAAAAATCATATCTAAATTTAACCATTTGGAAGTATAAAAATTGATTGGTTTATCTGCAATTTGTAAAATATTGTTTGCTTTCTTTTCCAGGGAATATGATGTTTCATTTCATTTCCCTTGTCTCTTGCAGTGTGTTGGTATGGACTGCAGCGCAATTTATTCATGTTTTCAATTAAATTATTGAGGAACAGAAGAATCTTTAAATTATTAACTGCCACGGGAGCATCAGGTAAAGCAAATGTCAGGAGGACAGCCCTAGAATCTGTTAGTATGAGAGCCCTTGAAAAATTTTACAACCGACATTGAAGTTGTGACAGATCATTTTGAATAGCTGAGATCTCTATACCATAAGCTGTTTTGTGTCATTCAAGAGAAATCTGGAATGTGAAGAGCCTATAAAAGACATTGGTGCAGTTGGTCAACATGGAGTCATCTGTAAACATGTTCCACCACTTGTCTTCTGAGTACAATTCCTGTGTATTTTCAAAGGCTGCAGCTTTATGAATTAGGTTTCTTTTTTCTTTCTTAGATACCTCACTTGAAAGGTTTATTCTGACCATGTACTTGTTTCCTTCAATTGAATTTTGTTACACGATGAAATTTTGCATCTTCCAGTACAACCCTTGTCGTTCTTTCATCACAAATACATTCTTAAGGAACCCGTTTTGATCTTTAAGGTTCCGTGTAGATGATCCCAAAAGACAATCTGGATACATTGCAATCTTTTCTCATAATATTAGTGCCTCCTCTATAACTCTCTTCTCTAACTGATTTAATCCTCATGCGTCAGATAGATAACAGAAGTGTATCAATCGGAGTTCTCTTAACAGTCCCGTGGTTTGTCGAACGGCTTAATCATGTTTTTTTAAAAAGAATCAATAATTCATTTATTTGCTCCTAACCGAAGGCTTGGAACAGTTAGTGATAAATGACAAAATATGAGTTTTAGAAATCAAGACCAGGGTTCTCCTAAAGTATCTCTTCTTAGAAGCAGAAATTCCTTCCTTAAAGTAAGTTTCTTCGTAGCTCTTTCCAAAATATGTGTAAGTGGTCTTTTTTAGTCAATTTATGGACGGAAATGGTACCCACGCAAGAGAAGGTTTGTCTGAAGAACCGAAAGATGTTCATAAAATATGTTTAGCGTGATAAGCACGTGTGTGAGGAAAAAGTTTAACATAAGTTTTTCTCTAAATTTATTTCAATAATATTAACTTGACACTAATCACCCATATTACATAAACCTGATTTGAAGTATTTTAATTGGATTTTAGCATACTATTTGATATATATATATATATATATATATATATATATATATATATATATATATATATATATATATATATATATATATATATATATATATATATATATATATATATATACTTATTCATTATATTAAAAATTGTAAATAAAAGATAATTTCTTTAAGTTTGCTATTGACTTTTTTCTTATTGTCGCGAACTACAATTTCCCATGTTTTACAGTGTAAAATCTTAAAATTTTAAGTTTAAAAATCCAAGTAGCATTATATTGCATATTATATTGGAAAGCAAATTTAAGAAATCTATTTTGTTTAAAATACTAATTCCTATAGGTAGAAAATTGATAATTTATAATAGCATAAGTGTTTTTTGAAAAGTCTAAGCTTTTGTATGTAAAATTGTTTTATAGTTTGAGAATATTATTTATATATTTACTCTTTTTAATTTCATTATACATATGTTGTAAGTATAACAGTTCTTAAGTTATAAAAAATTGTTAAAATGGAAAAATGTATTGATCAATCCTTATCAAACGTTAATGTTTTTGTATTCTCTTTCAACTCTTCTCCACTAATCCTTCAAACTTTATAATCCTAAATTGATTCCATAAAAAAATATTTTTCTTGTCATTTGTTTTTATGCTTTATGACTCATTGTCTTTCTCCCCAAATTCTCAGCTCAATGATAAATTTTATGCTTACGTGGTATTCGAAATTGCAATTAGGGGTCCATATTACATTTCCTTTATTATTTATCACAATTTAGAGCAAGAGTTTATACATTTTTTAAGCAGGTTTAAAATATATAGTCATTGTTTTTTTCTTCCTTAATAACAAGATTTTATTTTCATTAAAATTAGTGATTTTGAGTCGTTTATAATTTCTAAATTTTTTTGAACATTTTTTGAGCAAAACGATAACCCCTTAGCTCTTTTTATGCTGTTAAGGATAATATGATTTTTAATGGAGAGAAATAAAATATAAGAATAAAATAATTTTAATAAATTAAATAACTGAAAAAATAGTATGCAAACAACTGGAAGAATCATCATTAGATACGCTTAATGACATCATTCAGAAGCAGATTATGTAATTCATTGAGTAAGTAATTTACTTTTTTCAGATTCATTAATTCCTTTTATATAGAAACCTAATGACAAAAGAACAAGAAAACTTTTTCTATTCAAGTGATATCTCTTTTGCTACATAAAAAATAAAATAAATTTTTCTTTAGATTCAAAGGACATCTTCTTTCAAGAATCAGCCGGTCTCCATACTCTGTGCGAGTGAAGCAGAAACAAGTGTTCCTTTCGAGCTTTTCTGGATAACCTCTAGAGAATAAGAAACTCTGTAACTGGATAAAACAAACCCCAGGAATGCGGGGAGTAAATTGGTGGGGAAAAATGTGTGAATCAGCCAGAAGAAGCTTCAAAAACAATTGCTGCTTAAAAAATCACGAAAGATCAGTGAATTGTTCCAGAACAAAAGAAGCAGCGGCTTTCTAATTAGATTAGAAGATTTCCCAACATTTAGACAAAGAAAATGTAGCTGATGATAAATTTGTATCACGTAAAAAACGCTATTTTATTATTACTATTTATTTATATTTTAAGCATTAAAAGAATCCAAGTAATGCAGTTTTTATATATGTTTAAGAATAAATTAAAATAATATACACATTTACCTTCAATAGATGCATTAATTTTTTTAATAAATAGATGGACTTGTTGAAGGAGTCTAAAGTTGGTGGTAGTTGGAGATCTAACTCATAACTGCATTCATAATGTACTTTGTATAACAAATTTATTTAGATGATTCATTTCTATAAGTTTCTAGAGCTGGTAAAATAATAATTTAATTAACGCCATACAACTACAAAGCTATTTTAACTAAAGTCTTATATTTTTGTGCAAATTTTTTCTCAACTTTCATGGGCATACAATTTAGATCCTCTAATTAAGTAATTAAAGAAGGAGTTGTTAATGGTTAATAAAGAAAAAATAGATATTCAGAATGTAATTGATGAGCAATTATAAGTAGAAACGTTTTATTAATTATGTTCCATATTTAAAATATTAATGTTTAAAATATATTGAATTTTAACCTGCCATTTCTAATTTATAAGACAATTAACTAATTATAACAATCTGTTACATTAAATTTTATTATACTTTTTCTGACTTTATTTGAATTTTGAATAAAAATAATCTAAATGAATATTTATAACTAGGAAAAATTCAATCATATTTTTAAAGTTTTATAAACATCATATTTTAATTAAACAATGAAAAAATAAAGTTTACATTGACAACTGTGTCAAAAAGAGTTCTTTCAAATATGATGTTTCCAAGTTTGAAAACAATGCAACTCGTTTTAATTTGGAGATAAATTATTATATTTTATTATTGCTTTTTTTATGTTTGATGCGATAATAGAAAAATTACATTATCGATATGATAGAAAAATAAATAGAAATATATTTTTAATAGCTAAAAGATATCAATTTTAATAAATTAAATTTACATTTGTTATTTAGAAGTATGCCAAATTTTTCAATAGAAACTTTATAATGAATAAAAATTTCAATATTAAATTTTTTATCCAAGTGATTAATGTAAGTTTTGATACTAAGTTTTTATTAATTTACAATTATATAAATATCAATGATATAACAATATATTAAATTTTATAAAAGAATGCTTATTAGTGTTCCGTTAAGTTAATGTGTTATACTCTTCATTGAAAACTATTAAAATCAATGTAAATGATATTACAGATTTTTTAAGCATTAACACTTTTAAATAAATTTTTGATGATTGAATTATTAAATTAATTTGATTATTAATATTTTTCAATTTCATTATAAAATATTTTAAAATTTCAGTAAAATGTTATTAGTATGTGTAATAATTTCAAAGTTAAAACCACATAATGTTGATCTTAATTCCAAAATAATTGAAAATGTCTGACAAACAAGAAATATTTAACAAAATTTTAAATGCAATGCATCTAAGTCCTTCTATGCGATTTAAACAACCGTCAACATTTCAATATTTTATTTTAATATTATTTTTATATCAATTCACTTTGATGAATAAATAAGAAAATATTTTTAGACTTTATTGAAATATATGTTTTGATTTTAGAAAAACTTTTATTTTAAATGTTTTTTGGCTCGATTTTTTTTCTTTCTATAAGCAGTATAAATGTTTTAAATTTATTATGTTCAAATACTGGTATATTTTCTAAGAATATTTTTTGACAAATGTACATTTTTTAAGTATACTGAATAGAGATTTACTATCTACTATTTCGGAAATTAATTGAAGGTAACAATTTGTAAGGAAATAAGGATATTTCTGAAAACTTGCATACATCATTCAAATATAATGATTTATCTCTTTCTATCTGAGGCTTTACTATTGTGGAGGTAATAGCTAGTAACGCCAGCGGCGTTTTGCAAAGTATTATAAATGGGCCTGGATCAAAATCATGATAGTTTATATTTTTTCAATATAATAGTATTTGATTCATATAGTTTACTGTATTTAAAGATTTCGTTTTGTCAGAAAATATTATGTTATTTCATTTGATACATGTTTAATATTTGCCAAATAACATTTAAAAATAAATTAATGAAAGATATGCATGCCATACATAACATTTTTTAAATCCATTTTTAAAGAAAATTGGTTTACTTATGTAGTGATAAAAATAATGATACTGATTAAAGCAATTTATATTTGAATAGCGCTTTTTTTAGTTACCTTTTATTTTACTCTATTGTGATTAAATTATTTACACTGGGTGTTTGAAATAATTATATTTAATTTTTTTTTCTTTTCATAACATAAATATCTTATTCTCAAAATAATAATTGGTTGTACCAAAAGTAAAATCCAAGAATTATAATCTTATTTCTTTCATTTTTAATAAATAAAAATTATACCTCAGTAGTATCGGAAATATTAAAATTTTGAATGTTAACCAGTAATTAGTTATTTTGCGTGAGACCATGTTTTTAAATATTTGTAATGAGATGTAAATACAATAGTATCATTTCGATAAGTTTTAATGTATAAGACATGGTTAATATAAAATTACTTTTCAGATCATCTTTGAAATTATTTGTATTGTAGTTAGAGAAAAGTTGCAGCTTGATTTTAGCTGTGCAATCAAAATGATATTTCGCAATGATTGAACCACTTTGCTTTGTTTTGTGTTTATTAAATGACACTTTCATTATTAACTCGGGAGAAAGCGTAATCCTAACGCTGACTTTGAATGTTGCGAGGAGTGAATAGTTATTCCCAATCAAATTCAAAAAAAAATGAATAATAAGTTAAAATAATTATTTCCTAATAGACAATAATTACTGACTCCTTACTTCTAAAACTATATTCTTAAGAAATCGTTTTAAATGTTTGAGAACATAAAGCATTCATAAATGTTTAAAACAGAATTACGTGCTTGTATTTAAGTTTCTGAGTCAACATAGTCTTCCATCAAATATTAGAAGAATGAATTTAACGAATAAATCCATCGCACTTCAGGCAAGAAATTGCAGTTGTATTATCTTTGTATCTTGGACACGTAACACATCGGCTTTTTTTAAGTTTTGGATTATTTGTTGGTTATTTATTCTCTTCCAGTTCACTTGAACTGACTTCATTCATTTTGGACCGAGTTTTTAAGAAGTATTTCCACAGCTCTTGTCTTCATATCCTGCTTAATATTTCAGAAATTTTCCTTTACTTGCATGTTGCTTTGGCGGATTTTTTGCAAAATTAGAACAATTCTGATATTTACTTCTTAACGTTCAGTGCAATAAAAACAACCATTGATCATCTTTTAATTGCTTGAGTTGTAAAATATGATACAAACATTTTATTTGCTGTATCTACAAGACTTCCAGTGTTGCATTATAAAACAGAATAATTTCTGATTTTCTCCAATCATTTTCATCAATGACTAAGTTTTGAAACTTTTTTTTCGTTTTTATTAAATTTTTTATTTTAAAATGTTTTTATTTTCGCTAATAAATATTTTTTCCTCAAAATCAACGTCATTATCATCAATCTGATCAAATTGACTGCTTTTTATCATGAGAAATGCAGATTTTTTTATCAAGTTAATCTTTGTAGGGTTAATCAAACTATTTTAACAGAAAATTCAACTTCATAAATTCGAGTTCTCAAACCTTTTCTCTGTTTTCGTTCTCTATTGAACTACGTTTGTGCTATTATTTCTTTAAAAATGAAACTTTAGACAAATGTACCAAAACACATTAAAACACGAAAATCATTTTCTCATAAAAGAAATTTTGGTAATAATATTGGTCATATGAGGCACAGAGTCATCCCAATACCACGTGAATGCCGAGAAGTGATTATGATTTTTTTCCAGTCATTGCTTGACATTCGTGTTGCATTGGAATAAGAATTGTAAAACAATTACAATGCCTATTCCAAATGAAGTCTTAGACAGGATAATACGAAAAGGATGATGGATTACAGATAATTATTTGCTCCATGCTTGTTGATTTTGGAATAAAGAGGTGATTCTGTGCTCCACGTGACTTCACCAGCATATTTACTCATAACACAGAAGATGTTTTCTCCTCAGCTTTCTTTTGACAGTTCCCTTATCTGAAATGGAGTTTTTGAAAATCAAATTTTTTAACATAAAAAAACAGGCTGAGTGATATTCATAGTGATATTCATCTCACATTATAAGAAAAATTAGCAAATAATATTAAAGATTTGTTAAGAAAGCAAATTATTGCTTTATTGTCTTATATTTATTGTTGTCATCTTGCGTGCACCTGCTGTTATTGTTGCACCAGCTTGTTTCCTTGAACCCAGCCCTGAGTTGGGCTCCACCTGTTAGATAGAAGCAACCAGGTGCAATCTTCATGAATTTGAAGTAAGTACCAAACAGATGACCCCCAGAGGTATCATTTCAATTGGAGGACTTTGCGATAATACCTAGATTTAAGTTCTTCACCCACCTTTAGCGAACAGCCAAGCTGGCAGCCGAATGGTTAGCACTCTTGCCTTCGGTTCAACAAATCGCGGGTTCGAATCCCACCTTGGGCATGGATGTTTGTAGTGGTTCGGAATCCACTTTAAACCGTAGATCCCGGTCGAATTAGCCCTCGTGTGTAAAAAATTACCGTTGAGCGACAAAAAACCGAAACTGAAATCTTTAGCGAACATGACGGATGTTTGGTTAAGCCCGGAATTCGAACTCACTACCTTTCGATAATGAGAACGACGCCCTAATCAAACAGGCTACCCCGACCTTGTGAACACCTGTGCAGGACGGAATATTCTGTGAGGGAATACGATAATGCTGAGTAACACTCAAAAAAGTATATCACAAGACGTGTATTGTCAAAGGAAGCACTAAAACAATTTCTGTGATTGACAAACTGATTAATTAGAGGTAGGACAGAACGTTATAGATCGAAAATTTTCAGTCTGATCCTAGACAGGTGTTAAGAAAATTAAGACGGGGGCGTTGAGCCCTTGCTTTCCGCAGACTCCCCTGTCAGAGCAAGTGCGGGGGTATTTACCGATTTTTCTTTTTTTTCCCTTACGACATATGAATAGGGCTAATTACCTAAGAAAATTTGTTTTTTAAATTAATTTACAATAAGGATAATATTTATTAAAACAACTCTAGGCTGTTAGGCTATAAATTATGCTATAAAAAAGCATTAACTTGAATTACTAAGCTAGACATTCTGTATGAATAGCTAATCTAATGAATTTTATGTAAATTATCGAGTCAGATATAGCTTCCTTTTCTATTATGAGCAAAGTAACAAAATTCTAAAACGAGCTTTCATTTAGGAATTTGCACGCACTCATATGTTAACAAATTTTACAAAACATAGAATATTTAACAAAGTTTCATGACTTGCTTTTCATTTTGCAATTTGTAAACTCTGTCGATAATTAAAGAGAAGCAAACACGTTAATACTAAAGAGGGTAATTCCTGTGTACCACAAAATCCAGAACTGCAATTTAATATAAAATAAAGAAATAATATTTCTTTCTCAGTAACAATGTTGTCAAAAATATTTATTTCATATTTTAAAAAAATCATTTATGCGGTTTGTTACAAAATTTACATCAACAAAGAGAGAATAATTTCTTCTCTTTCAAATAAGCAAATATGAGACATTTCACTTGCATTTAGCAACAAATGTTTGCTCTAAGCGTCTTAGAGCTGTGAATAGAATTTCTTGCACTCCCTCAGTTTCATGCTCAACAAGATATTTAAATTCAACATAATATATATCAGGAAATACAATTCTATTTTTTCAAATGAAATGTTACATATCATATTACATTATTAGAAGGTAGTTAGTTCGAATCCAGGATTAGTTGAAGATCTGTCGTGTTTGCTAATGGTAGCTGAGGCACGTTAAAACTGGGTGTGATCGCACTGTCTTCCAAGTGAAATGAAACCTCTAGTGAAGGCTGGCCAAGTATTAAAGGTCTTCTGCTTGATTGCTGATTCAAAATCATGAAGAAACCACTCGGCTGCTTCTATCTAACAGGTTGATCCCAACTCAGGACTAGGTACAGGTAAGCATGCTGATGTAACAACAGCATATCATATTATAAGGCTGGTGCAACGACAACAACATACCAAATTACACGTTAAAAAGTTTGTAGTTAAATATTCTTCAATTGAAGTAGCATTAGTTCGGGGTGGTAGTTGATAAATTCTGCCTCCCCCACACTTCTAAATTACGAAGACTCACTCCCAGCAGCCACCTAAATAGTAAAGCCTAATGCGAGAAGGTACAAGGAAATAAGCCAGTGAACACATATCATATTACCTATTCATCAGGTTAACATTGTAGAGTTTTGTATTGGGAAGTTCATTGATATCCGCTGTCTACATATCATATATTACCCTCTCATGATAAAAAATAATTTTACACAAAAATAAATTAAAAATCTCAAAATAATTTTCATACTATAAAATGCCAGAATTTAACCATTATATTGAAATCGGTATTGCAAGCTATCAATATTTTTTACTCTATCCAACATAATATAATTATTTATTTTTTGCAATATATGATTTGCGTAAGCAATTTCTAGTTTGAAAATACTTAAATCTTTTTATGAGGATATAACAATCAGTTTACTAATTTTTCAATACTTTAGCTAATTAAATGAAATATATATGAGATTAACGTATTTTTACATTATATTTATATTCCTATTTTTGAGTGTCAGGAAAAATGTATTAAATTATCTTATTAATTGAGATATAAAATGAGTTTCAGCAGCTTACGATTCAAATATATTATATATTTTCAACAAGTTAAACTTTCTTAAGCTAAATACTTTAAAATTCTTGTCATCAAATATTTTGTCTAGAAAATCCAAAAAAGTTTTGTTTTCCGTAATAAAAATAATATTTCCCTAATAATTTTGCTACTCTATCAACTTAAATCGAACATTGTGTGCTTTCCGATCAGTATATACAACTTTTATATTCATTACAGTAAAATACTCAAGTAATTTAATATTCTATTTGAATATTTCTGAAATATAAAGTTAGCATTTTGAATTTTTTTCTCTAAAAAAGTCATTCTACTTGACTAAAAAAATTAGTACAATAGTAAATTTTATCACACAAACTGTTTTTACCAATCAGCTTTAAAACCTCTCGAAGCCATGGAGTCAAAAAATGTGTATGAGGTAAGATATACGAAACCTATATGAGTTTTCTGAAAGATCTCCTCGTAAATTCGTATGACATTTTCTATTCAGTAACCATGAATAAAATATGCATACTCGGAATTCTGCATCAGAAAATGAAGTGAGTTTCTTTATACATTTGAGATTTACAGTAGAATTTGTTATTCAAAAGTTGTCTCCAACTACAATTTCCGTTTGGAATAACATTAGTAAGAAAAAAATGTGATGTCAGCATTTGGGATTTATAATTCTCTACTCTTGTGAAAACAAGATCTCTAATACAAAATGGAAACAAAATTAGTAATAGATCAGATTTATGTCTTATTTGTTATATTTTAGATAGGAAATATAGGAAAATATATTTCAGAAATATAAATTTGTTGACAATAGTTTTGAAAGTTGTTGCTAATATTTTTTCAAAATGATATGTTTGATATATTGCATACGTTTAATTTTTTATTGCATGAATGATATGTACATAATTTAAAATTTTAATTTCCCGCATATACTTCAATGATAAAAAAAATATAATTTTAAAATTTACTATAACTTAATAGAAATATTTTCTTAACAATATTTACTCATAATTAGAAATTGAGTTTTTATCTGAAATCTCAAATATATTTTTATAACTGATTCAAAATATTACGTGCAAGGTGAATCAGTTTATATAAAAGACAATCAGAAAATCTTAGAATATTTCAGCTTTAGTCACTCTTGCAGGTTTATCTCAGTTTTTATATGTCCATATGTGAAGTTATGGAAGAACATGATTAAATAATCAATCTTTTATTTTATAATATGACAAAATATATCCTATTTTTTATGATAGACTGAATAAAATGGGAGAACTTAAATCAGATCATGCCAAATTCTTTACATGTAATTCTATTAAGTTAACAGTTTTCCTTATACAAATTCAGAGTACCTAATGATTTTCATTCATTAGTTTTATGTTAATTTTATTAATAGTTGCATAAAAAGTATTTTCAATTGACAAGATTTCAATTTTGCCAATTTCAGCATCTTGTAATTTTAATGCCTAATATATCTATATAATTTTATCTAAAATTTATATTTATTTAAAATGTATAACTTTCTTATCTGTTTTACATTTTCTGGTTGTATTTAATTATTTTTATATGTTTGAAAGTTGAAATTTCTTAATTGGTAAATTTATGTTGCCTTTTATATATAAGGAGTATATGAGGAAGCTTTCTAAATTTCTATGTGAAATAATTGTGTATTTTGATAGATTAAAAATATTGTCATGGATAACTATAATCCTTTTTTTTTTAAAAATAACGGCGGGCACTTGGGTGACTAACCCTTCGCCACTACAAGGCCGGAAACTGCTACTCATTTGTCGTTACCCAGCGGGCACCTGCGAACCAAGTCACGGAGGCGAATAGCATTACCCGCGTCATACCACCACAGACCCGTTTATAGGGCGGGCCACATTCATACATCAACACACTAGAAAGGACAGAGAAACACAGAGAGATAGTAACATCCATGCCCGAACCGGGATTCGAACCCGGGACCCACAGCTCAAGAGTCAGGAACGCTAACCACTCAGCCATTGGTCGGCCTATAATCCTAGATACTATCATAATAACTGAGATATTTGATATTTTAAATTATTTCGTAAAGTATAATATTTTATTTTTCCTTTTAATTAAGGAATATAGCATCAAATGAAATTGATTTAACACGAAATTTTGCCCCCTACTTCCTTTATTACCATCGAAATTTTTTTCATCTCAAATACCTGTTTTCAATAATTTTTCATATAAATGAGTTAAGTAAAATCCAGTAAACTAAGTTCAGAAGAATGAACTAATTTTTCTGCCTTCAGATAAATAATAAAATGTATTGAGCAAATACAGAATTCTCTCATTATCTACGTTGCAAAGTTATTAAAGGACTAATCTTCATCTCTAATTCATGTATCACCTGTTGATATCGGTGAATATAAAGCTACAATTAGAGTGACATTTGCTTATTTTTTGCTATATCTGTATTGAATAAACTTATATTCATGGATTTGTGTCAAAACATATCACTTGAAAATGAGTGATATGAGTAAAAAAATAGTCCAGTTTATTTTGGGATATTATGTTATCTTATTTAAATAAATATTTACAACTGGATTTTTTTCTAAAATTCCATCATCTGAAAATCTTTGTAAATCTTCCTTATTCTTTTTAAACACTGTTTAAAACTATTAGCTAATTTGCCAAGAGAAAAAATAAGATCATATTTTAACAGTTTAATACATATAAGTTTATATATGTATAACGACTGTAAATCTAACTAATATATTGTACCGGGCTTCACGGGTTCGTGTCGATTGAGAGTTGAATAAAGCAACCACTTAATGAACACAGGATTTTATTCGCAAAAATTCCACTAGATATAAGAAATTCCCGCTGTAACAATCACAATTATGCAGCTACAATTCGTCAGATATAACAAGAAACAGCATCCAATCACAGGTCTCAAATACCTCAGACAGAGAACAACTAGCAGTCGCAACTAATCGTCTTCTCTCACTGACTGTCTTCACAAAACTCACTCTTCCATGTCGGGCTGCGGTATTTATACCTGACTTGGCGGAGAAATCTACCAGTTTCGCCAAGGTTCTGGAAGCTTCTGGGGTATCTCGAAAAATATTGGTCCTAGAGCTTAGGTGATGGATGTTTCCAGAAGTATCTATTTCTCGCCAAGTCACCAAGAATCTCGCCAACTGTCGCCAAGTCGCCAAATCATTAGGAAATCCGCTTTTAAACTACAACACGTCTAAATACCGCAATTTTTGCCCAAAATGTGAGAATTTCCGATCTGTCTGAGATATTTTAAGACAAATACAATCATTATTTATAAATTTGTAACAATATATTAGGTTGTTCAGAGAGTAATTTTATTTTTCCCACCGGGATCAGTATGTTGATAGTAAAAACGAATGGTTTGATGAATATGGAATCAAGCTGCTACTAGAAAAATGGCAAACGTTTCTGGACTAGAATTAACAATAGAGAATAGATTTTGCCTACAGTTATGCGACACTCTCACAAAGCCTGATAAACTAGTAAGAGGAAGGAAGCAATAAAGTCTGATGATTTGTCTTTTTCACTTCTCTGTACAAACTGACGAGTGGACATTTGGAGGGCACCTAAGCAAGCTTATGATCGTGATTGTCTCCTTCCAACTGTTAAGTAGGGAAAAGGATCAATCATAATATAGCAGCCGTATCAGTTTGCTTAACCAATCATAGCCCTGAAATGAAGGACCTCTGGAAGCAAAATAAAGAAAATTTAGCAGATCATATCCATTCTGTGATACAGACTTTGATTCTTGCAGAAGATGGATTTTTCTAAGATGCTAACATGCATTAGAACTTGTCCAATCATCTAAGATGCTAACATGCATTAGAACTTGTCCAATCATCTAAGATGCTAACATGCAGTTTCCAATCATGGTTCGAGGAATTTGAAAATAAATATCCTTGACCCGCATACTCTCGCGATCAAATTAAATTATTTCATATTTTTTACAGCGCTCAATAAAAAATAAATATTTTCCACCGGCATCTCTGCCAAAATTTTCACAGAAGAAGAATGGAACAATATATTTCAAAACACTGATCTCAGCACTTGTACGAATCAAACCTCGGCAAAGTTATATTTTATGACAAAGAAAGTCATACTTAATAAAGTATTCTTTGTGCACCTAAAGTGTTTCCTTCATTACAATAACTACCAGTATTTGTTCATTACGCGATTCCCTGTCCCACATTTTTCCCTTCTAAGATAAAATTACCAACTTTCCTATTGAATAAGAAACACACATCGCATCAATATAAATTCTCCTGTTATTAATGTCATGAAAATGCCAAATGTATTGAATAAAATCTCAAGTGTCAAAATTTTTCTTAAGAAGTTAATGTTATTTCTGTTGCTGTCTTGTGCCCACTAGACTGGCATTATGGGGTGCGTTGCTCCACTTTTTCAACTGAACTATATTTTGGTGAGGAGTCCGACTTCCTCAACACACACATGCCCTAGGTACCCATTTATAGGGTAGGCAACCATTCACAACCCATTCATACAAGCAAAGGACAAATATATGAGAGAGAGAGTACACCCATTCCCGAACCGGGATTCAAACCCAGCACCTCCCTATCCGCAGTCAAGTAGGCAGACCACTAGACTAGATGGGTGGCTAAGAAGTTAATAATTTCATTAAATATATTCATCTGGAAAAAAACAATCAAATCTTATATAATTTGTATTCAATTCAGAAATATGAGGACTAAATTGTTTAAAATATATATAAATTGTTTACTTTAAAAACTCAATAGCATGCAAAAGAAAAATTTACACCATACACAGATATTTTATAAATTTTTCACTCATAATTTTGATAACAACTTGTATACGTATATTAATGTTTCATTATG
This sequence comes from Latrodectus hesperus, assembly GCA_037975125.1. Taxonomy (NCBI): domain Eukaryota; kingdom Metazoa; phylum Arthropoda; class Arachnida; order Araneae; family Theridiidae; genus Latrodectus; species Latrodectus hesperus. The sequence goes on from CM075856.1 coordinate 48,495,432, forward strand.
AGGCACATTACCATAAAAAGTACACGGTGTCTAATAGTAATATATTTTTAATAAAGTATTCATTGGTTTATTAAATTTACAAAATTTTTTCTTGAACAAAAATCTTATTGCCATCTTTAATACATTCGAAATTATTTAAGCACTGAGGAAGTAAATTTAAAAATATTTACAAAAAATGATAGTTTCAATTTGGTTTTTGAATAAACAACAAAGTAATATGTTTAAAATGCATGATCTAGGGAAAAAAAGCAACAATTCTAAGCCAATCTATTCAAGTGTTTCTTTCACTGAAATCAAATTTATTAGAAAAAATATTGGTTTAAATAAAAAAAAACTTATTTTCTTAAAAGAAAACAGTTTCCTTTTAGCATTTTGTTTTCTCAAAAGAAAAAAAAATTGAAATTTATCCGAATTCATTATTTAAATAAGATTATTTTTAATATAAATGAAACTAAGAAAATAGATATTCTGCCATCAATTGTTAAATATTGAATTCATAAATATGCTTCATACCAAGAAGATATAACTAAATTTATTAAATATATAGAAGCTTATATATGAAATACTACCAAATAAGTAGTAAAAGTTTTTGGAACGCTTTCAACTAATTCAATATGAAGAGTGACTTAAAATGTATCTAAATTTCAAAATATGTAGAAAAATGTCATTTGAAATTATTAGATTTCCAGAATTTATGTTAAATAAAGGAACAAAATATGTATTTTAGACATAAATTCATTATTAAAATATCGGAGTAATGGTTAATTGATTTAAATAAATAAAATACGCTATGGGTTACGCCACTTCAAACATTTCCTTAAAAGTACTTATTAATGCGTTTCCAGGGTGAATTTTAACTTTGATAATTTAATGTATTTTGGCATAAGTCTAGCCAAAGGCTAACATGAATGATAGTCGATATCAGTTTTTAAAGTATATAAATGAATTAAGGCTAATTTCAAAATTCTAGAGCGAAACTATGGAGATAAAAACTAGCTTAGAACTATGTAATGAAGAAATTTTTTATAAAACATGATGTAAGAAGAGAAAGTGTATTGAGTATTTAAGGAACTAGAACATTGATGAAACATTTGTTTGTGTGAGTAATCACATACGTAATAGAATATAAATTTGCTGCTTAATTATACATTGTTTAGTAAAGAGGATTCGAAGAGTACAACTGAAAATAATTATGCTTAACAATGGAGCCGAAATAACACATCACCTATCATAAAAATCACATTAATTATATGAGTTAAAGCAAATAATTTAAATGCATTTAATATAATTATGCTTAAATATATGATTAACAAAATTAAAGTTAAATTTCTTCTCTGTCGTTGTTTCCTAAAGTAATATTTAATAATTCAAGGATTAATTGATTAATTATTTTCTGTTATTCCAATAAAAAATAAATAGAAAGCAATAAATTTTATTTACATAAAAGTTCATTTCCAGAAATAAGTTTAGCAAAAGTTTAAGGAAATTTAATTTTGATTTTTCTAAAAATAATATTTAATTGTTGTTTTTTCTCATGTGACAATTTTGAATTTTGGTGTACTTAAATTCTAGTAACAATTAAAAATCAGCTTAATATTTCTTTAAAAATAGATGATGAAAGAATCAAAATTTTTGAAATTTTTATAAATGTAAGGGCTTAATTCTAAATCGAGATATTTAAAAAATAATTTTTAAATTTAATTGAACATCTAGTAAACAATAACTATATTGTAGAAACATTAAGAATGTTTTTAAATTTCAATGAAAACCTAATACTTTAATGAACTTAATCCAGCTTATTTGGGATAGTGTTTAAACTAAATTCTCAAATAATTATGAATAATATCTGAATTAAAGGTTTTCTTCAATTCAGACATTTTCTGGAAAGCAATTTTTGTGTGATGTAAATTTAACTAATTTTTATTGCCTTTGATATTAAATAAATATTATTAGTTTTTTAACTCTCTAAATTCAATAAAATATCTGTTACTTGAAACCAATGCTTTAATAAACAATTTATTTTTAATTTCTAAAAAGTGGTAAGAATTTACATTCACATATATTTAGTTTTATTTTTTTTGTTTCTAATTTGAATTTAAAGTATAATGGATCAAAGCAAAATATAACAAATATTTTATTATTTAAAATTATAAACAAATGAATGTGCGGTGAGTAAAAATACATAATATTAAAGGTTTAAGTTTAAATAGGGGTGCCCTGAGAATTTATTTTGATTTTTTAACACATAGATAGTTGCCAAAATTTGAGGAATAAAATGACAACCTAAAGAACTGAAAATACCATGTTTACCAGAAATTAAATTTTATAGCCAACGTTTACTACCAAATTTTTTACCAAACTAATGGGGTACAGGCTTCTACACCAAACCTAATATTAAGATTATTGCCCTGTACATATTGAAAGAACTGATTTTTCAATCAACTACTTAAGTATTGATATTTTCTAAAATTTAAAATTCCTTTAGCGGATTCAATATTTTATTTTTCATATACTCACACATGTTGGAAAAGATACATTTTAACTTTTCGATTTCTTTTATATAAAACCATAGTAAGGAATTTTCAGAAAATAATTTTATTTTAATTTTAAAAATGATAAAGTGATTCCACGTTCCATTTTATCTTTTCTTATTACATATTATGCACAAAAATGTTCTTATAAAAATAATATTTTTAAAAATTAGATTGAATATCCCTTTTTAAAATCAATTTTACCTTAATTTTCAAAACTATTCAGAAAATAGGACGCATGTTAGAAAAATGCTGTTCCATTGATGAAACAAAATTTGCTGGGGATTTGAAACTATTATGCTTCTTTTATATAATATGTAAATACAAAATATGTTGTTCATAAGCAAAATAACATGGAAACAAATAGACTTCAATACATTCTTAATCTTGAAAATTCGCTAAAATATATTTTAAAAAAAAACAGAAAGTGCTGTTGAATTACTCTTTTATGAAATTGTTTAAGATAATACTTTAATAAAGTATTGTGTGAAAATGAATATATATTGAAAAAATATCACATTTGAAAAATGATTTATGTATAGCATAAAAATAATCCTTCAAGCTTTAAACATAAATTTACTACTTTACTTTGTCATTTAAAATCTAATGTAGACAATTTTTTAATAATTTTGTGAGATTGTTTTATAGTTTACTATTAGTATGTTACTTTATTGGGCCTAATACCCAAGAAAACATTTAAACAACTGGAAAATGTCTACTCAAAAATAAATATGTTGATTAATTGTGTTATTGCAAATGATCAAAATCAGTAGAAAAGGAACCTACAATAACATATTTAGGAATCCTCAGTGAGAGATTTAAGACCATTCTCAAATCAACTGTAATATTATTTTCGTATTAAATGGAATCAAGTAGCAAATCTACATAAATAAATGAATTATAAATGTGATGTCACAATAGCTTTGGGTAAAATCTTAGAAATGAATATGTAAGAACACATATATTAATAAATATAAATGAAAAATAATTTAAACATGTAATTATTTTAATTTAAAAGGTGTTCTTCTATTTCTTTAAAAAGTTATACACCTCTTAGGTAATTAACAGTTTCAATAAAAACATATATAAAGTACTTTGAAAGAAAATTAAATCTATTTCTGCTGATAAAAAATTTCTAACAATGACAGTGACATGGAACGAATGTGTAACCTAAAACATTACAAATGGTAACAAAGTTAGAATTTATATACGAAGCAAATGTATGAGGCGTTTCTCATGCCAATTGAAAAAACAAATAACAGCGTGATATATATTTTAATTGGATACTTTTGCAAAATTTGATACTTATCGCAAAAGAAAAATGTTTTCTCAGGTAAACAAAAACTGTTCTCTAAAGTCTAGGGAATTAGGTAGGTTTATAACTATAAATATTTTGTAATAATAATAACTTTTAATATGTTTTGAGTAATTTTAAATTTATAATTTTCTAAAATGATTTTCTGGGGGATTCGAAACCAATGACTTCAAAAAAATCATATGGTATGTCATACAGCGTTTCAAATGTTCTGGCGTACTAAGACATTAGAAGCTATTGGTTTTCCTTATTGATATTAATCAATTGGGTTTTCAACACTATACAGTAACGTCGTTAACTTGAGTTTGGGTGAGCACAAGTGTAAGAATCTAGATGTCCATTCTAACTAAGAGATAATTTGAACAATATCCCAAACTATCAGAGCATCTATCATAAACGTTTCTCCAGTAATAACCACGGTAAAACTTCTTACCTATTATGCATTTTGTGAGACATTGCAGTTAACATAAGTTCTTAAATCAGTCTCAATTTCAGATGAGATTTCAAATCAGATGACATACTCGCCTATCATTCATTCATGATAGGCGAGTATCTCATCCGTCTTGAAGTTCTGGGCAGCTGAGGAGTACATTGTTCATCACTTGTTTACATTACCAGTAACATGAAAAACGAAAATTTGTTTGAAATTGTGTTGTAAAATCTTTGTTCTGTATATTGGTTATGTTAAATTTCATTCGTAAAATACAATATTTAAGAGTTTTTGATACACTTCTAATTTTCATAATAAGGAGTGTATTTAACTTTTCCTTTAACCATACGTTTGGTCAATTTGTCCCAAAAGTAATTAATCTATATGTTTTTAAACACATATCGATGTACTATGCAGAGACTATCATGTTATGTTTCATGAAATGATGCTTATTCAAAGTCAGAGGCTATTAATACGATTATTATGTAGCTATATGCAAGACTTTTGCATTGAAATTTAATATCATGAATGTAAATTTATTCATGATATCCATAAAAAGCTTTTTGTGCAGAATAAATATTACGCTGTGTTTTTTCCTTCCTAATGTATTAGCTAAATTATCAAACAATAATTATATTTTATTTTTAACGCATAATTTAAAGCTTTGATGTCGAAGAAATTAGTTGAAGATGTTTAACAATAAATGTAGAAATACATGAAGCGTTATGAAATAATTAATAATTAATAAGATATTTTTAATAAACGTTCACTGATATATAAGCATGAAAAATAAATATAAATTTCCCAATTTTCATTAATAAAATAACTTTCAATTTGCATCTGAATTAGAAGAAAGATTTTTGATTTTTGATAAGAAATGATTTTAAAAGAGTATTATAACAGAATACTGAATTTAAATCTTGAAAATGTTGTACATTTGAAAAAAAATGAAAGAACATTATGCATTTTTTAAAACTTATTAAATTCACATTTCACGCACAAATTTATGAACAAAGGAGTTGAAAATTAAAAGAAAATTTAATTAAGTTGCACTCTGTGTACAAGAAATATAATTATAATCACACATAGCCAACAGAAAAAAGTTATCCAGTAAAATGATCATTCAAATTCAAAAACTAAATTATGAAATATCAAGAAATTTCTGACAAAGAAACTATCACTTTCAGACACCACTGCTATTAAATGAAACACATTAAATCCAAGTAAAATAAAAAAGGAGAGTTCATAAGCACATATATTACTTTCAATAAACATTTAGCATGCATTTCTACATATTAAAAAACTCTCAAGAGTAATAAATATTTTCTGAACCTCATATTGAAGAAGTTTTGAAATTCATTTTGCACACTTGAATGACATTCAAAACCAACTTCCAACTAATTAAAGAAACGATTGCTATAACACTAAAATTTACCTAATGATAATTTGAAATTTCTCGCTCCTTCTTTCTGTACTTATAATTGATGTACGTGCTATAAAAAGAAAAAATATGAACAATTTAAGTTTTTGACACTGTAAATATAAAATTAGAAACGAGTTGCTATATTGCATCAAATAGTATTTCAACACAGATGCTATTATTTTGAAAATGAATCATTAAAATATGAAACATATTTAAATGTAATTTACAAATATTGCAATTTATGAATGAAATCACTATCAATTTTTATCTAAAACACAGTTTGTTTTCCTGTGTTACAAATCTATGATATTTTAAAATATTAATTAGAAATTTTTATTACAATTCAATTTTATTTGATAAATCATGTTGATTTTTTATTTAAAACTAATTTAAGAAACGATTATGAATTGTGAGTACTTTAAATTAGCTAATCAAATAAGTATTAGTAATTCGACATAAACATGATTACATGTTACAAAATGCTAAAGAAGGACATAAGATATTTCACCTATCATAAATGCTACTATATATATATATATATATATATATATATATATATATATATATATATATATATATACAGGGTGATCTTTTTTGAAGTGACAGTGTTTGAAATACCCTGTAGTGCGATCTAATAACCGCAATGGCACCAAACTTGGTATTTAGACTAATCAAGACACGGAAAAAAAATTCCTTAAAAAAATATTTTAGTTCCAAAAATCACCGCTAGGGCATTTTGTGGCGCTTTACAGTGCATAAAATGTGAGAAAGAAAAATACTAACATATACAATCGTACAGTTAAATAATTAATGTTTATTAATTACATTAACTTCCCCGGTGAGGAATTAGACCACATTCAATGTGAGCACCGTTCTCGGAAATCACATATCACCAGGAATATTCCGCACTGTCTTTGTTATGTTATCCTTTAGAATAGACAAATTTGATACTCCTCCAACATAAACGCACTTTCAGGTAACGTGAAAGGTTTAGCAACTGGAGCTCGTTTACTTCAATAATAATCAACAGTAACAGCAAATAATCTCAGCTGATTATTTGTCGGAGCTGTCTAGTACTTGTTTTTATAGACCCTATTACTGGCACTGTCATCGCACAGTTGAATTATGCTTTGATACCCTTGTTTTATGTTAATTCTCGTTATTGTAAGCTACAACATAGCCACAAAATGTCCTAGCGGTGACTTTTGAAACAAAGTTTGGTGTCATTTCGGCTATTAGATCACGCTACAAGACGCTCCAAACACTGTCACTTTAAAAAAATCTCTCTGTATACATATATATATGTAAATATATAAAAGTGCCACGGGCGACATAGTTGGTCTTTACATTCTTAAAACATGATATAATTGTTCCTGTGATAGCAAAACTTACTTTTGAAAATCTGGCTTTATAATAATACTTCTAGAAACACTAAGATAAGAAAGTAACTACGTAATACGTGACAAGTTTTGTTAAATATCGAAGCACTGTTATCAAATAATCAATATTTAGCAATCTCTGCATATATTTAAGCATAATTAAACTTACAAAAAGAATATGAATCTACGATTATTTTAGGAAAATTTATAGATTTAAATTTAAATAGATTTTTTTAATTTTTATATAATTAAAAAACGTTTTGTATCACATAATATTTATCGTATTCTTTTAAAAAGGAAGTTTTCACAGAAACTTAAATAATTTTATAAATAATGTTTACAGTTTATAGAATAACATTTATACACTATTTTATTAATTAATTATTTTGATTTTAAAATTAGCTTAAATGCGTTCGTTTTCCTTATAAGTACCTCCTAGTTTTAAATCTCAAGATTATGCAAATGATTATCATTTTCATTTATTTTATTTCAAACCAAAGAATTGCGATAATTTCAGATTTTTAGAATTTGGTTATGATTTTTGAGAAAATGTAAACCGACAACTTATTTTGATGGAACAAAATATAACTTTAATAACTGATTCTTTAGAAAGTGGAGATTTAATTCCTAGAATGTTTTATTTTAACGTATGATATGAATATTTCAGAAAGCTCATTTTAAAGGTCAATAAATAAATTTATTCTGTTAAAACTTTAATTTGAGTTTAGCTCAAAAAAGGAAACTGATTTTCTTAAAATGATGTTCTTAGAATATCAAGAACTATTTTCTTGATACTTAAACATTAATTTGCAAAATAACATTCATTTTAGTTTCAGCAATACGTTTTTTAACTTTGATATTCCTTTGGCACTTTGAAGACTTCGTATGTATGATTAACTGTTTCTATTAAAATTCTTTCTAGTAATATTCATTCTATTACGGTAAATTAGTTAAAGTAATTATTTTTAAGAAAGTTTTTAAAGCCAATCTGTAAATTATTTTAAAATCTATTTCCTTCTTTTTAGAATGTAAGTAAGATTTTATTAAATAGCATTAATTTAATTTAATTAAACTTCTGATATCTTTGACACAATTCCTAATAAAAGTATGCAAAATATTTCTCGCTTATTGTTAAGTGGAATCTCTCATAATTTTATTATTTTTAAACTAGTTGAGCGAAAGTTAAATAAAAATAGAAATCAATAAGTTTTTCTTGTTTCTTTATGATTGAGTCACATAATTGAGTCAACAAGAAAAATTCATAAGAAAATAATTTTTAAATCAATATTGCCATTAAATAGAAAATAAGAATAAGAAATAACCTTTTTTAGCATTAATTAGAAACCTAAATTTCGCAGAGTATATTTTCAATCTGAATGTATATATATGTATAAAATATATACATATATATATTATATATATATATATATATATATATATATATATATATATATATATATATATATATATATATATATATATATATATATATATATATATATATATATATATATATATATATATATATATATATATATATATATATATATATATATATATATATATATATATATATATATATATATATATTCATTTTGTAATAATCTTTATTAAAAATTAAGCACTCTTACTTTTAAATAAAATTATAAAAGGGGTAAAATTTATAGCATCAAATTTATTGCATATGGGAATAGTTCGTTTTCAATTTATTGTTCAAAATTTTTTAAGAAATTTAGCTTTGTTTTTAAAGTTTATGAATGTTTTATTATTTAAAAATATATTATTTCATTAAATTAAAAAGGTATCAATAAAAATAAGAAATTCTGACTAAATTTGTAAAAGTTTGAATACATTAATATATATCTTAAAACACTTACACACATAAAATTGTAAAATAATATGTTTCTAATAGACTTTTAAATATGTCATGAGAAACAAATAAATTATCAACTGCAAACCTATATTAAATACAAGAACTGGAAACCCAAATAAATTGCATGATTCAACTTCAGAAATGTTTTGAATGTCTTTAACTTTTTAAAGCATAAATATAAAAAGAATATTTGCTTCAAGCTATTTTTGTATATAAATTATGACAATTTATTTATTTTTTAAGTTTAGATTTTCGTCTGGTTAAAATAAAGTTTTCTTTTATTATTCATTTATAGTAACATCATAGCAATTTGAAAAAATCAGTTAATCTATTTAAATAAAATATATAATATGAAAAACTAATTCCATACAGGAAACAACTTTTATTCTTGATTTTTCGTTTGCAGGACAATTTAATTTTTATTTCAAACTAAATAAAGAAATTAATTTTAAAAGTATAAACTATTAATTTTATTTCGGACTTTTTATAGTTGCGCAAACTCAATTACGTAGTTACACATTTCATAATTTTTACTGATAGCTTAAAGATTAATTTTGTAGTATTTTTATTTCCATCAAAACAAGTCAGGATGCAGCAGTATTGAAATTTGAATCCCAATTTTATAAATTTCATAAGAAAAAAGTTTATATTTCTTGTAAAATAACGTCTTTGTTATTGCTATTTAATTGCCCAGAGTTTAATCTTTCTTAGACGAAAGATTATTTTCAAGAAAACTTGACTTTTTTTAATTTAATGAAGAAAATCAAATTTGGATATTAAGATATCAAACAAAAGTGTAGTTCTTGGTAACTAGTTATTTTTTATTAATTATTTTTCAAAAATTTTAATTTAAATTGAACGAAATAATTAATTTTAACTATACAAATATCATACAAATATTTTATTAAAATAATGTAATTAATCAATATTGCATATAAACTTAAATACTTTAAAATTTTAGTCAAATACTTATTTGATACATTTTAAGAACTATAAATCAGGATTTTAATGATTTTTAATGAAATGAAATTCACTTAAATTTATTTTCAAACTAAATATCTAAGGAAAACTGAAGTGATGAATACAATAGGGAAATTTTACGTGTACTAGTAAAATAAAACAATTTTTCAAACACTGGAACAAAAGATTTTTCATTCTGCAATGAAATTTAATTACAATGAAAATGACTGTTGCCACACCATTCTGTGCCTTGTGTGATAATCGTATGTCCAACTTATATCGGCAATCATGAAAAAGGATTTCATTCTCAACTGAATGGATCCGATGATCAACTGAATGGATCGAAATGACCGCCATCATACTCAGATCAGCTTAACGACCTATATATACCTACAGTATAATTTGTGAAATCTCATTCGGGTCACCAGTGTAAAAGCAAATTAATAAAATCAATTTATAAGACGTATTCAATGGTATCTAAAGAGATTAACGCAGTATGGAATATTTATGTTTACCACTAAGCGAAAGCAATTTATCGAAAATAAGCTCCAAAGTATTACCATTCTGCAATACAGATTAATAAAAAAAGGAAAAGGCTGTGGACATAATTATTGGACAAAATATTATAGGTTTTGATCATTTTCAGAGAAATCAACAAAATTTTACTCATTTAAAGTGAATTAAAGAAATTTGGGTAACTTCCTAAAACATCATTACCATTTTATATAAAATCTTATATCAAAAAATGCATACATTAAAAAAATTTATAGCCCTGTAAAAAGCATCGGTATATATCTGTTTCAGATATTTTCATTCAATTAATGCTTAAAATATCGTTTATTAAACTGAAAATATGTATTCAGATTTTGTAAATCATTATATATGCTAATTAAAATAAAAACTAAAATAATTTAAAAAAGAAAAAAGCCAAATAAAATGTTTGGGCAATTTTTAATAACTATGTGAAAATAATAAATAAGTGAAAAAAGTAATTTTTTTGAATTACATGAAATAGCATTGATATTAAAGAAATTGGAAAATGCTGCTTGTAAGAACGAGATAAAACAATAAAAAAACAAAGGAAAATTTATTAAATTAGTATAAAAATAGAGAATAAAAAAAGAAATTAAAACCTGGAGAGTTGCAAGAAATGAAAAGAAAAATGTAAAAATTAAAAGTAATTAAAAAAAGAAATTGGGAAAAGTAACGAAACTAAAAATTCACTTGCCGGGAGTGACTGAAAAGCCAAAGTTCTTTGTTCTTTGAAAGCAACAAACAAAATAAAAGTAAAGACTGATGTCAAAATATTGAAGCATAAACTACACTACTGGCCATTAAAATTGCTTCACCAAGAAGGAATGCAAATAACAGAACGATATTTATATCACATACATTATAGTGGAAAGAACAAGTGATTAGATTTCCAGGATATTAGGATGTATAGATCTTGAGAAATCAGTACCCAGAGCAGTCCACCTCTGGCTGTAATAACAGCATTTATCCGCCAAGGCATGGAGTCAAACAGAGATTGTATGGCATGTACGCGGATCTCAGTCCATGCAGCTTCAACACTATGCCACAGTTCATCGACAGTAGTGGATGGTGAGTGATGGCGTGCCAATCACTCGGCAACCATTGACTACACGTTCTCAATTGGTGACAGATCAGGAGAACGTGCTGGCCAGGGTAACAGTCGAACCTGTTCTGTATCAAGGAAGTTCAGAACAGTACGGGCAACATGTGGTCGTGCATTATCCTGTTGAAACAAAGCATTAGGGAGGCCTCGAAGATAGGGCAGAGTCACAGGCTTTAACACACCGGAAATGTAACGGTTGCTATTCAAAGTGCCGGTAATGGGAACAAGAGGTGATCGAGACGTGTATCCAATGGCACCCCATACCATCACTCCAGCAGATGGGCCAGTATGGCGATGTCCAATGCAAGCTGGCAATGCACGTTCTCCACGATGCCTCCAAACACGGATGCGGCCATCATGGTCCTGTATACAGAACCGAGATTCATCTGTAAAGATGACGTGATGCCATTCCCGCGTCCAGGTTTGTCGCTGATCACACCATTGAAGGCGCTCCTGTCTGTGACGCAGCGTCAATGGTTGCCGAAGCCATGGTCGCCGTTCAGACAATCCATGCTGCTTCAAACGTCGTCGAACTGTTCGAGCAGAAACTTGTTGCCTTGCAAATGACTCCATTTCTCGACTGAAGGTTCGTGACGTGGCTGTACGATCCCTTGTGACCTTGCGGATAAGATGTCTGTCTTCTCTGCAGTTAGTGATGGGGAGTCGCTGAGATCCTGCATGACGTTCCGTATGATTGTCCTGAACTCATCGATTCTATATTCTGCTAAGTCATGGGGTCTCGACCGACGCGAGCAGCAATATTGCTGTACGATAAACCGCAATCCCGGTAGGCTATAATCCTTCCTCGATCAAAGTCAGGCACGTGCTGATAGGCATTTCTTCTTCTTACACGAGGCATTACAACAACTTTCTTTGCCGAAAACAGCGTTGAAACGGAAATTGAGTATGAGAAAACTGCTGTCAAATGTTTGGTTTTATACACATTGTAGATGTCGCTACTATCGCATGCTTTGTATGAATGCGCTGAAAATCTAATCATTTGCATATCACAGCAAGTTCTACCTGTCATGCAAATTTCACGTATGTGGTGTGCCGCTTTCTTGGTGTAGCAATTTTAATGGCCAGTAGTGTATTTTATGGATGAAATTTCCATCAAAATTGAAAAAGTTGAAATTTATTAAATAGCTAAGAAATTAAGTAAAAAAAATAAAATGAAAATTCTATTGTAACAGTTAAATATTTTTATTTCTAGTAGGCACATTAATGCGAAATTTTAAGAACTGGATATTTAGAGGAATAACAAAACTTACAAAAAAGAAAAAACAGATGACACTTAAATTTTAAAAATCAAAGTAAAAGTCTTTTTAATTATAATGATAAAATAATAAGGGCTAATACCCAACAGGATCATTCCTAACTTGGTTTTAGAACAAAAATCTTATTTTCTGGTAGAAAATTATTTAAATTATAAGTGAAAAAATTAATTAAAAAATAATTTATTTTGACAGAAAATGTTTCAATTTATTCAATTACTTATTAAAAGATGAGTTTTTAAATTTTATTCTTTAATAAAACATGTTTAGAAAGAAAATTTTCAAAACAATTATTGAAATTAAATACTGGCTTAATCTGACATATAAAATATTGAATAGATTTTATACATTTGTGAAGATTTGAATTAATTTGACTTAATCTAAAAAATTGATAATCAATGACGTTAGCAAAAAATTTTTAGATGCATTAGGGAGCAAATTAACAAATTTGTTATTCCAAATTAAAATCTTTACTTTCACAAATTTACTATTACTAGGTTAATACTATTACTTGCATTACATATATACATATATGACGTGTTTTGATATGTCCAAAACATATATATATATATATATATATATATATATATATATATATATATATATATATATATAATATATTTAATAACAAATAATTTTATCAAATAAGTAGTGCTTCAAATTTCATTAAAATTTAATAACAAACAATATATAAAGTAATTAACTCCATTAATTTCAAATATGTAGAATATGTTAAAAAATAGCGTCATGGAAGCTTTGTTTAATAAATAGAATTTAATTTATCTATGTAAAGCAATGCAGATTTTTATAAGTCGCTGAATATTGAGTTTTTCGTGTATAGTTATTCATTTTCTTCCATATAATTCTATTATTCACAAGATTATGGAAAGTTTTTGAATAAGTTTAAAAATGTACATAAAAATGACATTTTTTCAATAAGATTCTCAAGAGAGCATTTAATAATACAAATTTAATTTCAAAGAAATATTTTGGATTTTTTTTTGACTGAGACTTAATTACTTTAGAAATATTATACTGACTTAGTTTATTTACAATTTAATGAAGCTAAATCAAAAATAATATACGATGTTAAGTTTATTTTAAGTGGCAAATTTCATTCAAGTGAAATTATTTTATTACTAAGTCATGTTATATTTTGTGACAGAAAATATTTTGAAATAAACATTTTAATGAAAAGATTAAAAATCAAGTTTTCATTAACGTTTACTTGAAAAATATGTTGATATGATATATAATTATAATAATTATAATAACATTTTATAATTTTCCATAAGAATTCCCATTCATGATTATATTAATCCTGAAAATATTCAAAAGAGTAAATGTAATTAGTTTTGAGCATCTTAAACTTATTGTAAAAGTTCAACATCAAGAAAAATAAAATTAACCTCCAAGAAGCTAAAGCGATAGATAAATCTAAACTAAAAGAAACGTTAATTCTAACAAAACACCATTTGGTAACATGGAGACTGATAGACTAACAACGAAAACCTTAATCAGGTTCAGAATGAAACATCGCAGAGACCGACAGAGAGGGATGGGGATGTTTTTGAGAGGCCAAGACACTTGTCTGACTGCCCAGCTGTAAGTGCCCACCTCAGCAGAATCTATTGGCAGACCCATGCGCCGAAAACATTGTGAATAATGTCTTATTTTAAAATGCCCCTTGTCTTATTTTATATTTATTTCTCTCGTCTTCATTTAATACGACTACAACAGACAAGACAAAACAAAAATACATTGCATATCTGAATAACGACAACTTTATATCATATCATATATAATATCATACATCATATCATGTATCTGAGATAAAATAAATTGAAAAATGCTGTTTGGATGACAAAATATTTTTTAAGTAATTTATTTTAATGTGAAATTGCATACAAAAAGCGAATAAATCTATTTGAGGACCTTAATTTATTGATACATTTAAAAACATGTATTGCTTCCTCAATTGCTATGAAAAGAGTTATACATTTTAATGTCAATTTCTTTTTACTGTAAGGTATTCATGATTGTGTAGTTAAATATTAAAAATAAGAGGACATTAATAAAAATAAGAGGACTTGCCTTACATTAATAAATTCAAAAATTTATTAATGTAAGGCAAGATGAAATATTACAATTGTAAGCAATTCAATTTTTCTTTTTAATTCAAAAAATAAATATTTAAAAAAATTTTTATGGTTAGATAAACAATGAAGCTGAAAAATCTAGTTTCTTTTTATCAAACAGTACTACAAAAGAAAAAAGTTTTATATTATACATCAAGTGTGTTTTTAATCTAACATGAAAAACTCTTTTACACTTCACTAATATTTAAATTCGTAAGCAAAAAATATTTCACGCTTCAACAATATTAAAATTATCTTTAATTCTGAAAATTTTCATTTAATTTAAGGGACTTAAAAAATTGTTATTAACATTTTCGCTTTCTTAAAATATTTCTATTCCACTGTTTATTTAAATGAATAATCTTATACGAATTTATAAAAGAAAATACATTTGAAATTAATTTCCGTAGATAAGATAGATTAGATGACTATTTACAAGATTATATTTGAGACAATAAACGGAAGAATTTGACGAGAATTATTAAAACATAAAAATGTAAATATGAAAAAATGAAATATTCTTGTTGCTTTTCGTCTGGAAATTTTAAAATGTTTACAAAATACTAAATCTTACCCCAAAATTATTTATATAGTAAATGAATCACTCTTACTATATTTCATACTGAATAAAAGAACAGTCGAAAGTTAGCTTCTGGAAAAATAAAATAAAATGTAAGTTATATATAATAATAAGCTGTTTTTGTAATAAAAATAATTATTTTGATACGTTTAATAATTATGAAATGTGTTAAATGTGTGAGAAAAAGCTTATACTTATGCACAAATATACGAGGAGTGATAAATATTGATGATGACGGATAATATGAAAATGACGGATATATATTAATCTAAAATAACTTAGTATGATTTTAATGGTATATTATTGATGCTCTAAAGATATTTTTGATACTTTGTTTAGTCTAATGACAGCATTTTAAATAACTGCTCGGTTTTAATGATCAATAATTTTTCAAAGCACTTTATCAATAAATGTTCTCAGCATTTTAATAAAAAATTAAAGTTTTAAAGATAACAATAATAATAACTTATATAGTTTAATTTCTGAAATGAGTTTTTGTATAATACTAGAAAATAATCTTAATACAATTTACTCTGATGATAAAGTGAAAGTGTTTATAAAATTAACTAATATTAGCACTTTAAATTGAATGTAATCAAATGAATGTATTGAAACTGAAAAAAAATTTACTTTGAAAATATAATTGAGCTAATTATTATGAAATTTAAATATTTTAAAGTGTCCATAAGCATAACTTTTTCATGATAAAATGAATTAAAAAAGATGGTAAACTTACAATATATAATTAGGTCACAGTTTTCCTTCATATAAAAGGTATATTTTCATTTTATTTCTTTATATAAAAGATATTTTATAAACCAAATAATAAACAAACAATTAATTAGCACTCTTAAGATAATAAAATTAATTATGTATATCGTGTGTGTGAACATAAAAATAAATCGATTATATATCACACATTTAAACTCTCAAGTACAAATCTGTCGTAAAATTATTCAAAATAATTTTAAAATATTTCATAAAAAATGAACTATTTAGTTAACTTTAAAGGGCTTATGTCATTTGTAGTTAAATTTATGATTGTTTCAAACATATCTATAAAAATTCCTTATATGCCATGAAATTTTATAATTATTTAGTTTATTATGATTATTTTTTGTGAATTAAAAAGCAGAATAACTCATAAATTTCATGGCTTCATACTATAGTGAGAGTAAAAATTTAAAATTATATCATTTAGTCTTTTCTTGCATTCGTCAAATCGCATTCTTCAAGCAGCAGCAAACAGAAACAGCAGCCAGTCGAAATATAAAAAAATATTTTAAAATCCTAATCATATTTTTGCTATTTTTAAGTCATAATATTATAAAATAAAGATGTAGATTTTAAAATATAATTTATGAATTAAATAATGTATTCTTATAAATACTATTATAAGCTGAAACATGAGTTAAATAATACTTTTCTTACGTTTATTGTTTCTAATTTAAAATTAATATAAAAATAATTTCCTAATAAACATGTTTCAAATTTCAAATAAAAACTAAAAGACGAGTCTTATATGTGTGTAAAATCATGATAGAAATATATTTATGAGCAGATATCTCAGTTTGTGAATAATATCTGCAAAAATATAAATTCATTGGTCTTTTCCCAAACAAGATTGTTAATATGCCCCTAAGATGAATTTAATATCAATATGAAAAGAACTATTTTAATATATCATTATTAAATTCATACTACAACATTAACAATTAAAAGAACTATCTTATTATCAAATGTTTTGAAACTCTTAACACAAAAATACAATAAACACTAATTTGAATCAATAAATAAAGTTTATTTTGGTCTAACGTCTTATAGAGAAAATATTGTTTCTTACTTATAAAGGCATTATAGTATGAAATTTTGTTCTAATAAATAAAAGGTAAAATGTTATTTACTATGTTATAAATAGTATATGAATTATATAGTTCGTAAACAATTATTATTATTATGTTACAAATGTTCGATATAATTTGCTTTTGTATAATGGGTGAACGAAGAAATTTTATTTCAAAATTCATTTAACTTTCCCGATTTGATAAAAATTTGGAAAAGTTAATAAACCGTTATTTGTTAAAAAACAAAATAAAAAAACAAATAAAATAAATATTAAAAATGTAAGAATTTTCCAAAAAGTTGAAGTAAACTCTAGAAATAATATAAAATTCAAGAACGATACAAATTTTCATGAATTAAAAAAATTCACTAACAACAAAGAAATTTTTGACATCAACGCAAACATTCCTTTTATTTCTTAAGAAATTTAAATAGAAATAAGAATTGATTTATTATAATACATATAAGTAGGATTTAAATTTTTATTCAATATAAAAGCAACAGATAAAGGTCATATATTACTGTGTATTTGAATAAAATTATGTGTTTTGGAAAATAAAATAGCTGAGATCGACATTCAGTTATATTTCTTTGATACTAAACTTTTCAGTCTACAAAAAAAAAAAAACTCTTTTCATTTATCTGTTTTGGAAACTCTAAAGAATCATCAAAAATAGGACTTTTGATGATTTGACTATTTGTGACATATTTGGACGAAGATAATGCATCATTTTTACTTAAACTTGTAGTTCTAATTATACCATGTTTTTTTATATATTTCTCAAAAATTTGTTCAATTTAGAATAGAAAGTGCTTATACAAACATTTTAAGAGATATATTTATGTATAAGTAGAAAATTCTATTAAGTAATTTATGTATTTTAATATATATTAATGACACTTTTTTTATCCAACTTAAATAATAAATGAAAATGTAAAATTTTAATTATATTATTAGTATTCGGAAATTTTTCTTTTTTTTTACAAGCGATTTGCAAAGAATGACCAAAACTCTTAACTCGAAGAATCTAAAGAAAATTTACCCAAAATAGAATGATTTAAACAAGAATAATTAACTGCCTTATGTTTAATTAAATTATTTAAAATTTTTAAATTACTAGCATTTATTGAAAATAATAAGAAAACTCTTTGAAGATATGTATTTTTATTATAGAAATTAAGAAAATAATCATTTTATACTAATGTGGTAATTACATGTAATAATGTAAAAAAATCTGTTATAAAGAAAATTTATATTGAACACTTCTAAAAAAATTTCTAAATCTAATTGTGATGAACTTTTATGATATTAAAATGTTTATAATTGTTTTCTTAAAAAGATTTAAAATAGTTTAAAAATTATTTTTATTAAATTACAACAATGATAATAAAATATAATTTTAATTTTACTCTAATATATTTATCTGCTACGATATTCTATTAGCTTGAATCATAAATAATAATGGATAAAAATCTATTTCGTTTTCAGCATCAGAAATAAAGCTATTTAAGCCAAATTGTAAGAAAATTTATCAGTATTTTCTTATTTATTTGCCTTTTTTAATGTAAAGTTTATTACGTATAGTATACATGTTATTTCTATATTTATAAAGTATTTCATACTCACATTATACAAATAAAGAGCAAATAATTTTAAGTATTCAATACATTTTTTAAGATTTAATTTTTATTTTTGTGGGTTAAACATAATTAAATTACGTTTGGAATAGATGTTACGCCTTACAAAATAATTTATTATATTATTGGTAGATTTCATTTATTAACCTCTAAGCAACATGCTTATTTACAACATTTTGGCCTGAAACATGTTTATTAGTTCAATATTAAAATGTTGATGACAGTATATTTATTTTTTATTTTTTGTCATATAAAAAGAATCTTATTCAAAGAAGGAATTACTGATAAATTCAATAGTATTTTTCAAAATAGCAAAATGTTCAAAAGGCCAATTGTTTACTTTAAAGAAAAATTTGTTTGTTTATATTTAAACCAATATTTTCTCGAATAAATTTGCTTTCGGTGAAATAAACAATTGGATAGGAATGGATTTGCAGTTGTGATTTATTTTCCTTAGACCATACATATTAAATATGATGTTTGTTCCAAAACCAAATTGAAATTGTCATTTTCTGTAAATATTTATAACTTTATTTCTTTAGTGATTAAAGACATTTAAATATTTTAGGGATTACAAAACATTTTTTCATCAAAGAGAAAAAATTCTTTAAATTTAATAATCCACAAAAGATTTGATTAGAAAATATATTACTATTAGTCATTGATTAATTTTTTTGGCTAATATGCCTCATTATAAAAATGTATTACACATATACAAGTTGTTATCAAAATAATGAAGACTACTTATAGCGAAAATTCTTGGATTTTGATTAATATCCCATCATTGAAAATACGTATGTTCAAGCACTTTTCTAACCATTTTGTAATACTCATTAACTTACATGAATTTTTTTATGGAAAGAAGTGTAGAAAATAAGGATTTCTAGCTATGTTGTTAATAATTGTTAACTTTTAATTATTCAATATGGATTAATAAAAAAGTATAACAGAATAATATAATTTTTAATTAAATTTTATCTTAAGTTTACTGACTTAAACTAAAATATTTTTTCAAGAATATACCTATATTTTCATTTCAGCAAAATAATGAAACATTATATGCAAAAAATAACATACGATGTAAATATAAAATAAATTTTTTTCAATGTAAAATGTTGATCACTTTCTAATTTTTAAAAGATATATAGATTTTTAAAAGCTCTTTAATTTTCATACATAAACTTAAAATAAGAAAGCAATTATAAAGAGGTATTGATACCAATACATTACAGGTAGCAAATGAATTAAAAATACCTGTTTATGGATAAATTTTCAATAACAAAATTCGATCAAATACATTCGAACTGTCCGGACAGGATGTTATAGTTATGATAATTTGATATGTACAATCATTAAATGTATCCATTTTTAAACTATAATTACGTATTTATTCTTCTATTTCTTTGTAAGTTGTGAGAAATAAATATCACTGCATCGTTAATAAACAATACGCTTAGCCACAGTTTTAAAAACATTTTTAAGTAACAAATACCTTACGAAAACAAATTATATATATTTTTATAATTTATATGCGTGTATGACAATATTATGTTTTCATATTTTTCAATATTCCGTTTGCATATTCGTACAAGAAGGATATAAAAAAATATTTGAAAAGAAATTAAATTAAAGCATATTTAATTTTACAGAATATATCAAAATAATGATTTCATTGGAATTAATGATATTTCTTAAGTTCACATGTGTAATTTAATATAGTAAATTTAATATACTATGGGTTTTTATATATATTTAAAATATATTTTTTTATAATTTACTTAAACTTTATTATTTAAATTTCATAAAAAAAGAATATTGGTGAAAAAAATGTTGGAAGCAACTGATTAAGTAAAAACTAAATTTTCTTGATAAAATTATGTTCTCTTGATTACAAAACTTAAACATGTAATTGAATAAGTTAAATGTGTGTTGAATAATATAATGAATATTTCTTAAAACATGATTTTCATACATATAATATGTATTTATTTTATTGTTCGGGGGAATTTCTTTAATTTAATGGGATATAAAAAATGTAGCGAAGAAAATATTCAAAAAAAGACACTCATTAAGAAAATATTAAGTTTCTCAATTTTCACTATTAACTAAGTCACATTTTTATTACGTCACATTAATATTTAATTATTATATAAAATCAATACCATTACAAATATAAGGATTAAATTATTAAATCAAAATTATAGCTATGCTAAATCTAAATAATTTCAAACTGAACAAATAATTCATTTATCAAATAAAATTTTTTTAATAACGTATGCGTATTATTAGTATAGCAGAAATCACAATTTTTTGTGAATTTGAAATATGCGAATGCATAATCTTCATATATTTTTGTTATTTCAATTAACAACCCTTGCATTTTGCATTAAAATAAAATAATTCAGTTAAAATTTATAAAATGACTCAACATATTTAATTACTTTTTTTGAAAAATTGCGATTAGAATATAATTTATTGATATCCAACAATGTGGTTTATTTAGAATTTAATGTAACGAATTGAATAGCCTAGTATTTTTTCATTTAAGTTTATTTAATGATAAAAGTTTCTTGTTTTGAAATTTAGTTGTAAAATATAATAACTCTTTTAACTTATTAATCTTATTTCAATGAAGAATATTTTTATATTTGTGTTAATATTTTGTTATTTGTTTTCATATGAATTTCAATCTCATCATTCACCAAATGATTTTTAGAACAGTGTAAAATTTAGCATGTATTTTCGATTATTTAAATCATTAAAAAACGTCAAATATATGAGTGTTATACATTTTTAGATTCAGAAAAGTATGTTTTATTTAAAAGAACTAAAATTGAAAAATCGATTTTTTGAAGGTAAACCAGGTCTTACTTCCCTTAATATGTGTTTTGAAAGATATTTATAAAATAAACTTGATTATATATTGAATGATGTAATTAATTTCTGAATTGTAAATTTAATTCTAAATTTTGATTTATATTTTATCATTAGATTTTGTAAATTTACAAAATCTAGTATATTGTTGTATTCACTATCTGGACATTTTTTTAATGAATTAACTAAATTACCCATTTTTCCCTGGCTCTGGAATACCCATTTTATACTCCATTCTCCGGTAAGATTGCATCCCGTATTCCCCATTCCTCCTTTCACGAAGTAGACTGCTCTAGCGCAAGTTTTGCGGAAAACCGGTTCCAGAGAGAGGGAAGGGACAAGATAGAAAGATATATAAGGCTTTGAGATGGCAGAAGCATTTACATCATACACTAGTAGAAAAGACTATTTTCGTTATTCAAGTATGACATTCTACTGGATCTTAGAGACTGGAAAATCACAAAATTGAAGTAATCAAATCCTATGCTTTCAGACTGGTAAAGATGGTATATACTCATATAATACAAGTCCTGATTTTGAAAGTTTATGCTGAAGGACTGAACTAACAGGTTTACGAAGTACTCAAAATAGGCTGGCCTTGTAATAAAACTCTCCTCAATAAGTCGATGTTTTTTTATATAAACTTTTTACAGTCAGTGGTTTTTTTCTAGTGGTACCACTTACTTTATTAATTAATAAGTGTAAATTATGAATACCACATGTGTACTTAATCATGCAGTTATTATTGCTTACATATTTGAAATAACATATGTAAAATAAATTTGTATGCTTACAAATGGATGAGTAATTGTATGAGTAAATTAAAAAATAATTTTAATTACAAAAACAAAGCCATTTCTGCATATTTTCAGGTTTGAATCTGGGAAGAAAAAACTATAAATACACAACGCAATGTTGAAAAAAAATTATACGTGTTTTAAATGCAAAAGATTAATTATAAGTACTGTATGTGATAACTGTATTTAACTGATCAACAATATTTTATTTTAATTTATAAGATAAGATTTGCTTATTATACTTTTTTAAAGTAGACTCATTGAAATATATTTTGTGTAAATTACTTACTGCAGATCATTATTTCAAAAATCCAATATTTTAAAACTTCTTAATATTCAATTAAAATTCTTTCCACTGTATAAGATAATTTTAATAGCTTAATACAATATTCATCAATTCTTCCTATAAATGATTTTTATAAACTAAAAGATCTAATATTTATAGAAATCTAATGCTTAAAATATGTTTTATTTCTTATTTACTTGGTTCGGAACAACAAAATAATTACTTGTTACACTATTATTTCTTTATGAAAATTAAAGTTAATTATGACCAATGTCCTCAGTTATATTCCAGAACCTGCGTGAACAATATATGGCAAAATACTTATTCATTGCTAGTTATATAACTAATTATGTCAACAAAATCAATATTTGCTATCAAGAGCACTGCCTATCTTCCAAATAACATGAAGAAAGAGACATAATTCAATCCTCACTGCATGACACCAGTAATAAATTGAGACCAGAAAAGAACCATAACACTCGACAGACTAAGAGTAATCATATAATTCAGAAATTTCTTGTCCATATTTTTATAACAACTGGTCTACACTTCTAATTTAGTTTACTGCATTGCTTTTCTCTAATGTCAGTAAGGTTCATTTAACTTTTATATAATTTTCAGATTAAGAACTTTATAAAAATATCATTTATGTATTTATCAGTAGATGAATGCATTTCTGAGAAATGTTTTACATTTAGTAATATTATATAGTATATGATGGCACCCACACTAATTTATCTGATTAGATAATATTTAGAGCAACAATTTTGATCAAACATAATAATAGATAAAATTATTTTTAAAATGATTTCTTATTTGATTTTTACTGTTATATTAATATAATTTTGAAAAAGTAAATAGTATAGTTTATTCATCCTTCTTTAGTGTATAAGAAAATTGAAAATTAATTTAGTTTAGATAAAAATGGTAGGAATCAAATAAAAATTAAAAATCCTCAAAAATGCTCCAAAACTTCATCTCTAAAGACATGTAATATAAAGTTTATTAAAAATATATTATTAAAAAAATTTACAAATTATATAACGGAATGTGTTTCGATTAAAATGATTACAAACACTCGCTTTAGTCTCTAATATTTTAACGACATTCCCCTGAATATAGATAAAGTTTACATAAATATAAAGAAAATGTGTTGATATTTTCATAGATTTAGATCATGAGGGAATAAATGATGCACACTGCTTAAATTTTACTTGTTACTTTTTGATAAACTAACTACCATAGATTCAACACGCCATAAATATATTTTATATACGATGTAAAATATTAAATAGAATTTGTAGAAGAATGCAAATGCTGAAAAAATAAAATTAAAAAAAAATATTTAAACTGATGCATTAATATGTGCAAAGTATTTATTTGTCATGACATTGAATGAAGTTTTAAAAAACTCTTTTTAACACACACACAGTTAATTATGTAAAACATTTCTTTATTTTATTAAATTTTAATGCATATTTAATTTTTTTAACTGTCTTAAATATTGATTTCGTAAAATACAGTGCTTCCAAACTGGTCTTAAATATTGATTTCAAAAAGTATTTGAATACGGTCTCACTGAAAACTTCATAGGCAGAAAATATGACTTATTTATTTGAAAAAACTTTCCTCTATCATATGATGCACGTGTGCTTTTTATGTTTATTAATATTTGAAGAATTCTTTTCGAAATATACGCTTTTAAAGTTATACTAATGAAACTTTATATTACGTTGAAATCATTTTGAGCAAATTAAATTATTTTAAAGATTTTCTTAACAAGTTATCATTATATTCGTACAATAAAAATGTTTATATCAAAATGGAAATCAAAATTCTTGTTTCGGACGCTGGTATTTTAAACTTGATACCATTATTATATTTTAGAACAGAGCAGAAAAGCGAGAAGGGCTAACAATTCCCCTCTTAAGTCAATAATTCAAGGGAATAATTCCCACTTTAAGATAGTACTTTTATAATGATTTGGAATATAAATTTTAATTCAATGAAACCACATTGTATGTATATGAATGAATGAAGACAAAGTGTTTCATATTCTTTTCAAATTTTCAAATTATGTTCGAATAATGTTTTGCACTGCGTAGTAACTTAATACAAGTTTTGCACATTCTGTGGACTTTATAAACAATATATTAATTGTATGCGTGTGCATGTACGTGTGCGTGCGTGTGTGCGTGTACGTGTGCATGCGTGTGTGCGTGTACGTGTGCGTGCGTGTGTGCGTGTGCGTGTGCGTGCGTGTGTGCGTATGCGCGTGTGTGTGTGTGTGTGCGTGTGTGTCCTTGTGTGTGTGTGCGTGTACATGTGTGTGCGTGTGCTTGTGTGTGCTTGTGTGTGTGCGTGTGTTTGTATGATTTCTACTTTACAAGTAATTATTTTTACTACAATATACTTTAAAAACTTCGCGTAAAAGCTGCAAACTAATTCAAATATTAAATTTATGGGAAATTTATATTATATATAAATATATAACAGTATATTCAATTATATATATTATATCCATTTTTTTCATTTTAGGAATAGTATATCACAAAATAAACAAAGCTTTAACTCTTGGATGAACTCTTGATATTTTAAAAATTCAGGAAATATTTGAATAAAATGTCAATACACAAAAATCTCTCTCTTTAATATATTTTGTAATGTTTAGATTTTGTAGATATATGTCAGTACTGAGACTAACAATTTTAGAATAAATTAGATATGACTAGCTCTATTATGCGATAAATTTTAATGTAACTACATTTTTACAGAAATTATATATTCTTGTTCTTTAATTTAACTTTTAGGTATCACATTTAATTGGAAATAAATATATGATTATACTATTCTTTTCTTGAGATATGTCTGCAACAGCTGCTATGTAATTATTTTTCATGATAATTTTGTGACTATGTACTTTTTGAAAATTAAAGTAATTTAAAAATTTAAGACAAACTATGGCTGAGTTTGATGAAAAATACAATGAAGATTTTTGAATAATTCAATAAGTTGAATTCGAGAGATGCATAGCTTTAATATTTCTGATTTTAATCATTTTCTGTCATTTATGTTTATTTTAAAAAAATCCATTTGTTACTAAATACCTATTATTGCATTGGGTGAAATAATAAATTAAAGAAGAAAAGTAATTCGAATAATTAAGTAAGGAAATTAGAATATGTTTATAGCAAAACTTTTTAACAATTTAAATATTTTTGGAAAAGTGAACTACATTAAATTTTTAAATGAATCTATTTTAAAAATTATTAAGATTTCTTCTGACTCTGAATCAGCTTACGAGCATTTTTCCCTGTACAGCATTTAAAATTATTTTTTAATCTTTATACAAATAACCGATTTGTAAAAATTTCATTTGCATAATATAATGTAAATTTCATTTTAACTTAAATGACTGGGATTTGAATTTTTATTTCAACCCTTAAGGTATGCTTGCGTACTTAACATAAAATTATATTTTGCAGTATTCTAATAATTTTCAGAGAAAAATTTCTCCAAATATATTTTATTGCTGTTTACCTTTTTCTTTTAAATATTTTATTCCCCTTATCATTATAAAAAATATATAGCTTCGAAATTTTGAATTCCAAAAATTCTTTTTTATTGGCTAAATTGATAGAAATTTTCTGTTCATGTTTATATACTCAAATCACGTTAGGTATTTATTTTTATATTCAGAATTTTTCAATTTCTTAATGTCATAGTATTAAGATTTGTGTTTGTTGCAATGTATTATAACTCATTAAGGAATTTCTTAAGAAAATGTTATGCATGAGTAAATTCCGTAGTATTTTTCTTTATTTTTTATATATATTAGTATCGATAAAAGAGATAAATTAATGGATTCATTGAAAAAGTTTTACCTCTTCTGATATCTTTGATGCAGGCTTTCATTTCGATTCCCGTAAGAACTCCTTTGATTACCCCAATTCTTTGTAAGCTAAACAGGGCAGAAGAATGTAACTCCTTCAATGATTTCTCACTATAAAAATCACGATTAATATTAGATTATTTCTTTAAATAATTGGTCAAATTTTGACAAAATATGCAAAGTAAATTTCTCAAAACTTAGAGAAAATAATACAACTATATAATATTTCGAAATTATAAAAATTAAGCTAATAAATGCTTTAGGATAAAAATATTTATTGTATTTCATGATTATATTTTATTTGATAAAATGACTAAAAATGGCATAGGAAATATATGTAAGAAATGCTTTGAATATTCCATTTCTTTTATACTAAAATAATAAATATTAGTAAAATGCTTTAATTTGCTTCAGTTTGAAAGCTCTTTTGTGTTGGCTATAGAAATATTAGGTATTATAAATTAGGGATAAAACTTATAATTCATAAAACATTTTCATAAGTATTTTTTTTTCTACAATGTTTTGAAATTTACACAATAAGCATATTTTTACCTGTGAATCATAGGAAAATTTCTCTCTAAGAATATTTTTTTTAAATTTTAGATCATCAGTCCCTATCTCTTATTAACTTACGTTCTTTTATATAAAATATCTGTGAATCTTCATTTTTTACAATTGTCTAAGTTCCTTAAAAGAAAACTTTATTTTAACATAAACTTCCTTCCTTTTTCACATATTTTGTAAGTCAAAAAATCGTTTCCGTCCTCTTATAAACTTTTATTATTGTTTAGTTTCACTTGAGCACCCATTTTCATACATTTGTCTTTAATTTTAACATCGTTACATAAATATGTCTGCAGTTGTTTCTACTAGAAATGTGTACACTTTTTGTTTATTTATTTGCATTTAATTCTAGGTTTTCTTTTTACTTTTGCTAATCCTAGTTCTTTCTATTTTCCTTGGGTTATGCATCTTTATATCTAATATTTTTACACGAAATTATATCTTATTCTCAGCATGATTTTTCTTTTAATTTTTAAACTAAAATTGGTTTTTTGTGAAATCAATTAATAATTTCGTGTAGTTAAAAAGTATAAGATATTCATAAAGCAATGAGTAAGTAATTTTAATTTATTTATCAATTTTATTTAATTTCTTTAACTTAATTTAATTTCTTAAATAAATACTCAATTTGGGTGATAAATTAATATATTTACTTACAATGAAAACATTGCATGCTGTCTCACTATTGTATTTCAGATTTTAATTGAAAAATCTCGAATATCTTACAAAGTAAGAAAACAATGCACACAGAACCCATAAAATATATGACTACAAAAGCCAATATCGTTACACAAAGGAAATAAAAAAAACACTAAGCTGGATATTTTCTGAGATATCAGGTATTGAATGTCGCGAACATTCTTTTGCTTATAAATTGACTTATAAAAAATATTCTGAGGATAAAATGAAGTTTGGATGTGTAAAATACAATGGGGATTTACTTTTCTAATATACTTCTTACATCAGAGTTTTTTCGCAACTGTTATAAATTATTCTATCATGATCAAGTCACCAGTGGTTTGCAAACTTTCTTACTGAATTTTAGCTTCATTGTTAATTTAAGGTAAGAAAAAATGTAAGTTTTTTTTTTTTTCAAAATTGTTTCAAATATGTTCTTGTTTAAAAACAACACATGCACACATCATGTATACACAAGCAGTGTAATTTAAATATTTATAATTCCTTAGCGTTTTTAAATAATACTATATCTTATAGATCATATTTGAAATTATTTTTTTGAAAATTTTGATTATTTTTTCAAATAATTAAGAAAACTTCTTACTTTCCCAAAAACATTAACTTCATTTTTTATGAAGATTGTTTCTAAGTATTAAGTTTAACGTACAAGGCTTATATGAGTGTTTTGATTTTTATTATAACTATATTAGCTTATATGATTCATAAAACTACTTCAAAAGCATGTCATGTAGAAGTTAAATTAATTTCTAACAGTATGTCAAAACTTAGCAAAAAATTTATAGTTTTATTTTCTTTAAGTTGTTTTATTTTCTTTAAGTTGCTTTATTTGCTAAAGTTTTTAATCAAAAATAATACTTTCATTGCAAATGTTCAGATGATGAATATAGAGCTGAATTTAAATAGTGTACTTTTATTTTTGTCATTTCTTCTACTGTAATGGCAATAGCACGATGACAGGAACTGAAAGTTACGATGCTCCCAGCAAGGAATTTTGGTTTGCTTGTCGCTCTGCGGTCAATTTTTTCACATGATGGATAATTGGATCGATGGGTAACTATGGCTAAGAGTGTATTCTAAATTGCTAAAAATAACCATACCCAAGGTAGGATTCGAACCCACGAAATGACGAACCGAAGGCAAGAGCGCTAATCATTCGGCTACCAGCTCAGCTCCCCAGTGGGAAAAGAGCTACAGTGCCCATATCTATTTTTTGAACGAGGGCCCCCGAGTGCGAAGCATGAATCATGGTTAGGTGATCAGCATCATGTGAAACCCTGGGTAAAACCTCAACGTGCTTGTCACTCAATTTTGTCGACTCACTGAATGCTTGAAATCCTGAAATGACGTAGTTCAACACGAGGCTCTAACTTAGGACGTGCTCATTGGAAGCACGAAGCATTACCACTGCGAATATTCATTTCTATTAAATATTTTACTATTACAGAGGAAATTAATTAATAACTAATTCAGTTTCTTTCGACATTATATTTATAATCAAGAAAGTAAATTCATTTTAATAAGTTATAAATACTTTTCTTGTTGCTTATTTATACTGTATTCCAAATACTGTATTCCAAATTGTTTGATACAGTACATTAATAATGGAGTTTTAATTTTACGTCTATTAAATTAATAGTTACTTATCAAATATAGGTACTCTCACTGAATGCGTATGTATGATTTGAGTAACAATTGAATGATACATACCAATTTCCCTGTTCATCGTATTACAATATATAAATCTACTTCAAAGCTTAAGACATTTTGCTTATATTCAGCAGTGATTGGAATTATTTATTCCATTGATTTCTAGGAAGAAGTTTATCTGAAGTTTATCAAAGTATTGCTTACTATGGCTAAATTACTCACCGTTTTTTAATTACTATGGATGCAAATCTCGATATAAATCACAAAATTAAAATTCGCAAAATCACAAAATTGCTTTGTAAAATAAATAATAAAACTTTAAAAAATAAATTAATGCTTAAACGTAAGGATAACAGATAGAATCTTCAATATGGTACATGAATTTTATAAAAAATGTTCATTTAACTGTAAATGCTATAGCAACGAAATAATATAAAGTTTATATCACACTGTTGATATTGTATAAATGTGCAAAAATAGTTTTAAGAAATAGCTGTTTGGCCAAACTAATTCGTTGTATTAGGTAATAAGTAGGTATTCGATTAAATTTAATCTTTGTTTTTTTCAAAATATTTATTCTATAGTTTTTAACTGCTATTCATCATGCAAAAGGGGAAAATTACTTTGCTTAAAACGTAAAGACTTATAAAGAGGGATAATTTTTTTCTCCCTCATCTTAAAATAATATCCAAGAATTTTTTTTTCTATTTTAGAGCATTTTTTAAACATAAAATATTTACTTCATATATTAATGTCTTGATTAATTAAAAAATGTGATGCATTTAAGTGATAAAATTTGCCTCTATTTATTTAATTGCGTTTTAATAATTGATAAAAAAATATCTAATTATATAAAAGTTAATGAATCAAGAAAAATATTAGGTATTTATCAGAGATTAGTTATCAAATTAAATGAATCCCAGAAAGGCTTTTTTTATATTTAATACCATGGATTATTTCTGCAACAGATATATTTACAAAGTTGCATTATGAAAGGAATTACAGAAAGGGAGTAAAGATAAAGAAATATGAAAATGCTAAAATGAAATCATCAAAGTAATATTGTTATTTAAGATTATCCTTAACTTCTAATTCTTTAACTAAATAGCTATAGTTGTGCTTATGTAATTAGAATTATAATTTACTTGATTGACCAAATACCGAGTTAAAATTATTAACTCATATTATTATGCTAAAAATGAAATTTAGTTTCATAATTTTTAACCAATTGAAGCACATTAATGACTCCTTTTCTAATTATTATTTACAAAACATATTTCGCATATTTTTCAATGGATACGGAATAAATATTTGTTTTTGTCTTCATAACGATATGTTATGGATTCATAGTTGAATGTTATAGAAATCTACTGAGTATTATTAACTTTAAATATTGAGAATTTTTATAATATAAAGCACATATTCAAAACAAACTTTTCTCGTATTTAGTGCTAAGCACTAAAAAAACTATAAATGAATAATTTTATGGTATTAGAGGATTTGTAAAACGATACATTCATTTATTTATAACTTTTAAAATGTATGAAAAACAAGATGCTTAAATGTGAAAGAAAGTAATCTTTTCATCGTACTGTATTTTTGATAAAAAATATAAATTGTCATCTTAGAAGTTTTTTTTAATATTTTGTTAATTAATTGCTGTCAAGTAATGCTGACATTCAATGTGATAAATTCAGCTTATTTGTGATAGGTCTCGTGACAGATGATGTAACTAATTTGGCTTAATAACTCTTCCATCCTCACCGATTAATCTGTTTCCAAATTTTTTTTTTTTTATGATTTAATAGCTGTTTTGAAATTTGCGGGAAATCGCCCCCAAATAACCAGATTCAAATGAAATTAAATTAAGATAATTTTATATGTGATGCATAGAGCTAATATCAAGAATTTTAATAAAAATACATTTGACTGTCATTATTTCTCGCCATTCAATTAATATTTTCAACTAAATATTTTATAATTAGTTGATTAGTCATACATTAGTTGATTAGTAATATAAATATTTAGTTGATTACGCCATCAACTAAACATTTTATAATTTTAAAGCAATATAATTTTTTTTACCTAAAATTAAAAAAAAATATTAGTTATTTCTTAGAAATCCATTTATAACAATTTCACATTGTTCTTGTAAAATCTTTAGGTAAGCATTTGAAGATACTAAATGAATGGAATTTAAAAAATTCTTATATACATGAGTTTTTTAAGTTTAATTTTTAAACTAGAAATCATCAAATTTTATCAACTATAAAATCATTATTATTAACCTTACCTTTTTGACATGAAAGTATTCCTGTAGTATTCCAGTAGTATAAATAATATCAAATTACACTTCTGTGTGTGAATTACACTGAATTCTATTTCAGAATTCATTTATTTTACATTGTATTCTGGTTTACACTTTAATAAAATTTTAAAAAGCATTTACTTTGAGCAATATAAGCATCATTATTTGCTGTTAGTTCTCTCCGATAATGTATTAATACATATTTCGTTCATTTTTACGTTTCCTACTAATATTTTTTTAAAATAGGTATAAATGAATTTGCTTTGAAATATATCTCTTTAAAAAATTTAATACGTTTATATATTTTAAATATTCTAAAATAAATAATAAATATTCAAAATTTTCAAAAGAAAAACCGTATATAAAATGTACTTTTTCCCAACTAGAAAAAGATGAATAGTGCAAAACATTTACATACATGATATATTTATGTCGTCATATATTTATATAAACACGATTCACCTTAAAAATTCTCTTATTGGAAATAGAGCAACCTTTTAAATAATAAATGTTTCTTATGTCCCTATGATCTGATTTCCTCGAAAATATTCAATAAATCTTTTTTTGATTTTATATACACTGAAGTGCCACATGATTAGGAATAGCAAGGACTATGCCAATTGTGTAGCGCTGCGCATTATTGAAACGCAAGTGAGGGTGCTGTGGTAGTTACATACATAGCGCGTACTGTGGTTGTTCTGATTTAGCTGTTGGAACTGCCAGTATGGGTAAACTGCCTGATTTAGACGCTTTCGATCGCGGACAAATCGTAGGTGCGCGACGCATGGGCCATTTAATTTCCGAAATTGTTAGGCAGCTAGGGTTTTCAAGGTCCACAATGTCAAGGGTATGCCAAGAATATATGGATGGTGGAAAAAACTAGCGATCGGACAAATTGCAAAGGACAATTTGCCTTGACAGTGCGTGGTGAGAGACGGCTCAGGCGTCTTGAACGAAGCCAGCTAAGCCAAACATTAGCTCAAATTAGCACCCAGTTGAAGGACGGTGCCAGTCGTACTGTCAGTAAATGGATTGTGCAACGCTCGTTTCACCGTATGGGTTTCGAAAGCCATCGACCTACAAGAGTACTACCATTGCTCAATGCTCGCTATCAGGAGGCACGTCTTGCCTGGGGAAGAGAGCACAGAGACTTGAGTGTAGAGGACTGGAAACGAGTAGCATGGAGTGATGAGTCATGATTCCGACTATTTAACGCCGACGTGAGGCTGAGAATATGGCGTCAGGCTCATGAAGCCATGGATCCTGCCTGCCAGGTTGGAACTGTTCAAGGGCATGGTGACTCAATCATGGTCTGGGATGTTTTTTCGTGGCACTGTTTGGGATCTTTGGTCTGTGTACCAACCTCCCTTAATGCAATTTGGTACGTAGAGCTGCTTGATGATCACCTCCATCCGTTTATGCTGTTCTGTTATCCGCATGGTAATGGAGTTTTCCAGCAAGACAACTGTACCTCTCACAAGTCCCGGTTGGCTACTGGCTGGTTGGATGAGCGTTCCTCTGACTTTTCTATCATAAATTGGCCACCTAGAACCCCAGACTTAAATCCTATTGAGTATATTTGAGATATTTTGGAACAAGGCGTGAAAGCCCAGCTCACAGCACCAACGGACCTTACTGAACTATGGAGACATCTAGTCGATGTTTGGCAAGTCATTCCCGTGGAACGTTTCCAAAAACTTGTTGAATCTATGACTCGTCGTATGGCAGCCGTTATCAATGCCGGAGGAGGCCCAACTCGTTACTAAATTGGTATCCCTAATTCAGTGGCACTTCAGTGTATATATTTCTTTACAAAAAATTATAATTTTACTAAGTAGTTTTTTATATGCATTTATTCTAAATAAAGGGTTAGAAATGTTGTATTTATGTTATTCTTATTTTTCGCTGCATATTTTTTACATAATTTGTTCATACGATTGACGTTTACACGAGACAGTTTAATTTTTCTTCGTCGGTATTATTATAAATAATTAAAAGCAAATAATTCTATTTAAGCAAATGAAGGAATGTATAAGGTGATTGTTTCCCATTTCAGATACGTTATTTTTATTCAAGGATGATGTAAACTCATTTATTTCATATTTATTTACCTTATTTTCAAAATGAATTAATAAATGCTTGCATTTTGTTGATGTTGAAACTAAATCAATGGTTATAGAAGTGAATCTAGCAAAGCATGAAACAAAGATATTGATATATTTTGTTCATTTAAGGAAAACTTTTCTTTATTATTTAAAATATCTAATGTATATTATATAAGAAACTTTGAGAGCTAGTAAGTTTCAAAAATTACAATCCGTGATATTTTGATACAAAATGACTATCCCTATATCTATCCTTTGCGAATTATATTTGCTTAGCTTCTAAAAAGGAAGATGTAGCATTTCCATTTCACATGCAACTTTAACACGACATCTGGGTCTTGCGCTTTCTTTGTGGTAAATTCTTGTAAAAAAAAGGATATATAAATTTAGATTAAACAAATTCGTAAAATACTAAAAATAAAGAATATGCTTATTATATTTTATTTTCATAATCTTAAAAATATTTATTAATAAAAATATTTGTATAATATCCACCAAACTATATAAACTATAAACACAACAACAATTAAAATAAGACAATTAACTAATAAAATTATATAGTTTAAAAATACAATAAATTGCATTATTCTGCAATAAAAATGGTTATAATTTTCATTCAGAGCTTAAACTTTCTACTTACAGTTAAAATTCTAAACATTATACTCTACACAACTCTCATGATATTTTGGTATTGACATACTTTTGCAGACATGTGTATGTTAAAACTACTTTCTTATGAACACACAAATTAATATACATTGAATCACACAAAGATTTCTGCACTTTTATTACTCTAATAAGATTAGCAAATATGTTTTCGTCATTAAAAAACTCTCTCTAAAATGGAAATTTGAATTATCTTGACTTCCTACTTTCTTGAAAACTTTCAACAGAAAAATAAACTTATTATTTTCTTTTTAGTTTATGATTTCAAGAAGTGTTATAATAATACATTATTTTATGTTACTTCACTTATATATTCTAATTTGCATTCTTTTAAACATTCATTGAGTACTAATATCTCAAGGTATGAGTTTTTCCTTTAAGATAGACATGTTTAAACCTATGATATTAATATTTGATGTTAAACACCATTTATAACTAAAATATCCTTAAATGGTAGTGAGATTAAGGTGACGAAAATAAGTAACAAATATTTTCTGTTTCTAAAAGTTAATATATATTTTTGTAAATTTTCTCGATTTAATTTTTAAAATATTTCACACAAATGTAATTTTTTAAACCTAGAACAACTTAAAATTAGATTTTACTGTTGTATATAGTTTTAATATATGTTTTCTAGTAGTAGGTATTATGAATCATCTTCTTGTGCCAAGTATAAAATACCGTAATCAATTTTATGTTTCAAGTATCATATAGAGGTGTTTTTATTTTTTTAATGTATAGTTTAAGTTTCGATTTTGAGATTATTATTTTATTTTTCGAGTATAAGAAATCCAAAATTATTTTTTGCAATTCAGAAAAATGAGTTTCAAAAAAATAAATTTAAAAAAATACTAATTAAATACTAATTAATACTAATAATTTTAAGAAATAAATTTATGTATTCAATAGTAGATTGTAAACAAATATATTCTATTGTTAGTTGTTATAATTATTATTATTATTCAACTTCAGAGAAAATTTAGTTCTTCTCGAATAGTTTATTTTGTGTGTAAAAAGTGTTAAACATTAACCATTTCTTTTCTTCACAAAAAATAATGCTAAACATTTTGTTTGGAACTGTCCTACTTACATTTTAAAACGAAGATAAATTGCACAAATTGTTTGAAGCAAAAGAGATTACGAATGAAAGCATAAATAGAGATAAAAAGGTGATTTCTAAAATGAGAAATGCTTTTATCGCTTCAGGCAATTCTAAAATAGAACATAATTCAATATTCCTTTAAATGTTATTTTTACTCGAAATTCATAACTTCAATATGTTAAAATATGCACTACAATGGCCTGAGCACAATACTTAGAAAGATTTCATTTTAGATTCATTGTTTTCAAATTATTTCTTATAAAAACTAAAGAATTTTATCTTCTGAGTTTTAACATAATCAAACGATATTTTTCAGGTGAAATGAATTTCAATAATTTTAGTTTTACATCATCTTCCCATGAAAAATTAAAATAAATTAAAAAGTATCTATTGAACTAAATATAAAATGAAGTTGATTGAAAAAAGCATGCAATATGTAGGAGTGATATCGGCCTCTCTAATTGATAATTTGAGTTGTTGTATAAATGAAAATAAGAAATGGAGAAAAAAGATATATATTCCTTTTTGCAAAGTATTGGATGACTATTCTTTTCTGCAAAGGGTTTTAAATTTGAAGAAAAAATGCCTAAAATAGTGATAGAATTAAATGAGTGCAATAAATAAATAAAATTGTAATTATGTAAAAGTGTTTATAAGGCACTTAAAAAACTGCAATTAAACCATAAACCATGTATTATATATTATAAACCATAGAAGGGTAATCCTAGGAAATAAAAAAAGGACATATTATCTTTCATATTTTTGTCTGTCCTGTCAAAAATTAAGATGAGAGAATTTAGACCCATTAAATGAACTATAGGAGTTACATTCTAATTTCAATATTGGAAAGTAAATAACGAAAGAAATGTAAAGTATAGCTATAAATAAAACATTTTCTTGCAACCTAAAGAAAAAAGAATAAAACGAGAAGGAACAGAAAAGAAAATGAAATGAGATTGACTAGAAATGGGAGACGACTATAATTGACTAGAATGGCAACAAGAACCAGACAGGTTTGGAATACCAGACACAGCTTTTAAGTGAGCAGCAGCAAATACCTGCTTTACAAGAACGTATCACCAAGGTATCACCAAGACATAATATGATCAAATGAATCAAAGACAAGATCAACTGCCGCTAAGGCATGAACCTCAGCAACCTCAAAGTGCTGCACATCCATCTAGCAATAAAGAAATAAAAATTAATCCTCGTATAAATTAATAGTAATACCTTCATGGCCCCGCATACCATAAAGAAAACGAAAGACGTCTTATCGCCCGATTGAAATAGACAAGTGAGAGGGAAAAAAAAGCGATTCACCAAGTGGTTGGATCTCTAGAATAGTAACTTTTTCTCCAGTTAGATAAAAGTTCATTTTTTAAATATATTTAAGGATACTTGAGCTTAAAAATATAAGGAATAGTTATAATTACATTATTTAAAATGTATGTGAATGTACATTTAGGTAAACAAAAACATTATTTAGTAAATTTTATTTTTGCAGCCCTATATTTATGCTAACCCTAAAATTACACCAAAAATAGGTTATTTTGATGGTATTCTCTCATGCAGAGTTTACACCGCAACTATCTGAATCTTTGTGATTTACTTAAAAACAATATCTCAATTCCTTCCATTATGAGGTTTGAATAGCAACTAATAAAATCTCAAAAAAATTTAAATTTATAAAGCGTAAGATATTGAAAACTGCAATAAAATTAGTTTCATAACTTTTAATGCATAAAAATAAAAAAATGTTTTTTTATTATTATTATTATTATTTTATTTATTTATTTATTTTTGATTTTTGAAAAATATGATACAAGATGATTAGATGAAGCTCAAGTTGTTTTTCTAGATTTAATTTTGTTTTTCCTTTGTTTTATGTCTCTTTTGCAAATGTAGATTTAAATGATCATTTTAAAATATTGATTTAAAGAAGATAAATTTCTGCTTAAGTAGTTTTCTTTATGATTATGTTTGAGTAGTTATCCTTAATAATACCTCAGTTTTATTTTATCCGGAATTACTATTACTCACTTATTATGTGCTAATCTTAAATTATTTGAAATGAAATCATGTTAGATTGACTTGTTGCTATGTAGAAATAATTCAATTGGAAAACAATATTAAGGTTGTTTTACATATGGTAAGTAATATGAATAAAAATTTTAAGAGCTAATATTTTGTCAATATATATTTTAAGGAATCTTTAACTGTGCTATTTTCAGTGCAATGGCAAGTATACTTGTTATTGTATTATTTTTGATGGCAATATCAATGTCAACATATATGAAGAAAACTGCTGTAATGCTCAATATTTAAATAAAATGATTGTAAAAATGAGATACATGAATAATTTATATGTTATGCTTTGAAATACTTTTTCTAATATTTTATTATTGATATTGATAAATAAATTGTTAATATGTATTTTCTCAATTACACGTCAAGTCTATTAATACAGAAATTACATCTAATGTTTTACATTTTTAAATGATTGGAAGAAATTAGAAAAAATGAGAAGACATTTAATCTCCAGCACCTTATAAAAAAGAAAACGCTATTAAATTTGGTGCTTGAATGATGGATTGATGAAGTATCAGCATATTCATAAACATATCAGGCTCATATTTTAGAATTAATATCTTGATTATTAGAAGCATAAAATGTATAAAAAAAGAACAAACATTATACTTCTGTATCCATGTGCATGTATACAGAAGTTCAAACAGTGAATGAATAAAAAATATTTTCCTTTAAAGGACTGATTTTTTTTTTTAGAAATTGCACAATGATCAGCAAATTTATATGCCCACGTGTTCTAAAACATTAAAAGTATTGAGATTTTTCTATGACTTTAATTTATATAAGAATATTAAAACATTTTTTTACATATTTTCATTAACATATTTCAAATGGAATAAAAACATGTTTAATAAAAGTCAACAATGAGACAGCTTCTTATTCTGTGCCCTTACATTTCTTATAAAAACTCTAAAATTTAATTTCATATTTTGTTCAATTTAAATTTTTTTATCTTTTTCTGATATATTTTTAGAGAATTACATTAAGTTTACATTATCTAAAATAATACAGCATCTAAAATCATCATCAATGTAGTAGTCACTTATGAAGACGAATAACCTTCCTTTTTTTACAATTTTGCTTTTAACATTTATAGACATTCCTCATAATTTAATTTAAATGCTTGTCTACCTATGTATAAATGTATGTAGATAAATACATAGATAGATAGGGTTATGGAAATGAATAGGAGATTTGTATATATGAAAAATATCATTCTGTTTCTATAAAATGAATTTTAAAATGAAATAAATATTACAATTTCACATACTGACTACAAAACAGTTATTACATATATTCATGAGCATAATATTATTCTGCTTAATATTTTTATCAGTACTTACG
This sequence comes from Latrodectus hesperus, assembly GCA_037975125.1. Lineage (NCBI taxonomy): Eukaryota > Metazoa > Arthropoda > Arachnida > Araneae > Theridiidae > Latrodectus > Latrodectus hesperus. The sequence goes on from CM075856.1 coordinate 48,534,823, forward strand.
CGAAACTTTACGATCATAAACTTATAATTCTCTACTCTCTTTTTATAAGAGATGTGCCATACCTAACACTGATTCAATGCCATTATAAAGCAAGTGAGATTGAGCATAAATTTTTCGAAAAGAAAATGTTAAAAATTGCCTTGTTTTTACTTCTGTATCCATTAAGGAGCTATACCGAAAGGACATTAGAATGCAAATCCTGAGATTATAATCAGTCAAACACGCAAATATATCGCTCGAAGAAACACATTTTAAGAGTTTTAGCTTTATTTTTATTTTCTCCACCCACATAAACAAAATACCCAGAAGATATAGAGAGACAAAAGAGATTTAGAAAACATGAATAATTTTATCTGCAGTTTTTGATACCTTTTTAGGAAATACTTAATTCATATACTATTTGAATTTATGAGAAGAATCTTATAATTTAGAGGTTATGATTAAATGCCAATGTATTTTTAACTCATTCGAATGACTGTGATTGATTATAAATCATAGCAAGAAAAAAGGTCTAGTTTAATTTATGTTGATTAATTTACTTGCTATTTAATTCACTAATAACTCCCTTCCCTTCTGATTATAATGTTAATTTAAAAATACTTTTCAGATTACAATAAAATAAAATCATATCATATTAATAATACTATTTTAATCAAATTAATCTTGTGTATTATTACAGCATTATCATTAATTTTGCGGTATATTTTCTTACTAATTAATTATTTTTAAAGCATAGAAATTTGTTTTCTACACATTCATCGATAACTAACTCGGTTAGGCTTCTTTTATTCATCTTAATGATTAACTATGTTTTTATGTTACAGGAGAATTTCATCAAATTTCTTAGAAAATATTATCAAGATATTTTGTAGAATTTTACGTGCATATTTCTATGTTACTTTTAAAGTTTTGAGAAATGAAATGTAAATATTGTTATTTACATAAATAAAATTTGCTATTTACTTTCTATTTCACTTCTAAAATATAATACAGACTTCCTTTTATGCCTCAAATAAATGACATATTGTACTATATATGACATATAACAGTCAACGGAGGAGAAACGGAAAAAGCATTGTATCTAAATAATGGTACTTGCTATATGTTTAAATACATAATTAAATTTATTAATATACACATAAAATTAATATACTTGTATTCAGAGTAAAACATCGCATTAACTTGAATAATAATCCATCAAGAATAAAATCTAACGTATATTTTAAAAAATCTGATATGTTACATAATGCCTTTGTTAAAGAATAATAATCAAATCCCAAATAGTAATTGAAAAAGTTTGCATTTTGAAAATGCTATGGTGACTATTTGTATAATATTAACATTAAATAAAAACTTTTATTTTTATTATGCATAATGTAAAATTATTTATAAGAATATTAAGGTACATAAAAAACTTATAAAAATAAAAGTTTCATGGTAATGGAACTTTAATGTGCTTCAACATATGACATCTAGATACGTTATATTTGAATGCTATTAATATTTTAGTATGTGAATCAAATAATATTTATTATCATGTACAATGTATATATACTGCTTTAGATATTATACTTTTGTTCTGATTAAAATATCTTTACATCAGCGCAGTTTTATACATTTGAACGTAGTTCAAAGCCAAACTTATTTTTATTTCCCCAAACAACGCTTTTAAACTCAGCATTAATTTGTTACTTCTATATTCCCGTTTACTAAAAATTTTAATAATCTTTCCGAATTTTTACCGATGACATTTATACAGTATTCAATTAATTTTAGAGTTGTCAGCAATATTACACAATGTGATTTTCTTTTTTTATATTTTTGTATTTTTTATATAGTGTTTCTATACTTGTTTCCTTCTTTATAACAACAAAATATTAAAATTTGCTTTAAAATTAAAAATCCAAAGTAAACATTATTTATATATAAATTATATACTTCTCTTAAGAAAACTGTGGAAGATTATGCAAAATGTGAACGTATTTTACATATTAAACAGTAAAAAATTCCATATTTATTGATATGAAATTTTTGCTCGCGTTAATTGTTAAAAGTAACTTTAAAGATTTGAATTTAGATTGAAATATTAATTCATCCTGCATATTATTTCTGCTTATTAAGAAAAATAAACTTGAAATGCAAAATTTCATCTATAATGTAGAAATATTTATTTTCACTAGACTCTCTCACAAATGTAATGTCAAGTAATTCGCTGTTTCCTTTTAAAGAAATGTTTTCTTTATTTTCAAAGAAGTGTTTCGTTCATTCGAAACTAAAAAAAAGTTCACTGACTCATACAACACCCACGTATCTCTAAGAGTTTATGAAATAGTTTTAAAGTTATTTAATAGGTACGTATTTTATTGGAGATAGAAATAGAAATGTTTATTTGTGAGCCAATTTCACCATTACATTTATTATTTATACACAACTGGAGCTTTATTTTAATAAAAATAAAAGTGCAGAAAATATTTTAAAAAACTAAAATTTAAATATCAATGTTATACTTTTTTCTGCTTAGAGTCTTTCGTATAATATTAACGTAAGTTGTTGTTGTGTTGTTGTTACTAATGACACTTGGACAAGCCAAGCTCGCTATGCCTTGGCTATGCGAATTTAAGTCAATTAGGAGCGTCTTTCGTTTAATCAGAGCACCATGAAAGTGAAAGTACGACTTTTGCTCTACACACATGCTATAGATACCCGTTTATAGGGTAGGCAACCATTCACACCTTATTCATACAAGGAAAGGACAAAGACAGGATAGATAAAGAGAGAAAACACATCCATGCCCGAACCGGGATTCAAACCCAGGACTTCCTTATCCGCAGTTAGGCACGCTGACCATTAGACAAGTTGGGCGGCTAACGTAAGTAATAATTTAATATAGAATATTAAAATTTTAGTTATAAAAATAACATAAGTGATAAATCCTATGTATTTTTTGCGAGATAGTATGTATTTTTTCTTTCTTGTTAATTTCATCGTAATAACGATAATTATGTTTAGAATTAAAAGTAAATTACTTCTAGAAAACTAATAAAATAAATGACTTCTTACTATTTTTCTAGAATGTATTACTTTTCCTAGTAGTTATAGAAAAGTATGTAACTTCTAGAACGACTGTTTTTATTTTCGACAACTTTCATTAAATTTAAAAAATAAATGTCCTTAAATACAGTAATTTTTTGTTCAAAATAGATGGAAAAATATTCTACAAATCTCAGTTTCACTGGGGTTTTTTTGTAATAATATGTTGCAGAAATTTTTTAATTGATAATATTTTGGTTTTGTTAAAACATTTGAGTTTGTATTAAAATTTCCAAAACTATCTCATTCTCCATTATAACTCAAAATTATTTAAACTTTGAGAAAATATTAAAAACTCTCTTAAAAATTGTAATAAGTTCCCAAATTTATCGCTTATATATACAGCTATACTGTAAAATTTGTTAGCGTATGCTGACATCGTTATTTTTTCTAGCTCGTTATTTTTACGACATAGTATAGTTTTACGTATACGCAATACCTTTCATATTTGTGAAAGGACGTTTAGCTTCCTTTCACAAATATGAAAGGTATTGCGTATACGTAAGTCCATATTGTAAAACTGCCGTTGTTGCATGCGTGTGAAACTTCTCACCAAAAATAAATTTTCACATCAAACAAAAAAATTTTTTGTATGAAATATGACTGATGATGAAAAGTCTATAAAATAGGGAAAACCAGTATTTTTTTCCGTTTAGAAAAGAAAACTGGTTGAACCTAATTTTTTTTCTTTTACCTTTCCTAATGAGTTATTCAAAGTTTCATTAATTTTCGCTTACTTTTTAATGCTAAAAACATTTTCTTAATAATTCAACATAGAATGTTAAAACTATCCTTTGTACTTTTCTGAAGAATCAAAGTATTTATTTATCAAAATTGGATAATTTCGATTTTTAAATAAATGGATGAATAGTAAGACTTACCATTGGCATAAATTATTCTATAAAAAATATGTTATTAAAAACAGCTTTTTAGTTTAAGAATTTAAGACAGTTTCTTTCTGAAGGAAAATGTTATTACCAAATTAAATATTTCAGAGAAAGTGACAACAATAAATAAGAAAGTAATGTCATTTAATTTCTGAATAAATTATTTGTTAATGCATTTTACAAAATCTATAATTTTGTTGATTTTTGTTAAAATAAAAAAATATTAAAATTTGCTTGATGCGTTAATTTAATAAATTTGTAATTTTTTAACTTAAAGGCTTTATCAGTATATTAGTATATATCAGTATATACTAGTATATCAGTATATTTTACAATAGGCTTTATCAGTATATTTTGATTGTTTTTCTGTTTATTATTGTTTTTGCAACTGAGAGCAAACTCACTTTGCATTGTAAAAAATGTCTTAAAGTATATTTCATGTCCTTATAAATATTTACTATAAATAAAAAACTAAATATTGCTTAAATCAATCCTAAATTAATAGCTATTCAATTATCAGTTCAGTCGAAAAATTCTATTCTTCTCTCCTAATATGTCATTTATTACACTTTACTGATGTGATAGGATGCATTTTTCTTAATAAATTGCTCAAATACAAATACATAAAATTTTTTATATTAAAGATTTTGATAAAATAAGAATTATTACACCACTAAGCAATTGCGTGTGAGTATTTGATTTAAAAAATAATTTCTCTTTACAAATTTTCAAACTTGTCTGTCATTACTGTCTATCATAGTTGCATGATTATAAGTTTTCAAATATAATAACTGTGCACAACTCTTAACATAAAATCTAATTTTTCTAAATTTTATGACATATTTATCATCAAATATTGCACTTTATACAATAACCCTAAAAAAAATCTTTCAAAAATTTTTAAATTTTTTTAAATTTTTTAAATTAGTAATGAAAATTATATTCCTGAAATCTCAGCTATGAATTTATGTATGATACATATTAAGACAATATATCTTTCCACTATTTTGTGTCTTCAAGGGCCATACTAATTGTGTTTTAAATATGAAATTCTCTTTAAAAAAGGTATTTAAGATTTTAGTTTGTCATATTTCCGAACCATTTTCTTATGACAGCAATAAGATCATAAATCAAAGTTTAAATTAAGTTCAAAACAACATAAAAACTGCACTAAAGTAAAAACTATCACAAAGAAGTTTAAGCTAAAGAAATTTTATCTAACAGAATGAAATTTAAGCAATAAAATATTTACACTAATTGAACATTTAACTATTTCTTAAACATAAGAAATTTATAAAATATATCTTAATTGTATTCACAAACATTGTCAATTAACTTTCTTTAAAATGCTTGTATTAATTCTAAATATCTTCAAATGTCTGCAAATTTTAAGAAATATGATCATAGATACCATTTTTGGACTACCTAGTGTACTGGTTGTGGATTGAGACATAAAGGACAATATATTTTCCCTTTTAAAATTAAATTTATGCAAGTAGCTTTTTCAAATAAACATAATTACTTTACATAGTTTACTTTAATAATGTTTACGATTTTCATTATTGAATTTTTGAAACAGAAATTATTGTGATGCTTCATTGAATCATCTTTTTAAAATTAGTAAGAACCTTTGATTCGTTGGTGTCTCTGACTACAACGAATAAATTTTTAATTGAATTTTGCCACCAAAAAGGAAACTTTGTGATAGCACACAAAACTGAAAAGGGGGATACTCAAAATCGGGAGTTTTAATAGCGACGGTAACTTATTTCTATGAATGTAAACAACGATATAAAGAAATACATATTCACCTATTGTTTATTATGAATTTCTGCGCAATATATATGCTGAACTCTAGTTATAAGTACAAAAAAATATTCATCGAATTTTAGGATATTTGTTCTGGTTATTAGAGTGAAGAGTAATACGACTGAGGGCATAACATTTATTAAACTCGAGTGAAAATGACGAAATATATGTCACAGACAGCTTATTGAAAGTACATCCATGAGAAACATTTGCAAATTAATCCATTACTTAAAACAACTACAAACTAAGTAAATCTCGATCTTTCAGAAGTATCTTTCACATCATTAGGAAATGAAATTTAGGCCCAACTGTTATAGAGGATAATGCGATAAGAGAAATTGCGAACAAATCATAATAAATATCTGAAAATTTTATGAATATTTTTCCGTACTTGTAACTGGAGTTTGACATATATATTGCGCAGAAACTCAGCCTTTATTCTACAACGTCCTTCTTTAAAATAGTTCTATTTTTCAAGCTCAAGGTCCATTGTTTGTGATATTTTCACCCATTTTAAATTAAACTTCTGATAAAACTTTCTATTTAAATTTCGTTTCCATAGCATTAATATAGTCAAATTAGCCACATCAGCTATGTTGACTAATAACAATAATAATTAAATCACATATATCTACATTTTTTGCTGGGATGGCAAAGTTTAGAGTTATTGGATTTGAGAAACCATTATCACTATCTAAAATATTCCAGTTTGTATTGAGAAATCTTGATTTTTTTTTCTAAATTAGAGCATAGCAGTTTTACCCCTCAGAGTAAAAATTTAGAAAATTTAAAAAGAAATGTAAAAATGTAAAAATAAATTATGAGTATTGTTTGCCATTACCTGAACTACACTACTGGACATTAAAATTGCTACACCAAGAAGGATTGCAAATAACAGAACGATATTTATTGGACATAAACATTATAGTGGAAAGAACAAGTGATTAGATTTACAGGATATTAGAATGTATAGATCTTGAGAAATCAATACCCAGAGCAGACACCTCTGGCTGCAATAACAGCATTTATCCGCCTAGGCATAGAGTCAAACAGAGATTGTATGGCATGTACGGGGATCTCAGTCCATGCAGCTTCAACACTATGCCACAGTTCATCGACAGTAGTAGATGGTGAGTGATGGCGTGCCAATCGCTCGGCAACCATTGACCACACGTTCTCAATTGGTGACAGATCAGGAGAACGTGCTGGCCAGGGTAACAGTTGAACCTGTTCTGTATCAAGGAAGTTCAGAACAGTACGGGCAACATGCGGTCGTACATTATCCTGTTGAAACAAATCATTAGGGAGGCCTCGAAGATAGGGCAGAGCCACGGGCCTTAACATATCGGAAATGTAACGGTTGCTGTTCAAAGTGCCGGTAATGCGAATAAGAGGTGATCGAGACGTGTATCCAATGGCACCCAATACCATCACTCCAGCAGATGGGCCAGTATGCCGATGTCCAATGCAAGCTGGCAATGCGCGTTCTCCACGATGCCTCCAAACACGGATGTGGCCATCATGGTCCTGTATACAGAACCGAGATTCATCTGTAAAGATGACGTGATGCCATTCCCGCGTCCAGGTTCGTCGCTGATCACACCATTGAAGGCACTCCTGTCTGTGTCGCAGCGTCAATGGTAGCCGAAGCCATGGTCACCGTGCAGCCAATCCATGCTGCTGCAAACGTCGTCGAACTGTTCGAGCAGAAACTTGTTGCCTTGCAAATGGCTCCATTTCTCGACTCAGGGTTCGTGACGTGGCTGTACGATCCCTTGTGACCATGTGGATGTTAGTGATGGGGGTAGCTGAGATCCTGCATGACGTTCCGCATGATTGTCCTGAACCCATCGATTCCATATTCTGCTAACAGTCATGGGGTCTCGACCGACGCGAGCAGCAATATTGCGGTACGATAAACCGCAATCCCGGTACGCTAGAATCCTTCCTCGATCAAAGTCAGACACGTGCTGATAGGCATTTCTTCTTCTTACACGAGGCATTACAACAACTTTCTTTGCCGAAAACAACGTTGAAACGGAAATGAGAAAACTGCTGTCAAATCTCTGGTTTTATACACATTGTAGATGTCGCTACTGTCGCCTGCTTTGTATGAATGCGCTGAAAATCTAATCATTTGCATATCACAGCAAGTTCTACCTGTCATGCAAATTTCACGTGTGTGGTATGCCGCTTTCCGGGTGTAGCAATTTTAATGGCCAGTAGTGTACTTTCTATCCATTGATTGCTTTTGTTTTCAGAAATCATAGACTACAATTTTTTAATGCCGTTTATTCAAAGACTAATTTAAAATGCAAGACAATGTTTTTGTAAGTAGTGGTATAAGCCATAGAGTATCACACAAATATGTAATAGTTGAATTTTAAACATAATTATCACTGTTATCTTATAGAGCTTATTTGTCATAATGTATAACAACTATTTATTTCTTGTAGATCAATAAAATAACTTTAAAACCGGGAATTAATAGCTTAAATTTGTAAACATTCACTTTTAGATAAGTTTTAATATTAAATCTTCCTTTGTGTTGAAGACTTTCGAAAAAACATTTACAAAATATTAATTTTTAAGAGTATACATTAAATCCAATACTCATACGTTCCCTAATAACTTAAAGTATTTTTAAACAGGTAATTTTAAAAAGTACGCATTTATTTATGAAAAATGTTTTCTCTAAATAAATTATAATTGTGTCTTAAAAAATTCTATATACATTTTCTGAATTTGAATAGATATTTCTTTTTACAAAAACACATTATATTTCTGTAAAAATATAGGTATATATTTCATTTCTAATAAATGTTTTTCATGTTCTTTAATTTAAATATTATCGCATTTTTCTCATTTTATTTCCAAAAAATACTTCTTGAGTAAACCTTACTTATATTAAAAATAAATGAGATTATTCTAATAACATACTGCATTAAGAATAATGTTTATTTGTTATATAGAATGATGCAGGGTATAACTTAAATTATTTGAAACAAGGATAAATTATATTTTATGATTTAATTTTTAATATCTTTTTCTCTACTGTTTACTTTAAAGTATCAAATACAATTTAGATACAGACTATTATGTTTATTCAACATTTCATCCACATAATTAAAAAGATTGCTTCTCTAGTTTTATCTTACAATAATGAAAATAAAACTAGTTAGAAAATAAGCTTGTTTTTTATGTTCTCTATTTTCATACTAATTTTTATATATGTTTTCTTAGAATTAATTACATTAAAATATTGAAACAAATAACTAAAATCATGTTTAATTAATGAAAATAATCCAATGTATCAACTTACGTTTATAATAATTTTCCTTATCTTTCATTTTGTTATTAACTTCTACTTAGTCATTAACTAAAGAAATAATTATAATTTTAGTAAAATTTCACTTCTATGCACATATAATTTTATTAGAGCAAATGTAATACATTTAAAAATTATTTGTTTGTTTTATTCTTTCCTAGTATAAAGTATTTTTTACGCAAGTTCATGAAAGTTCTATTTTTACGCATAGCAGAAATCACAAATAAATAAATTTAAACAGGACTGTATGACTTTTGAAATATCTATATATGTTTACTAAAACAATGCATCGTTCATAAGCACAAATAAATTAATTTTATGTGTGCTGTCAAATGTCGTAGCTATCTAAAACGGTCTTAAAGTATCAAAATTTACTTCTTCCTCTTTTACAACTTATCTAAGAAAAAACATTTATATTTTAAAGACATATATATAAAAATGAGTGTTTTGGTTACAAGCTGCATGTAATCAATGAACAATTATGGTAATCGGAAATAATAAATTAGTGACAATTTATTTGCTAATGTGCAATGATTTTCCTTTCTGGTTTTATTTTCATTAATTTGAGCCATTGAAAAATATAATTATTCTATTACCAGTGTGACTAAATTTGAATTCAATAATCATGTGAATATTATCACAGATATGTAAATATTTAATTACAAATATTTAAATTAAATATTTTAAGTAACTGCAATAAGCATTCAGTGCAATATTTGTTTTGATATTGCAACAATATGTGACTTTCAAACATTAATAGTGTTTATTTTAAACATTGGAAGCAATTTCAGAAGAATATTTCCTTATTTCAATTCTATATTTCATTCTAAAATACTTCCTTATAAGAATTGATAAGATGAAATTTTTAATTTATTTTTATAACTAACTAGCAATAATAATTAAAATTAGGGCTATGATATGAGATTTAAATAGAATTATATATTCTAAAGCAAATACGTTTCTTCATGAAAAACAAATTAACATTCAACTTTTAAAACATTTCCTATTTTAAAAATTGTGTTACACGTGGTTTCTAAAATAAGGTGATAGCTGTAAATAAAACGGACATTTAAGAATAATCCTCATAAGCATAAAATATAATGCAAACTAGCAGTTTTTCTTTATCATAAGAAATAAATACCATGGTAGTATGAAATACGTTTAGTAAATTGTTTATCTCTCGGACTTTATTCAAAAGCATAAGGTATTAGAGTTCATCGATTTTCAAGCAATACACATCATGTAAAATCTACTGGCTAAATTACAGCAACCAAAGCATCCTAGTTTTCAGGTGTTTCAAAATGTCTTACGTCATGAAAGCATACACTTACCAATGGGAGATAAAAACGTGGAGATAAGAGGCTAAACAAGAAATATGTAAGCTATTTTTAAAAATCAAAAAAGAAAGAAAAATGTAATCGCAATGTCTACAAAACTGAAATCAACATGAATTTATTAATGGTAATAATTGTAATTAGCAGACACTTCCATAAAAAAGAAGTATTTACAGAAGAGCACGATTCCCGATTCTCGTTTATCATAGTTTCAAACCAAACATTGTTTATATTAAGGCAGAAGCGATAAAACTGTTTCATAAGTACAAGAACATACACTGCTTAAAGCAACTAGAACATAATTATCTGATCAGAAATTCTTTTTTACAACTTTCGACCTAACGAAGTCACCTCCTAGTCCCCATCCAATTGTACGGCATGGACGTGGATTTGTCATATCAATGTTCGCTCTTACCTGCCCAATTATAACCTTGAAAGAAAGGATAATTGGAGGGAAATATAGTTAAGTTTAAGCTGAGAAGTTCATTCTGCTATTATGCAAGCCTTGTTTTCTGTGAAGGATGATATTTTCCATTGCATACCTTACAGAATAAATCTTGTAATTTATATAATCTCTATCTTATAATCAATGTAAATCTTGTAATTGTATACATCTCGGACTTTTGTCAAAAGCATACGATGTAAGAGTTCACTGATTTAAAAAAATATGCATCAGAGAAAATCAACTAATTAATAAACAGCAAACAAAGATGATACTCCTTTTCAGGCAACTAAAGTTAATACTGGCTTAATGAAATTGAAGATAAAATAAAAACCTGTGGTTTGCACACTTAGATAACTGAAATTTAATGAAAATATTATGGTTTATTTTACACTGCTAAATTTACAATTGGTTATTTTCTGCCGACCTCTTTTTCGGCAATACTGCTATATTTCCCTGAGAATGGTACAATATTTTCTAAACACTATTCAATTCTAAAGTGATTTAACTTCCGAATGAATCCAAGCTGCATTACATGCCAGAAGCAATTCTATGCCACATCTATGTAAAGAATTTCTATTAAGCATAATTTCTTATACACACAGATATATATATATATATATATATATATATATATGAGGAAATGAATAATCAAGGTGCCTTATATACAGTTTTATATACAGTTTATATACAGTTTTTACAGTTTTTAGTTTCAAATTGATTCACCCATGTAAAATCATAGAGGTTTTATGTAAAATAATTTAAACGTTATAAAATTGTTCTGAAGTGTGTATTTTAGCATGATATGATCATATAGTACTTCTGTTTAAGGTGATATGCAGTCGTAAAATGTCTTCATAAAAAAATAGGAAAATTTAATGCAAAAAGAAGATTTATTATTTAAGCATCAGTAAACAGATATTATCTATAGTTATCTTGAAATATTTTCCTTAAAGCGATGAACTTAACTTTGGGGATCCTTTTATTTAAATCTAACTTTTAATTTCATGGTTACTTTTTTTACATGCATCATTCTGCTCTTAGACTGATAAGTAGAGGAAATTAAAGAAGAAAAGGTACATTTTTATTTTAGCAAGAATATCGTAATACTAATTGCCACTAAATTTCCAGATACATTTTCTTCGTGTTCCATTGTTTAAAATATAAAATAATTTAATAAAATACTTTAGCATATTTTATATTTTCAGAAAATGTATTCAAAAAAAATTATTTACTACATTAGGTGCTTAAGTTACAGTAATTATTAATCAAATAACATTCACAGTTAAGTTCAATCAAGATAATTCTGATTGAAAATAGGTTCCTTTTTTTCCAATTGTGATTTCCTTCTGAATATTTTTAATATTCTTTTCCTACCTATAGTTTAGGACAATGGTTTGAAATATTATGTAAAACATAATATTTCTACAAATAATTTGCTTTGCAGTGAAATTTAATTAAGTAATGTTATTTTATATTGCAAATTTTAGCAGCAAATTATTTATTAAAATGGTTACACAAATAGTTTCTTATTAGAAAAATAAAAAGTGAGATTAATGCGATGGTTGGGGAAAAATAGCTTTTACATTTCTTCAAAATTTCCATTGCAATATTTTATTTTATTTTTGAGTGATCACATCTAGAAACAACACTCGCTTCAAACTATTTAAATTGCTTAGCTTTTATTGTCTAGATATTCCTTACAAAAACTTTTTAAAAAATGTATATAATAAAAGTTAAAATTGTCTAGAAAATGAATTAGTGTTTTGAAAGTTTTTTTTCTATGGATGTTATGCGAACAAATTTTTCTTACTTTTGTTTTCACAGTTTGTCTTGAATTTCATAGATATTCATATGTAAAATTAAAAATATATGGACCTTTATTATGCAAGAAGTTTTATCTAAAAATTATATTTTCGATATTTTTAGTTTAACAAGATTTTTAAATTTTATTTTTAAGTTATACGGAATCGAACATAGCTCTCAATAATATCGATATCTTTTGAAATTTATCAAATTTATCAAGAAATAACTTATAAATGTAAAAGAATAAATTATTTTAAAGTCAATAAAATTATCCAATCTACAATTTACAAAAAAATACTGAAAATCTAATTGTAGACGTCTTGCATTTGCTTTGATAGCATAATTTATCAACAATAGATTTTTTTAAAACAGTTAAAGAATAAGTTTGCTTACTGATTTATATTTTTATTGCATTTTTCACCAAATGATGTCAAGAAATTTTGACATTTAAATTCATATTTTGCATTTTATTCTCTTTGGCTGTTTATTTCTTTATCATCATTTCTGCCACAAAATTTTGAAATAAGGAAATTAACAATTGCTGAATCTCTTTAGCAAGTTAAAAAATTAAATAATGTTTGATGATGAGTATCTCATTAAAAATAATTAAACTTATAATCAAATTAAAATTATAAACTTAAATCAAATCAGTTAATTAAATCTTTTGGTAATAATATAATTAATAAACTAAGTGTAATACATTAAGAACAATTATTTCTATATATTTAATTACTTGAGAAACTTATGCAATAGTTTCTTTTTTAATTATCTATTGATTCTTATCAGTTCATTTTTTTAACTTTAAATATAAAAAGTAAAATTAATGCCATGGTTATACAAATATCTATTTTCTTAGAAAACCTTGGCGTTGAATACTATTGTGGGAAGTATAAAAAAGTAGTAGTAAATCTATTTACATCATTCAAAATTATATTAGAATGTCTTCTTATAAATATAGATGATTACGCATAAATTTTTAAATAAAAATAAAAATGTGTAGCTTCAAGAAAATGGAAAAAAGCTTTGATATTTTTAATTTAACACCACATTAAAGATAAATTGACTTTCTCTTCTTTGTATTTCTCTAAGAAGAAATATTTTTAGTATAGCAATACTGGTTTTTTTCTTTCATCTTTTAATTTACGAAAAATATTTTTTAGAAATTTCATTTCTAGTTTCCAATATGATTTACGTTGGAAAACATAATGATCAATGATCAACAAGCAGAAGAATTCTTACTTTCAGGGACATTTTCCTAATTTCTAAGAAATGAAATTAGCTCAAATTCAGGTAAAAGTTAATTTTCAGTTTTATTCAAAAATCATTTCACGAGAAAAACTGGAAAAACATGTCAATGATTTTCCCATTTTTCTCAAGAATGAATGAGGAAAATGGAATTTACTGATTATTATGAGAAAAATTGGAAATTAATTTATTTCTTTGATATATGGAGTAGCGGGAATCTGTAAAAGAATATAAATAAGTTACATTTCCAAAAATTATAAAAAGTGATTTCGTATCTCTATTATAACAATACATAGAGATATGTAAAATACATAAGCTATGCGAAAATGAAAAAAGAATGAATTATAAGAATTTTATAATAATAATTTTATAAAAAATAAGAATTTTATAAAAAAGTAGAAAAAAGGTATCCAAATAATAGAGGAATTATTGATTCATTTTTTCGCCACTGTACAACTTAAATTATGTAAAACTATATATATATATATATATATATATATATATATATATATATATGTATATATATATATATATATACGTGTGTGTGTGTGTGTGTGTGTGTGTGTGTGTGTGTGTGTGTGTGTGTCATTAATCATAAATTTATATATTAAATTATTTAATGTCAACTAGAAAATATATGAATATTTAGATGTATTTTAAATTATTACTTTTGAAATAAATTCTAATATATAATTTAAATCACTTGTGAAACATTTAGTAAATTAAGCTCTTTTTAAAATAATTTCGAAAGGCAAAGGTTCATATTAATTTGTCATTAATTTACAATAAAAATTATTAAATATTTTATATATTTACAAAATGTTTCAAATATTGTATGCAAATTATTTTGAAAATTCTAAAAAATATGAAATTTTGTCTTTTTTTGTTAAAATGTAAAAAGGCCAAAGATATCATTATTAAAATAAGTTTATTTCTGTTCTAAAGCTATTTTTGTCTTCTAACATAAATAAAAGCTGGAAACAACAGTATTCGCAAATTTATTTACTGTATTTTCTCGAAATGTAAAATGTTACAAATGTGATATTCTCAAATTAGAACTCATTTATTTTTTAATGATAATTCATTTCTAAATAATTTTGAGACATAGTTTTTTCCCAGCTAGAATAAAAACTATATGTCATAACAATATTTAGAAATTATTTAGATAGTTATCATCTTTCATATTCTAATCAAAATATTTTATTCAATGTTCTGTTACACTGAAAGCGACAAAAATTATTAAATTTTAATGAGCCCTATAATATAAAATTTGTAAAGTTCAAAGATTTTGTGCATTGCTTTTCTTCATAAATTTTGCATTATAATGTAAAAGAATTGTTTCGTTCTTGACCACTTAATTCACAATAAATTTCTTTTTTAACTTATAAATAAATGATTGCTTATTTCAATAAAAAGTAATGGTGATATTAAAAGTTTGAAATTGTAATGAAAAATGTTATTTTATTTAAAAAGCGATTATATATATCATGTACTTCTTTTAAAAACACATAATTTAATTTGAAATTTTACTTAATTTATTATTTTTAGAAATTAACTACAAGGATTGGCATGATATTTTTTGAGTAAATTAAAAGTTTGCAAAATATTCTTTCGGAAGAGAAAAATCTTCCAGGAAAATCAATTTAAGGCCACAAATCAAATTAATCTCCTTAAAATTTACTTTAATTAATATGTTTTCAGTACATTTTGTCACAAAGAAATAGTATGCACAACGTATTGAAAATTTACTTAATATGTTTTTAATTTGCTGGATTTAATGACTTCATACATTTAATTAAACCATGCTTCAAATTTAGTCAATTAAACAAGTATCCACAGCTTCATCCAACTCTCTCCTTAATTACCTTAAGGCAATTTAAATTAATGATTTTCTGTCGTCTTAAACATATTAAATGAAAAAAATTGCCTTTTTAAGTAATTTGTTTTACTTATAAATTACATATAATTATTTCATAGTTGTTTTTGATTATGAAAAAAGTGTTTAAATTTTATAACTGTTCTTAAAGTTATACATGTTAATTTGTATAAACATATTAAAAATAAAAAATACATATTTAATCTAGAAAAACAAATTATATATGGATTTCAAAATAACCACATTAGAGCAAAATTATGCTTCGCTTTAGGATTATATCTTAATCAAACAAATTTATTTTATATTTGAAGGTATAATCAGAATAAAACATTCAATTTTAGAATATACCTTTTCTACATAATACATTATTGATACAATTTGCGTATATCTTTAAATGAATAACTGTAGCTACTTATGTAGCTTGAGTTGTTCATCAAAATGCTAAAAATATTTCAAAAAGAACTTGAGAAATATGTCCTATACCATAGAATTTCGATTCTAAATATTATAACATTTGCTTAATAAAGCATTTTAGTTGTCATTGTTATTGTCATTGTGTAAAACATTTGATATATATTTTCGTGTTTCAAAATCTTTTAACTGAACTAAGCTACTTCACGCCACAGGAAAAAACTTAAAATTTACATGTAAAATAATTTTTGCGTGATATTTTTATGTTTTACGCTTAGTCCATAATTTGCTTTAATATTTAAAAATTACACAAATTCTTTATATATGACATTAAAGTTTTCATCCGAAGTAAACACATACAAAATATATGCATTAGAAATATCCTGAAAACTATAATTGAAAGAAAAATTATACATTTTTGTTGTTAAAATATCGTACATAAGTGATTGCAAATCTTCCAATATTCAGGCTAAATTATCTGTTCTGCGACAGGTTTTAATGATCATATTTCATAGATTTCTTTGTACGTACCTGTTGCCAAAACAAGTGAACTTTAGTTAATTGATTAAAACGATAATTTGTCTAAAAATCTATGTGTTTTCTTTCTGAACAAAATAAAAGTAATTTCAGTCAACACACATAATACAAATGTGCATGTCAGTTGAATTGTTTTTAGAAATATGACTGTTCAAAGGCTACAACTGAATAGTCAATCGTTTAATACTCATGAATTACACTACTGAAAAATAATCTGAGGGTATATAAATTGAAGACAGCGCTGGGGAATAATTTAGATAAGGACTTTTGATTATTAACATATGGTAGGCTAAGTAAGAAAAAATAAAAAAAATTGTCAGAAAAGAATGTAATATTTTAGTGTTTGAGCCTAAAAAAGGAATTTATTTACAAAAAGAAGAAATAGAAAAGTTGTTTCTAGGAAATGAAAGAAATGTTAGTAGAAGGTATAGCTTTTATACTTTAGCAATGTTAGACCCTTTTTAATTCACAGTGTCAGTGAGACAAATAAAAAGGTACATTCTTCCGAAGGCATTTCTATACATTTCTTTTCAGAAGTGGTCTTTCATATTCTTGGACAGTATTTGGTATAAGAGTCCGCCATCAACTCTTCTACGTAGAATGTTCCAAACATACTATGTTGGATTCATATTCAAAAGACACTTAAGCAATTTTTTTAATTTCTTTTACGAAAATTAAATCCCTACTATGTGGTCTGCAGTTGCTATACTTTAACATAAAGTCTTCAATAAGCAGTCCAATTATATATATATATATATATATATATATATATATATATATATATATATATATATATATATATATATATATATATATATATATATATATATATATATATATATATATATATATATATATATATATATATATATATATATATATATATATATATATATATATATATATATATATATATATTTATAATATATATTTATAATAATATATATATATTTATATATATATATATATATATATATATATATATATATATATATATATATATATATATATATATATATATATATATATATATATATATATATATATATATATATATATATATATATATATATATATATATATATATATATATATATATATATATAATTGGACTGCTTATTGAAGACTATGTTAAAGTATAGCAACTGCAGACCACATAGTAGGGATTTAATTTTCGTAAAAGAAATATATATATATGTGATCCGAAACGGTGTAGAGGAGAGTCCCAACGCCGGTGTTTTCTCATAACTCTTCCACCAATAAGAAGACGGATGACGTAACAGCGCTAAGCTTTGGCCAAGCGGGACCTCGCCGTTTGGAGAGAGAGAGAAGACGTTGGAGAAAAAAGACGAACACGTTGATGAAGATGATTAAGATGTCCAATTGTTATTTCCTCCATTTATTTGTTAATCTCACATTTAACCTAAATTTGTATTTAAATTTTCTATTTGTCTCAATTAATTAAATTCATTAAGTTAAATTTTAAATGATTCTGCTTCACTTAATCTCTATACTCCCTCATTACATGGGAGCCCGGCCGATCACGAGAATTTCATTCCCCTAGACTGCAGACTTGCAAATCTATGGCCTTCCTCAGCAACCAAGACTACAAATGCGATGAGTGACTCCTTCAAATCGGTGAGTCAGCTTTAAACTTTTTTATAGACTATAAGAAATATGGCTTCTTTAAATGGTTTTAAGAAAATTGCCATCTCAGTATCAAACAGTAGTACTAAGAGTATTAGAAATTTACATAAATTAATATTTGGTACAAATGAAGGGCGAAAAAATAGAAATAATTTACGAAATTTTACTGGTTTTGATTCTGACTATCCTATTGAAGAAGCCAAAACAAAAGCCATAACTTTATTCAGTGATAATGATTTTATTTCTATGTGTAAAGTGCTTCATATTGAATTTACATCTAATGCTAAAGATAATTGTGATTTGATTTTTGAACATTTAAGTAATTTCGATTTGTTTCGAAATGCTGAATCCGATTCCGAAAGCGAAACAGAATTAGTAGAATCTTTTAATAATACACTTAGAAATCCAGGGAGTTTAAATAAGAATTCCTCTTCACAGAATCGCTATGTCAGTGGTTTTCAAAACGAAACAGTAAACAACGCCCAGACAGCAGTCATAGACAAAACTTTTTCTCGATTCGGAGCCGAAGATGACTCACAAAGACAGTATGCTAATCCTTTCTCTCCCTCACGTCAGGTGCAAAGTACTAACTTCCTTTCACACAACGCTAGTTTTGGCGGATCTTTTTCTATGAAAGATTTAACTGACACTTTACGCTCCTTTAATGGTACAGACAATTATTCAGTCGAAAATTATAAAAAAGATTTAGAAGATAATTTTTGTTTATTTAATATTAAAAGTGATCAATAAAAAATAATTTTTGCTAAAAAATCCTTAACTGGTACTGCAAAAACCCTTATTCAGAGTATACATGGTTTGTTTACATGGAAAATTTTAAAAGAAACTCTATTGTTAGAATTTAAATCGAAAGTAAACAGTAAACAAATTCACACTATGCTTCAAGAACGTACTTTACGAAAAGGTGAATCTCTTTTTGAATATTTTGTATGCATGCGCGAAATTGCTTCTCGAGTTACAATAGATGAAGCATCCCTAATTGAATACATAATAAATGGTATACCTGATAACTCAAGTAACAAAATTTTGTTATATGGTACCAAAAATATTTCTGATTTTAAAGAAAAATTAAAAATTTATGAAAAAATTTACATTTCTAAAAAACAGATATTTTCCGATGTTTCCACTAAATTTTATGATCGAAAAAATTACAATCTCAACAATCGTGATTTAAATAAAGGTAATATTAAAGTTACTCATAATAATCAAGGTATGTCGAATGTATCGCCAATAATTTGTTTTAATTGTGGCAAAAAAGGTCATAAGTCTTCACAGTGTTTACATAAAGAGAAAGGATTTAAATGTTTCCAGTGTAATAATTTTGGTCATAAGGCCATGGACTGTCCTAACACTCAGTTAACTAACACAAAAGTACCCAAAAATTCTGTTCAGCATATTCAGACAAATTATGATGTATCACCTCAAATAAAATCCATGCACATTCCAATTATTTTATGCAATATCAAAATAAAAGCACTATTAGATACGGGTAGCGAAGTTTCTATGATAAAATATTCAATATATAAACAAATTGGTTCCCCTCTTCTTAATTCTTCCCCTCTTGTTTTTACTGGAATAGGAAATATTAAAATTAAATCAATGGGATATTTTACAGATTTAATTCAAATAGAGGATTCCTCATTCTCTATAAAGATTCACGTAATTCCAGATGATTGTATTTCTGTAAATGCAATTATTGGAACAGATTGCATCAACCAAGGTAAATTTCACATAGGTAAAAATGGTATTCATTTGGTTAACAATAATCAAAACTTTCTTGTTAATATAATTAATGTTTTCGATGAGATGGACACAATCGAACTTTCACATATTAAAAACTCAACTTATCGAGAACAAATTAAGAAAATAATTAACAACTATAAGCCAAACAAATCTAAGACTACAGATGTTTCAATGAATCTAATTCTTTGTGATTCAATACCGGTAAATCAGCGTCCACGCCGATTACCCTATGCAGAACAAAAAGTCGTTCACGAACAAACAGAACAATGGTTAAAAGATGGTATTATTAAAGAAAGTACTTCCGATTATGCAGCTCCAGTGGTTCTATGCAAAAAGAAAAACGGTAAACATAGATTATGTATCGATTATAGACAATTAAACAAAAAAGTAATTCGGGATAGATTTCCCCTGCCCCTTATTGAAGATGTACTTGATCGCTTAGAACAATCTCAAGTTTTTACGACATTAGATTTAAAAAACGGCTATTTTTCATGTTCCAGTAGATCCTGTTAGTAGCAAATACACTGCTTTTGTTACGCATGACGGACAGTTTGAGTTTCTCAAAATGCCTTTTGGATTGTGTAACAGTCCTTCTGTTTTCCAAAGATTTATTAATAATGTATTTCGTGAATTATTGAAAGATGGCACAATAATAGTATACCTAGGTGGTGTTATAATACCATCTCGAGATGAAGCCGAAGGTATTAAAAAATTAGATCGAGTTCTTAAAGTTGTTTCAGAGTATGGTTTGGAGCTTAATTTTGATAAATGCAGTTTCCTTCAACGCAAAATTGAATTTTTAGGCTATGTTATTCAGAATGGAACTATTCAACCTTCTCCATTGAAATCCCTTGCCGTTCAAAATTTCCCTAAACCTACTACTTTAAAACATATTCAGAGTTTCCTAGGATTAACTGGATATTTTCGAAAATTCATTCCTAATTATTCACGCATTGCTAAATCCTTAAGTGACCTCCTTCGCAACAACCAAAAGTTTAAATTTGATACCGAACAAATAAATGCATATCAAGAATTGAAAAACATTTTGTCTCAAAAACCAGTCTTACACATCTATCGACCAGGTTCACAATTAGAATTGCATACTGACGCCAGCTCACAAGGTTTCGGAGCTGTGCTACTTCAAAAAGGAAGTAATGAAAAATTTCACCCCATTTACTATATGAGTCGAAAGACTTCTCCTCAACAATCCAAATATTCCAGCTACGAACTAGAACTCTTTGCGATTATAGAAGCTGTAAAAAAATTCCGTGTTTACTTACTAGGTAATAAATTTAAAATTGTTACAGATTGTGCTGCATTTAAACAGACTATCGAAAAGAAAGATTTAACTCCAAAAATTGCCAGATGGGCAATGATCCTTGAAGATTTTGATTACGAAATAATTCATAGATCTGGTAAGCAAATGCCTCATGTAGATGTCCTCAGTCGTAACACAGTATACTTTATTACACCTCAAGCAGAAATGACATTAAAAATTGAACGAGCCCAATCTACAGATGATAACATTCAAACTCTTAAAACTTTATGCCAAACAAATAATACAAACGACTACATTATCAAAAACAACATATTATATAAATATGAAAAAGGCAACGAGCTTTTAGTTGTTTCCCAAGCTATGGAAAATGATATTATAAAACACGCTCATAGCAATGGACACTTTTCTCCTGCACAAACACAGTCAATTTTACAATGTGATTTTTATATTTCTAATCTGCGACCTAAAATTGAAAATATAATAGCTAATTGTGTACACTGTATTTTATATAATAAGAAAAGAGGAAAAGCTGAAGGTTATCTTCACCCAATACCTAAAGGTAACGTTCCTTTAGACACTTTTCACATAGACTTTCTTGGCACACTTCCCTCTTCAAATAAAAAATACCAATACATATTTTCTGTGGTTGACGCATTCACAAAGTTTACATGGTTTTATCCCGTAAAATCAACAACAGCAAATGATGCAATTGAAAAATTGAAAATTCTTCAAACAACTTTTGGGAATCCATCTAGAATAATTTCTGACAAAGGTTCAGCATTCACTTCTAAAGATTTTGCCGATTATTGTTCCGAGCAAGGAATTGAGCATGTAACTATAACTACTGGTCTTGCACGAGGTAATGGACAAGTAGAACGCATCCATGGAATCATTATTCCTATCCTTGCCAAGCTTTCTGCAGATGATCCCACAAAATGGTTTAAATATGTCCCAGATGTCCAACGAATTCTGAACAGTGTTACAACTACCAGTACAAAATATTCCCCCTTCGAACTCATGATTGGAGTGAAAATGAAAAATAAAGAAGATTATCGAATTAAGAAACTACTCGAGGAGGAGTACGAAGCAAGCGCGATAAAAAACAAAGAGGAACTCCGAGAAGAAGCTAAAAAGAATATCCTGAAACTACAACAACAAAACCAACGCCAATTCAATCGGAAACGGAAGTCACCTCGAACATATAAAGTCGGAGATTTAGTAGCAATACAAAGAACCCAGTTCGGTACAGGATTAAAGCTACGTCCAAAATTTTTCGGCCCGTACAAAATAACTTCAGTTAAAGAACGAGATCGTTATGAAGTTGTAAAAGTCGGAAATCATGAAGGCCCGAATAACACATCAACTGCCGCTGAAAATATGAAGCCCTGGAACTAAATGGACAACGACGATTTTAGTCTCAGTTTAACACCCTTTTTCTGGAAAACGGACTAATGATAAACGGATGCATTTACCAAATTTTATTTTAAATATTTTAATTGTTTCTTTCCTTTTTTTTAGAAGGTTTTCATAAACAAGATGACGCAAAATAAAGATGAAACGTGCCACAACAGAAGACGAATGGCAACAAGAAACAGGCTAAAGACGGCGCCTGTGAATAATTTTATTCTTTTCTTAATCTTTTCTAGATTTTTTTTTTTTTTTTTTTTGCTTTCTTTGTGCAAGCTTTGGAGGTCCAAAGCCATCAGGATGCCCGAGTGTGATCGGAAACGGTGTAGAGGAGAGTCCCAGCGCCGGTGTTTTCTCATAACTCTTCCACCAATAAGAAGACGGATGACGTAACAGCGCTAAGCTTTGGCCAAGCGGGACCTCGCCGTTTGGAGAAAGAGAGAAGACGTTGGAGAAAAAAGACGAACACGTTGACGATTAAGATGTCCAATTGTTATTTCCTCCATTTATTTGTTAATCTCACATTTAACCTAAATTTGTATTTAAATTTTCTATTTGTCTCAATTAATTAAATTCATTAAGTTAAATATTAAATGATTCTGCTTTACTTAATCTCTATACTCCCTCATTACATATATATATATATATATATATATATATATATATATATATATATATATATATATATATATATATATATATATATATATATGATACGCATCCATCGTCAATATAAAGATCTGCAATAAACCTGCTGCAGGTCTCATGCCTCTGTTCCTGAGTGCTTCATTTCAAATGCCTTAGTGATTGGTGAGTACATCAAAAGTGATGTTGTAGATTATGCACACTGTGAGGTGCTTCTGCCTCATTTATTCATAACCATAAAAATATCCTTAAAAAATTTAGTTTGTCAGAGTGAGGCAGGCTGTCTGTAATGTATCGTTTCGGGAAGGTCGCCGTACCTTGCAAAAACGCACGTTATGTAAATAGTTAGATTTTATTTATTTAACGAATCAAATGTTAAGTATTTAAGCCGTATTTCATGATAGCCGGACGCTTTACGCTGAAACTTTGCTGCAAGTGATATTAGCATAGACCATCACTTCCCCACAGTGTGAATCTGACACTTCTTTGTACAGATGTCGAATTCCTTTTTAGTTACATTCCCTGGAGATAAAAATATTCCAATTACCAAGATAAAAAAAATGTACTACGAGACTTCACAGAAAAGGTGTATTGTTATTTTTCCTATAGTTTACATTCTCCTAAAGTTTACTCTCTGCAGGCAACAAGATGCCTTGCTGTTAAGGTAATGTATACTATATTTCTACAAGCATAAAGACCCACGATATGAAGAAATTTTGAGCTGAAACTGTAATTCTATTAGCCGAGCAAAGGCATTGTTGAAAAAGAACGAATTTTATAGCATCGCAAAACATTGAGCGTTAAACATCAATTTCAATTAAGTATTATTACAAGTCTACAAAATTTCCATAAACTTTGATCCAATTTTCAAAAAAGTTATTCAAATTTTAAAATTTACACTTTGTGAAACTTTAAGTCAATTCTTCCGATTTTACTTGTGTCTGGTATCTAACTGATCAAGAACTCTCCAATCTATACTGATTCGGTTAAATAATATGGTTGAAATATTACACTCATCGATACAAATAACTTGCTGATTGCTTCAGAACATTATTGTTAAAGTTTTCTGTGTAATATTATATTATTTCCCAACAATAATATCCATAAACATTCGATTGTTTCTAAAAACAGTATAATGTAAGTAAAATGCAAAAAAAGAGAAGCTTTCATATAAATTATGATGCATATTGTCTGGTGTGATATTTTCTGATAATCATCTTTAGAATTTCACTTTTTTAAAGGATCGTTATATTCTGTGTCATTATCAGTCATTTATAGTATACACACAGTAAAGTCGTACCTTATTCCTTAACTTTGGTGCGCTGATAATTAAGATCGTGTAAAAGGTATTAACATTTTGCTCAACGTATTTTTAAGTGAATGCGTGATAAACAACGAATTATTTACAACATTCCTGATAAGGAAATTCGGAAATTAGTGGTTTTACATTAGATAGGTTATGTGTTGGAAATAAAGCTTTGTATATCAGCTATAATTTAATATCTGTTGCAAATATGCAGAGCAATATTAATTTCATGTCAAAGACTTGATAAAATATGATGTGAAGGATTTATCATGATTTTCTTCATTGGATATTATTTTCCTCCTTATTTCAGATGTAAACATGAACTTTTATTAGCTTCCTATGAAGATTTAACTATATGATTGAGACAATTGTTTATTTTTCATCACAATTTTCATCCACATATTATTCTAATTCATTTCTCATAATCCAACTTTAGAACGTTGATATATATTGTCATAAAAAAAGGTATCAATGTTTGGAAATTTGAATATGTATTAAAGTATGGAGCATTTTTCACCATCCCTGCAAAAAAATTTCGTAGTGAATGTGGTTCTCTATCTTTAAAAATAAATAATATACTTGAAACTTTTGTAGAGCAGCAAAGATTTATTACATAGTACGAAGCTGTAGAAATGAAGTTTACACACAAAAGAAGAAAGCAACATGTGTAACTCGCATGAGTAATTAGTAAGTAAAATATCACTGTGTGACATAAATGTATTTAAATCAAGGCGCAAACTTACTAATATTGTGCTCGAAATTTTATTTCTTTTTTGTAATCTAAGTATCGTTTAGTTTTATATCTATACTGCTATATACTTTTATTACTGATTTGTTTTTCATTTATTTCATTTAAAATTTGTAAAGGATTACGTATTTGTGAATTTTTCAACTAATAGCATTTCAAATTAACTTGTCTTTTAGCTTACAGCTTGTATTCTACACATCAAAATTATGCTTATGAATTTTAATAATTTTTGGCGTTTCAAATTTAATGAACTTTTCTTTGTTTTAAAATTTTATTAATAACAATATTTAGCAATTGATTAACGAAATAAATGCTTTTAGAAATATATGATACACAAAAAATATTCTTCAATTTCACATAAGGACATAAATAAATTATAAAACATATTTTAAAAGACTATGTACAACTTTGATATCTTTTACTTATGAAGGAACTAGAAAAAATCTGTTGTCTGTTGCTTTTTTTTGCAAAAATATAGTGCATCGTGTTATAAAATGTGACTTTAAGCAAAAATAAATGCAAATAGTTCCATTTTTACCTGTTTTACAGGCTCTTTCAAGCAAACCATAAAATGGCGCTCTTATAAATTATACTCAGATCCTAAAGAATACCTTCCACGGAATAAACTCATTTAGAAATTCGTTCTCTACTACAAATTTTTATAGTACGTTTTGAGTCATGCTTTCTTTTTACTGTCTTTTAGATCTTAGATTGTCAGAAACGATAGAACAAAAGGCTTTCAGGGATTACCGTTCACAGCTTTTTTTCTTCTCCTATGTTCATTTTATGCGAGATACTTACGATATTCCAATTTATTCTGACTCGTTTTTCTTTCGCAAGATTCTTTTTCTTCCCTAAATGCTCTCAACAAGAAGACGGATTTGTAAAAAGGCATCTGTTCAAGACAAAATCTCATAAAAAGACTAAAAAATGCATGCAATATTTTTCTTCTGAAAATTCTTTCGTTAGATGGTATTGAAGTATTAAACTAAATCATTGTACTTTTTGAACAATTATTTATCAACTTTGTAAACAGGAGTAAAATCTGTTTATTAATATTTTGAATGGACGAAATTTAAAAAAAAAGTTATTATGAAGATGTAGTGATGAAAATATGTAAAAATTAATTAACGTTTAAATTTGTAAATGCATTGCAGGATAATTTCACTATTATACAATCTATCATTAACATTCAAAAAGTTCCCAATGATATTAGTTTCAAATGATTTGTACTGTAATTTATGAATGAAATATCAATTTACTGTTATGGATATAAAAGTTTACTCATATGTACATTAATAATGTACTTAAGTAATTACTTAAAGAATTTTTTAAATTACTTATATATAAAAATCATTTACATTATTGATTTACTTTAAACGGATATAAAGATACATTATCCCAAATAAATGTTATTGAATTGTTACAAATTGTTTAACAAGTCAAGTATGTATTACTACAGTTTAATAAAAATTTAATATTTCTAAACTTATACAAAAATAATGTTACAAAATATAATGTGGTGATATAATAAACGATAGTTAGAAATTCTTCTATTACGCCATGAATACCCAAAACGCAATAAGGAACGATACTTTATATCACAATATTATATTTATGCAATTTAAATTAGGCTTCTATATAATAATTTATTTGTAAAAATGAGGCTGATACTTTGAAAGCCAAGATAAAAATAAACAATCATGTAATAATAGTTATAAATCTTGTGCAACTTAGTTTTTGTAACTTTTGAAAATACTTAGACATAATTTATCAGTCATTATGTAATTGTAAAGCTTTACTTTTTAAAAATGTTGAAATTTTTAAACATAGTAATTAATAAGCAATGTATAATTAACGTAATAATTTAGAAAGACTATTAAATAAAATGTTTGCTCTAAAAATACAATTTCAATTACCAATTTTGACTTTAAAAAGTCTATTTGTCATTGAATAATCTATTAAATGTAATTTTGATATATTTTGTATTATCCATTATTTTATCAAAACTAAAGAAAATTTTTAAGCCCTTTTTATAAGCAAAACAAATGAAAAATATTTACTAAATCAAAATCTTATCATGAAAAAGGATACCACAAGCTTAGATGAAAGTAGCGCACAATTTTAAAACAAAATGCCACAATTTTTTTACAATTTATTTTGAACAAAATAAAATTTAAATTCTGAAATAATACAGCAGGTAAAAGAAATATTCTGTTAAAATGAACGAGTTTGGAATCTGAATTCCATTTATATCTCTTATAATATTTTTCATCGCGTCTTTATTTACTGTCTCATATAGTCTTGATAATCTAAACAGATAGAATAAAATGCTTTTAAGGTATTTCGCTTCGCCAGCTATTTTTACTCAAATAAAAAATTTCTGAGAGCATATTGTTATATTCCATTTCATTTTGCACTCTTTTCATATTTTATATGTATTTGTTTTATGTTTCTATACAAATATTCACTTTTAACCGAAGATTTTTCGAAAGAAAATTCTGTCCGTTTAGAAAATAATCTCATAAAATATGTTCATAATCATTTTAATGGACAATTTTTCCTTCTTATATAAATTCAAATAGATATTATTATAAAGTGAAAAGTTGTGACATTTTTATAAAATTATTCTTATTCACTGAACAATTAAAATAGCTCAGTGTTAATTTTTTCGTCCATTGGGTTTCACATATATTTCGTCACTTTATTATGTATATATATTTACATGATAGCATCGCTCCTTATTTTTAAATTCAGTTAAAACATTTATTATTTAGAAACAAAGATTTAAGCTATTTTTAATATTACAAAAATACATAGTTTTTATGTATCTATTGCATAAAACAAATTAGAATATACCATTCAAATTAAATAACTAAACTAAACTCTACGGCACGACAGCCCATGTGGGCCAAGGCCTATAGTGCCATAACTGTTTTCATGACCGAGGGCCCTGGGGTGCGAAGCATATGTCCCAGTTAGGTGGTCAGCCTAACATAAGACCCCCAGCGTTTAGTTCCCAAACATGCTTGGTATTCAGTTAATCGCCCCACTGAAGGGATGAAAGGCTCAGTCAACCTTGCCCAGCCCGAGGATCGAACCTCGGACCTGTGACATAGGAGCGTGAAACGCTGCCACTAAGCCACCGGGCTTGTATTCAAATTAAATATGAATGTGCTATATTCAGTGCAAACTGAGTTTCAACAAAATAAAGTTGTTGATCATTAAAGATATTTTGTTTCTGTAGAGTTTTATATAATCTTTTTTTAAAAAAAAATTCCTTGTTTTTATATATTTTAAAACAAATACTTAATGAATCTTGATACAATACTCAATGTTAATAAAATTTAAATCAAACTGGTTTTCTTTATTTAATCATTAGCACATTTTTTATGTCAGGCATTATTTCTTTCACAAATGGCTAAACATCAATTTGTATTTATCAAATATGCATACCGTTTTATAACATTGAATGTCTGCCAAAAATTACAATCTGATTTTGATCCACAAAATCAGTAGTTATGGTTTGACTGTAAAGATTTCATGGAAGTAGCTTTTACATATTCCACGAGATAACATATCGGTATTTAATTACAATTACGATATAGTTTGTAATTACAACCGCAATTAATAATAGTCACGAAAAAACAGTTAATTACAATCACGATTCTATCAAAATACAATTTTGATGTTTCCCATATACACTGGCCTCCACAAGTTAAGGAACAACATGGTTTTTGAAGTTCACCATAAAAAAATGACACTAACAAAACAATTTTTAGTTTATA
The DNA here is from genome assembly GCA_037975125.1 of Latrodectus hesperus. NCBI lineage: Eukaryota > Metazoa > Arthropoda > Arachnida > Araneae > Theridiidae > Latrodectus > Latrodectus hesperus. The sequence goes on from CM075856.1 coordinate 48,564,169, forward strand.
TAAATAATAAAAACGAACTTTATGCAAATTAATACAAAATCGGTAGCTATCACTTTTTTATATAGTTAAGAATAGCTATATATGAGTGAGAGAAAAATATGCAAATATAAGCCTTTTGTAATTACGCGTGTAACTTTTGTTGATTTACAACTTTTGTTAGCAGTTTCCTTGACAATGGGCAATGGGATCCAACAATGTCTGAGAGAAGCCGTTTGCCCGATTCTTTAAGGTGGTAGACGGTCGCATGGATGGAAATGGGGTTATAACAGGCTAATGCTGCTAGAGGCCATAATGTGTTTCGCAGTGTTGACCACCGTCTCTTGATTCAATATCAAACTGAAGTTTCTGTATCCAGAAGACATGTTCCAGGCCAACCACGAGTCAAAACACATGCAGAAGACCGTTTTATAGCTCTTTCGGTCCGAAGGAGATGAAGAATTCCTGTTCCACAACTTGTTGCAGACCTCTTTGTAGCATCGGGGAGAAGAATATCCGCTAGTACGGTGCGAAGGCGTCTTCACTATGCAAGGCGACCAGTTGTGTGTGTACCACTCACCGGACGACAAAGAAGGACTCGCTTATCTTGGGCAAGAGAACACGTTTCCTGGACCAGACAGTAATGGGCTACTGTACTCTTCATAAACGAGTCCAGATTCACATTGGAGAGTGATTCAGGACGTCTTCTGATCTAGAGGGAACAAAACACCAGATACCACCAATTCAACATTGTGTAAAGAGAAAGTTACCGCGGCTGTGGAATAATAGTTTGGGCTGGAATCTCAGTCGGTGGTCACACTGACCTGCATGTGTTTCAGGGAGGAACTGTGACTGACGTGAGATATAAGGATGAGATCCCTGATCAATTTGTTGCCCATATGCCGTTGCAATTGGCAATGATTTCATTCTGATGGATGATAACGCACGAGTTCACTGAGCTGTAGTTGTTGAGGAATATCTTGAGGATCTTGGTTTGGAGCGAATGGAATGGCCAAATCGATCTCCAGACCTGAATCCAATAGAACATGTGTGGGAGTATCTTGGTAGACAGGTTGCTGCTTTAAATCCTCCTCCAAGATCTTTAGGACAGCTGGAACAAAGCTTACTCCGTGTCTGGTCTTCGCTTCCCATTTCGGTAACCAACAACTTAATTGAATAGCATGGAAAGTCGATGCCGCCCATGCATGCAAGCTAGGGGTGGGCATATCCCCAATTAAAACTCATTTTTGTTATACTTCTATTACCTCTTACCACATAAAACTGTGATTATTCTTTTTTTCCAAGAATGGACTTTTCCGGTGAGATTTCATTTTTTTGTTGTAAATAGTTTTTGCTTTTTTCTTATGTAAACTTCTATGTTGCAGTCACAAAATACCTGTTTTGTGCACATGTCATCCAAATTTGGTTTTTCTACATTCATTTATTTGCAAATAAGGCACAAAAACCGATTGTTCCTTAACTTTTGGAGACCAGTGTATATTGTTCATATGCAAGTAATTATTAATTAGAAGCAAAATATTTACACCGACATGAATTATTCTTTGTAGAATGTAATTGCATGAGATCGTGTTTACAAGCTGCAACTGGCCTATCCTTATGAAAACTTCTAATTACCATTTGAAGATCAATCTAATAAAATGTTAATTAGTTAAGATGATATACATGTGAGTATGCATATCATTAAAACTTATACGATCAGTTACTGAATAAGGATTCCAGAGCTATGTTCTATGTAACATAATCAAAATATTTAGCAAGTAATGGTAGAATATGTATTATTTGCAAAAATTTCATAATATTTCCGGAAAAATTAAGTCTTGTATTATATTTCACCGTTTAAAATTTGTACATTAGACATAAGGAAAATAAACATTAAAATATTAGACATTATTGTTCTCTTTTATGTTAAAATTTTTTGTCACATTCAATCCTCTGTTAAGTTCGAAAAGGCACGTGGTGTATTTCTCATTTCCACTTGCGGTTCCTTCACGGTGGATGCTTGAAAGTACTGAGTTAAATACACTTGTGAAAATAATGTACAACCGAATATTTTTTGAAATGTCTTTTCGGAAGACACTAATAGAATTTGGATTAAAAAATTTTTCAGCAGCATAGTTGTCCTTTTAGAGGTTTCCAAAGAGAAATACTTTATGAAAAATATTCTGCTTTGGAGGGAGTAAAATTTCATTACCCGCGAAAAAGAACAGTATATTATATGATAAAAATATCCATGAGAAAAATGTGTTAGTGGCAGGAATGAGTATTCAAATAATTTATTAGCAATAAAAATTAACAATAAAACTTCTATGTGACTTATAACACTTAGATGTAAGAAAAATAAAAATTAAAAATCTCAAGATTTATATTTTTTAAAAGAAAGATTTAAAATTCTCTGATGATCAGAAAAATTTATTAATATTTGAGTATAATTATTTTAAGCTTATATAAAAAAATTTCTATATATATAAATAATCATAAATGAAATGGCCGTTGAATGGAATTAATTAGTATTCACGTAAATACTTTTCTTTAAAAGATTTCGTAGGATTTGCTATACATTAAATTTAAAAATGAAATTTAATCATGACACAGTTTTTAAATATCATGCATTTTCTAAAATTTTGCTGTTTTCTTTTTTAAAAAAATTATCAGTTGTAATCTCTCCTAATTTCGCATTATTATTTTATAAGGAAATTTATATATTCGATTATTTTCTCAGTTACCAACAATTAAAAAAAACTCTGTAGTAACTATATTATTATATACAATATCAAATATTATGTGCAAAATATTTTGACATTTTAGTCCTTACTATTCTAGAAAAATGTATCATTAGTTATTATTTTTAGCAATTTTTATTTCTTAAGAATTAAAAGAAAAATATTTCAATTCAGAAATTAAATTAATCCAGAAATTCAATTCAGATTAAAAATAAAATCTGTAATAGTAAAATATAATATGAAACTCTATTGCCACATAATTTTCTTTTAAATTTTTATTAAATTTTTTTAAAGTGTAAAAACCACTGTCTTACTGAAAAAAAGTATCCTGTATTTGGATACTTAATAACACGGCCTATTGAAACCATCTCTATTTTAAAAAATTAGAAAATGCTTAGGTAATCTCCATGAAGTTTTTAGTAATAAAATATACAAAAAATTTTATACATTAAGCAAATTAACTATCATAATAGGAAATAATTTGTACAAAATTTGATGAATCTGGCTGTTTTATTAATAGACATAAATTACAGATTTAAAATTTTAAAGCATTTTAACGTTGCAGAAAAAATAATCAACTGATATAAGAAGCTAATTATGATTAATTGTAACAGTTATACATAAATATTTTATTATGATTATTTAGCATTAACATTTGAAAATTTTAAATATAGAAATCAAACTCTATACTTAAAGTTTTGAAATAAAATCAGCAAACTGATATATGTTAAATTGATTGTAAGAAATATAAACAATTTCAATCAAAATAATAGAAGCTTGCTTATCTCAAGCTGGTAATTTACCTCTATTAAAATCTCACCAGAATGCTATTATCAAAGTAATTCAAAGCTAAGACTGTATAAATAAAAAATTGAAAAATCAACAAAAAATATGGACGAAAAAATACACCGCAAGCTACAAGGATGTAAACAAACATGAAAAGAAACTAAAATTAATGCCCAGGCACTAACAGTTGCATTTATATATTTGTGGCATGGCATTTTCTCCCACCTTGCTTACTTAGGAAAATGCACGACTAAACTTGAGTCACAGACTAGTCTAAAGTCAAACATGAAGTCTCTCCATTGGTTTTATAACACAACCACTTCGTGACCTTTGGATTTCACATTTGGTTTTGAAAGTCTCTACTGGTGAGGAGTTATCAATCATCCGGGCTCTGTCATCTTCGGTGACTTCAAAAGGATAGAGTCTTTGAAAGGTCTGATAAGTTCTCCATTCATGGCTTTCACTCTTGCAACACAGGGCACAAGGACTCTTGTCCTTTCCTGGATAAACTTCAATTATTTTAGCCAAAGGCCATACCAGTCCTTTTTGAATTATTACTACCTACAAGGACAATTTGTCCGACTTAGAGAGTAATGGGTTTTGAATAGTTTTTCAAGTGACCCATGTATTCGATAAGAAATATTTTTTCGAGATCTTAAATTTTCTGACAATATTTCAACCATTTATTTAAATGGTTGGACCCAAATATTTCTAACTATGGCATAAAGTTGACTATAATCTTTTGTAGATATAAAGATGATAAAAATGGTTACAAATCATCAATATCTTCTGAAACGTAGGTTAAAAGTCGTCTGTTCAATAAATCTTCTGCTTCACATAAAATCGTGTAGAATTCATCTTAATTTAAACGAGTCCGTCGTAATACTTTCTCAGAATCCTTTTTGTCATATCAATGATTCTGTTCCACCACCAGCCGCACCGGCGAGGAGAAAGGGAAACAAAAATCCATTGGATTCTTCAAAACAGATGTCATTTCTTCAACTTCATTCCAGCCTATTGATAGAAAGATGTTATATGTTTCTAAAAAGTTTGTCGCATTATCAGAATAAATATATAGGGGCCTTCCCCTTCTAGAAACAAATCTTCTAAAGGTCATCAGAGAAGCTTCTGTACTCACTGATGTGATGAGTTTAATATGTACTGCTCTGATGACAGAGCAAATAAATAAGACAGATTGGGTCTTTTCTATAGTCTTCAAATACAAAGGACCTCCTAAATCCATTCCTGTTATTTCAAAGGCTGCAGCACCTTTCATTATTTTTTTTGGCAATGGTGCTAATATAACTTCATTCTTTGTATCTACAAATCTTCGACAGTATATATATATATATATATATATATATATATATATATATATATATATATATATATATATATATATATATATATATATATATATATATATTGTGAGAGATAGGATAACGAACATAGTGCGTTACAAGATTATGTTCACTATACGAATTGTACGTTAACTGATCATCAATTTACCATACATTTTTATGTGAAATCGATTCAGTCCTTCTTGAGACATCAAAAGTTAAATTAGAAAAACATGTAAAATTTTTTAACAAGTTAATTAAAAAAACAATATATACACGTATAGTCTTGCATATTACTGAGTCTTTTTCTTTTTTGTATATGGAGCATTAAAGAACATGTCAAATGTTGATTGCTTTTCTCCCTTTTTTTAAGACTTTTTGGAAGTGATTAAAAACAGTAGATGGTCCCCTTTACTCTATTCGCGATTATAGATAAATCAGACTAATACTTTAAGCTAACATAGAATATCAATTCTATATTAAATTTATATGGCATTATCGTATTAAGAAAACATTTTTCTGAGGAACTTCGAATGCTAGGCAAATGTACTGTGATGGGCCATCTTATCAACATAGAGTTCAGCTGTCGGTGTGGAAGATTAGGTTTATAATGAAATTCATTTATTATATAGATTCTAACTATTAAAAATAGCTCGAACCGATATTATATTACTAAAAGGTAATATTTCAATATTCGTGAAAGCTGATTAGATGAACATTTTCAAGAAAAATGTATTTCTGTAATTTAACTGCTGTAATTATAAATGTAATTACAATAAAAATGTTTATAATGTGTTTATCAGATTGTATTTTACGAGTATAACTGGTTATGCCTATACGTCACCAACAACAAATATTTTTTACAATCTATAGTCACCTTTCATATTTCTCCATCCGGTGGTGATTTATTGAAGCAGAAAAATTTAGTTATTAAGAAATGCTTCCTATTATGTTGAATATATAAATCGTAAGTAAAGGATGTGTCTATTCATCCAATATCATCTATTTCATGAAATGGTGAATATACCTTATATCTAAGTCTGTATTCCTTATAATTACTTTTATCTTCTTGATGAATGATAGAAACGAAATATCTTAGACTGTACAAATGCTACATATCTAAAATTAAAAAGTGTTAAACTTACTTTCAAACTTACCAGATTATCTGTAAACATCATTTTACTATATTAGTCATCTGAAACTTTATTCGTTAAAAGTTTCTTTGAAGAGATCTTCATTTCAGAACTTTTGCATCCACTATAATTACGGTATTTACGAATTCTTACAAGCACGATCACAAAATTATGTTTCATTTATTGATACTTAATATTAATTATAATTAAATGTATCATGATGATAATATTCATTCAATTTTCTAAATGGGAATTAATTTCTATACTCATAAATATTAATAGTAAAAGAAGATTTAGATTAGAAATTACAGCAAAAATAGTTTATTACTGTCATAGTGCACAAGATTTGTTATATAATTTTTATCGAAGAAAAGGAAAAATAAACTTTTTTTTGCAAAACTTTCATTTAAATCAAAATAATAATAATTGCATAAAATTTTTTACATTAGTTGCATTGCAAAATGAATTTTATATTTTATTCTTCTGTTATATTATTTGACAAATTTGAGTGTCATATAAATTACATATAAGAAACAATTATTGAGGTTATTTCAGATATTAATTATTCAGTTAAAACATTAACTGTTAGAATATGATTTTGTACTATATAAACTTCAAATTGATAACAGTTGTATTTTTTATTCTCAAAATGCTAAGAATATATAAAGTTTAAATTTTTCAACGAATTAGCATAGAGTTGAAATACAGAAAATGACAAATTATATTACACTTTAAAATTGCTAATTGTATACTTTTAAGTTATAAATAATTCTACTATTATTTATTGCAATTATATTTAACTAATTTACTCTCATTATTTTCATTGTTAAATTTACAAATATTAAATAAATAATGTTTGTGCAAAATTAATTATTCCTGTTATGAAAATTAATGTGTGAAACGAAAACATATAATGTTTTAAAAAGCCTTATAATGTAATTTTAATTTTGTAACTTTATTTTTTATTTATCTCTTAAAAGTTTATTTTGCATATTAAATGCAAAAATTAAAATTAATTTATAATGTATAGTAGTTCTAATTAATATAACGAATTTTTTTCAATGAAAACAATTATTAAACATAATAAAATATTTTTAAGTATATTTTTGAAGATGAATTGATACATTTCAATTTTTTTAATATAAACATTCTAATTAAGATTTGAAAACTGTACAAATAAATATGTGTGTGTGGTTCATTACATTTTAATATAAAACTCTCCATAGTAATCAAAAATGCGAGTCAAGTGTAAACAAAATATTTTTACTTGCTTAAAAAGTATTCTATACACATAACCATACCTTTATATTTTTTTCAAGTATAAATTCTTACATTAAAATTCACGTAATTTCCTAAAATCAAAATTTATACAAAATTTTCATGTGTTACATTGACTTTTATACTTAAGTTTTATTATGATTTGCTTAATTCTAATGGTTGACTGTCTAATGATTTACTTATTTAACAAAATATTTGGACATATTTTTTTAATAATTAATTTAGGACTTGAGAATAAAATGATTATTATAGGAAAAATACTTGTAGTAACAATACAATTTCAATTGATATAATTATTAATATTTTCATTTTGACTTCAATTATTTTGTTTTCTTGTTCTGAGAGAGAGCTTTTAGAAATTATTTAAAATATATCTCAGTATGTGTACTTAATTTTTGTGTCATAATATGATTGTGATTTTTGTGATGTTATGATTTTTGTGATCATTTTATGTATTGTTTTTTCATACAAAATGTAGTCAATAAATCTTTTTGGGACTTAAGTTAACAAGAATGAGAAGTAATATTCAAATAAACTTCATAAAATGGTATTCCTAAAAACATTTATTTTATTTTTCTCTTTCATTAATATCAATTTTGTAAATTTATTTCATCAGAATGATTTTAAAAATATGTCAAAACCAAAAACTTCAGTACTGATTTCTAATTTATGTTCCAAGTTTTCTAAGTATTTATCATTTTTATCATTCTAGTCATGTTTCCATAAAGTTTAGTTATGATGTGATTTATTTTAAATCTAACTGTAAAAGAAATTGATTAGATTTATTTTTATCTTAGCAACAAAAGTTTGAAAGTCTGAGTCAATACATTTGACTTTTTTACACGAAATATCGCTGAAGGATTCATAAAATGTACGATTATTCTGTAAACATAAATTTATTTTATCGTTTTTACTGATACTTAAAGTCAAAGGCGCGTTGCCTTCAAAAAACAGTTTTCAATAACGCCTATTTATGTGCAAAGTCCGGGAATAAAATCTCTATTTCACTTTATGAGAAGATTATGTATGAATGTCTGATAGCTTCTGAACAAATTGTCACATGTTTCCTACTTGCGAGATTAGTTTTTTTTAAATATTTAAGTCATAAAAACTGAAAAATGATATGCCGTTAATACTTTTTTATTCAATACGTCACTTCAAATATATGGAGAGGAATATCACAAGAAATAAAATAATTCATGTGACAAAAAAGTAGTTATAAATTATCTAAATTTACTGTAATTTATTTAATAAGAATTGTGCCCACCAAGCATGTTGATGCTAAATTGTATTAAAAAAGAGAAAAATAAGATTTTTGAAGCTACCTTGTAAGAAGAACAATTATGCTTATATTTACAAATAATGACGTTAAATGGCATATTTAACATATAATAGCCACATACATCAAATTAAGTACAAAGTACTTAATTGATTTGGTTGTTTTGTTGTTTGGTATCGTGATCATCTCCTTGTTTTCGGAGTATAAACACTTTTCGATGTCGAAGGGGGGGATTCCCGAGCTGAACTAAGCATTTTAAAATGGTAGAGCAATGAAAACTGTTATTAGCGGAATTTTATCGCAATTGATGCAGAGACGCTGGGTTCTGTTGTCATCTCTCTTTGGATCTTCATATCTCGATAGTGACC